>JAGFNQ010001623.1:154009-262508 GCA_024364735.1 Boesenbergia rotunda
GACAATATTTTTGTAGCCCAAGTATATGTTGATGACATAATTTGTGGCTCAAACAATAAGGGCTATTTAAATGAGTTCATTGGACACATGGAGAGTGAATTTGAAATGAGTCTAGTGGGAGAGTTGACTTTCTTCCTTGGACTTGAAATCAAGCAAACTCGCGATGGTATCCATGTGCACCAATCAAAGTATACACAAGAAATGCTTCGAAAATTTAACATGAGTGATTCAAAAGAGGTAACCACTCCCATGACTACAAACACAAGATTAGACAATGATGAGAGTGGTAAACCCATTGATTTAACTCAATATCGAAGCATGATAGGTAGTTTGCTATACCTCACAGCTAGTCGACCGGATATCCTATTTGCTATGGGTATGTGCGCTAGGTATCAAGTGTGTGCCAAGGAATCTCATTTGATCGCTGTTAAGCAAATTTTGAGATATATCAAAGGCACAATTGGAGTCGGTCTATGGTACCCCCGTACCGAATCATTTGATTTAATTGGCTATACGGATTCCGACTACGCTGGATGTAAGTTGGACCGGAAGAGCACAAGTGGGGGTTGCCAATTCTTAGGCTCGTCCTTAGTGAGTTGGTCAAGTCGGAAGCAACATTGTGTTGCTCTCTCCACGACCAAGGCAGAATACATCGCCATGGGAGAGAGCGTATCGCAATTGTTGTGGATGATACATACTTTAGAGGACTGTGGATTGAGTTACAAGGGTGTGCAAGTGTTATGTGATAACATTAGCACAATTAACCTAACCAAGAATCTAGTCCATCATTCTAGGACTAAACATATTGAAGTGCGTCACCACTTCATTAGAGATCATGTGGCTAGGGGAGAAATTGTACTCTCACATGTAGAGTCCAAATCAAACCTAGCTGACATTTTCACTAAACCACTTCCCGAAAATGAATTTAGTTTCCTAAGACGGGAGTTGGGAATGTGTCGCGCTTCATAGTTTTCCGAAATGCATACAAAACCCTTCATGATTATTTCGAATTGTTGGGAAACAATTGGGTAACTTTGGGGATATCTCACACAAACTATAAGGTTTACCAAAACATTTTTGTTTGCTAGAAATGGGGTGAGATGTTAGGATCAACTAAATTTCTCAAAATGTCAATGCATCCCTTGAGAAATTAAGTTGACGAGATAATAATCACTTCGGTGACCAAGTATGGGGAAAACCAATGCATAACATATGTGTATTTGGCTCCATGATCATACTTGGATATTCCAATCAAGGAAACTTGATTGGAACCTTGGATTTGACACAAATTGTTTGAATGATTGTTGTTTGAGTTTGACTCCACTTTGGTGGAGCAAAGTGACTTGTTCAAACCCTAAGGACCTTTGATCCTTGATTGGGGATCAATTATAGACGAGGGACGGCTTCCAAGATTGATATCCTTCACCAAATCCCTTTGGAAATCATGTAACAATCTGAAACTGAAAGTTTCAGATCGTATCTGAAAGTTTCAGGAACCCTGATCGGTCACTGGACCGATCAGGAGTAGGGCTGATAGGTCCCCAGACCGATCTGGCTCCATCCTTTAACGATCGGTTCACAGACCGATCGGAGAGGCAGCAGTGACTTTACGAAATCTTGACCAAACTTACTGAGCTAGCCTGGATCGGTCCCCAGACCGATCTGGCACCCTATGGTGATCGGTCCACAGATCAATCAGGGGGCTCACAGGTTTCCCTCCGAACCCTACTATTCGTGTCCTGATCGATCAGCAGATCGATCAGGAGAGCGCCTGATCGGTCACCCGACCGATTAGGCCCAGGTCAGTTCGATCAGGCTAAAGCCTGATCGGTCCGGGCGCTATCAGATCGAACGGTGATCCGTTCAAACGCATTAAATTGTGGTTGGTGGACCGATCCACCAACCGATTAATTCCTTCAAAACCTTTCATTGCCGAACCCTAGCGCCGAAACCTCCCACTTGCATGACCTTCACTTCGTGCGAGAGCTTCCCCAGTGCCTTCGTCTTCCTCTTGTGAGTGTGCACGTACGGTTTTAAGAGGGTTCTTCTGAGCTCAGTCTTCTTCCTGCGTCCTGCGACGTTCTCTCATGCTGAGGGGCTTTGCGATCTCTCTTGCGCTGAAGGTTTCTCCTGCGCAAGCCTTTCTTCCTTTCAGATTTCAAGAACCTCACCAATGGCACCTAAGTAAGTTTTTGTCTCAGTTTTCCCTTCAAATCAGTTCATAGATTATGCTTTAACGCTAACCATGTTTTGTGTTGTGTCGTGATCTTCTTGTGTTGGCCATGACCTTTCTTTCCATGCTTCACCATATGATTATGTTCAAATCTATCTTTCACCTCATTATTGTCCTCCTTTTTGATCTAATGTCTACCTTATAATTACTCTTTGTATGATCAACTCTTGAATTTTTGATTCAACCTATGTTCGTGTCAACATTGCCCAATTGATTCAAACTATGTGTATGATCAATTCAATTAATTCCAATCTCTAGAAAATCTTCTAAGGGTAAGGAACCTATAGAGGGAAGCTCAAAGGGCAAAGGCCCTTCATCATCTACACCTCCTCTAAGGCCTCCACCACCCTCACATACTAGATTTCAGAATATTACTTTAGCTCTAAACTTCCAGTGGCACAATTTCAAACTAATGCCATGTCAAACTTTAGACCAATCCTTCATCTATGAACATTGCTCAACAGTCCGACAAGTTATTGCACATTATAATCTTCAATCCATTCTTTACCTTGAGAGGCCGATCAACCTTGACTTGGTCTATGAATTCTATAATAACATGGTGAGTGGAGAGGGAACGAGGTTGAGAACTCGTGTTGCCAGTGTCGACCTTGATTTTAATCGATCGACTTTTACTGATTTTCTTGGTTGTCGTCGGTCAGAAAATGATTTCTTTCTCTACCCTTACCCTCCTAATCCTCTTCCGGTTCCCTTCGATGGAGTAACTTCTGATTCCATCTACGAGTACTTTCTAGGTCATCCCAGGCCAAGGGGTTCCGGTGAGCGCACCCGTGATTTTCCCATATTTCCTGCTCTTTGCCTTTCCCCTGTTGACTATGTGTTGTTTAAGATCATCACAAATTATCTCCTACCAACTACTTCGAAACACCTGGATGAGATTCACCCGTTCCACTGCTTGATGCTCTACGGAATGCATCAGCAGTTAGATTTTGATCCAGTGGCTTCGGTCTATTTCTCTATCATTGTCCATAGTCTGCCGTACACCCAGACAGTCTACATGCCATTTGGCCATATCATCACTGCCTGGCTGGAGTCGGTTGGCATTGATGTTTCACAGGGCCGCATTGTACCCATGGTTTGACAAGACTGCCGTCTGGACCGTCGCATTCTCGCTCAGTCCAGCATTGTTCTCGGGCCCCAGGGGTTGAAGTGGAAGGATAATAGACGTGAGGGGGAGCTACCGAGAGCAGTTCATGACCAGGGGCCGCCAGCTGATACTGCAGATTACGACGGGTGGGCTCCTGACCTACGCTGGCAGGTTGCGGAGATAGAGCGGATGATGGAGCACGAGTTGCATATCTCCGAGCTCTGGCGACGGGAGGTCAGCTCAGAGTGTCAGTCTTTCGATCGCCGTCTCGATGCTCTAGCATCTGATGTCTCTGAGATCAGCTCATTCCAAGATGCGTGGTATGAGGAGTGGTACCATCATGCGTATCCTGGTGGTGGGTCCCCCAGCATTCCTCTACCAGGGGACGTTATCTACATTGCTGATTCCTCAAATGATGACCACGCAGGGGATTGATGACATTAACTTTTATGATGAGTGTCCTATTTGTTTGTACTTTGACTTTGATGCATATGTCTTGCATCTTGTTATTTCTCTGGATGGTTTATGCTTTGATTTTTCTGAGTTTGCCTTGCATGTCTATTTTACTTGCGTATGCTTATTGTTGATGCTATGCTGTACTATCTGCATATTTAATACATAGCTATGCTCATGCTTATGATGCCATGCTCATATGATACATATGCTTGTTTTGCCATGCCTATATCTGTTTGTCATATGTATTCATATGCTTATAAAAAATCAATCTAATCATTGTTGTTTTGGGATACCCCTAGAGTCGAGGGGGAGTATGGTTTAAACTTAACAGCCCTTCTAGACCCCTTTTCGGTGTTCGACAAAGGGGGAGAGTGTTGGTTGGTTAAGTTTAGGATGATTATATTGTAGGGGGAGGATCTTGATTCCCCTAAGATTCTGGAAGTTGAGAAATTGATTGAGAATCCCTAAACTTAAAATCGGATTGTCAAACAGCAAAAAGGGGAAGATTGTTGATGCAGTCTGACCTTGATTGTTGTTTTGGTGTTGACATCGATTTTAGTTTAGGTTGATTATGATGATTATGATTAAGTCCTGGTTGGGGATCAGGCATGGTATGGAAAATCCTAGCTTGGAGGGCTAGGTGTTGGAAAATCCTAACCTTGAGGGTTAGGTGTTGAAAATCCTAGCTTGGAGGGCTAGGTGTGTGAAAAGTACTAATTCGGAAGAGGTGGGTGAAAAGTTCTAGCTTGGAGGGCTAGGTGAAAAGTCCTAACTTGGAGGGTTAGGTGAAAATTCCCATCTTGGAGAGTTAGGTGAAAAAGTCCTGGCTTGGAGGGTCAGGTCCTAGCTTGGAGGGCTAGGTTTGGAAAGTCCTAATCCGGAAAAGTTGGGTGAAAAGTCCTAGCTTGGAGGGCTAGGTGAAAAGTCCCAACTTGGAGGGTTAGGTGCAAATTCCAAACTTGGAGGGTTAGGTGAAAAATCTTTAGCTTGGAGGGCTAAGGTGGATGAAACCCTAGCTTGGAGGGCTAGGTTGGAGCCCCTGGATCGGTCTGGTGACCGATTAGGGAGTTGGCACGGTGCTCCTTCCTGGATCGGTCTGGTGACCGATCCAGCGATGACTGATCGGACTGGTGACCGATCAGGGAGTATGCGTTTCACCCATTGCTTTGCTCCTGATCGGTCTGGTGACCGATCAGGGAGCAAACAGTGAGGTTGAGTTTCCTAGGTGAACTGCTCCTGATCGGTCTGGTGACCGATCAGGATCACTGTGCAGATCGTTCTGGAGAACGATCCAGCATCGCAGGTTCCTCTCTATGATCGATCAGGACGGAGCCTGATCGGTCTGGTCACGACCTGATCGGTCTGGTGATCGATCAGGAGGTTTCCTGATCGGTCCGGTGATCGATCAGGAGGTCTGGACTGCGAAGCTCAAAAATTGCCCGATAAAGGGGTGGATCGATCGGGTGATCGATCCACCACCTGGGATCAGTCTGGTGATCGATCTAGGAGAGTCCCAAAGAAATCGCAATTTCTAATTGAGCATTGGGGACCGATCAGGACGGAGCCTGATCGGTCTGGACCCAGCCTGATCGGTCTGGTGACCGATCAGGAGGCACTCTGATCGGTCCGGTGACCGATCACTTTAATTCAAAATGCACTGTTAGACGCTCTGATCGCGTCTGAACGTATCCGATTCTCTGCGCTTAACTTCTGATTCTTGATTTACTGAGTGATATGCTGTTCTAATACTCTGATCAAGCTGCAGGTGACAGGGAAGGATTCAAACACTCAAGGAGAAGTCAATGGAGGCTTTCCTTGGAGCAGGTTGTCCGTTTTCCATCTCAGGTTGCAACGGCTGGAGCTGCAGACTGGAGCTGCTGACTGGAGTTTGGCTGAGGGGAGCTCAGGAAGTCCAGGGAGGGCTCAGTGGTAGCTGGCGTTGGCAGGGAAGTAGCTGGAGGCTGCAGGAGATGCTGTCACCTGGTGCTAAGTGGAGAAACAAAAGGGCGGAAGAAGGCTTCGTTGAAGTAGGGTTCTAGAGTTCGCGAACTGAGTTCTTGCTGCGCCTTTGTGTTCTCCACATCTTGCTTGCGTGTTCTGAAGTTCCATCATCTTGTGCAAGCAACTACAATCTGTGAAGCAACCATTCATTACTTGAGCGCTTGAAGGAGGGAACGAGAAGCTCCAAGTCCAACAACGAGAAGACACGAGGAGAGGGCTCTTGCGTGAGATCGTCGCTGGGTGGAGCTCTGAGGGAGCTTGCTGTGTTCTTGTCTTTGCTAAGTGCTAAGTAAGATCTTTCTTGTTGTTTCATTGTGCTTAAACATATATCTGTGATTGAAACGCTGTGGAGAGGTTTCTCCACCGAGAAGGAGGTTGCTTTCTATCCGGTGATAACCGGGGCTTGATCTACCGATGATCAAGGGATCGCCCACCTTAAGGGCACGCCAAGGAGTAGGGGCGTGTTATTCCCGAACTTTGTAAACCCTCCTTGTTAGCGATCTTGCTAGTTGTGTTTGTTTGCCTTCGTTTTCTGTTTTTGTTTTCTGCACTGCTTTGTTTCCATTGTTTCTTCCGCTGTGCTACTGATAAGGTTGAGTGCAGAAATTTGATAAGTGCCAAAGGTTAAAGTGTTTGGCTATATTCACCCCCCCTTTCTAGCCATCCGGGTTCCAACATTCTCTACACAGAAGTTAGCGCAATACAAACAATAATATGCAAAGAACGAGAGAGAGCAATACTAACACTGGAATTTACTTGGTATCCACCCGATTGGGTGACTAATCCAAGGATCCACGCACGTACTCCACCTCCACTATGAAAAGTCTCCTTCAGGTGGAGAAACCTTTACAAAGGTGTTGTCTTCCTCTTTACAGAATACAATGATTGGAGAGAGAGGAAGATATGAAGACACTATGCACGAACAACATTTCGTTACAGTACGAAACTGTACCGTTCATGTGCGAAAAAGTCCTCTTTTTATAAGAGAACATGACAGACTCGGAGTCTGTCCAGCCCCGCACTAGTCGACTGCCCCTGGGGTAGTCGACTGGCCTAGCATTAATTGCTAGCCAACGGCTAGTTTTTGGGAGGTTACCAGTCGACTGCCTCTGGGCTAGTCGACTGGTAGAAGGCTGAAAACCTTCTGTGAGTTTTGGCAGTCGACTGCCCTCTGGCCAGTCGACTGCCCACTCACTTACAACCATTCTTCACATTCTCCTTCACGTGTGCCTTTAGGTTCACTCCTTTGGCTTGCCCCTTGAAGTCAACTTCCTCTGGCTTTTGTCCCTTGGATGCGCACACAAGCCTTCCCATGGCTTGCCTCCATGCCACCCTTCACTTGTGCCCTTGAAGTCCACTTCCCGGCTTGCCCTTGGAGTCCTCCTCCCTCGGCTCTCGTCCCTCGGATATGTTCTACATGTGTGATTCTTCAAGTCCTGCAAACTCAACCACACATATATCAAATACAATATAACACCCTAACCTTAAACTTATTGGCACACACATCAAAACCATGATCTTCCCGATCATTCTTGGGCCGATTGCCTCAACAATCTCCCTGTTTTTGATGTGTGACAATATGTTTATGTTTAGGGATAAAATATCAGTTCAACAATGATAAATAACAGTAGCAATTGAAAAACATAAGACATATCAAAAACCTAAGAGGTAACCTCCCCCTTAATCCATGTCTTCTCCCATTTTCAATTCTACTCATAATCCAAGTTAAGTTCCCAACTTAACAATAAGCAACATCAATTTGTAATTACAGCAATTTGCAATTAAGAGTATAAACCATAGTAAAACCTAAGAGGTACCCTCCCCCTTAACCTATGTCTTTATCCATTTCAATTTTCAATCATACTCCAAACTTTAAGTTAAACAACTAACTTAAACCACCCACTTTAAGTCAAAAATCTAACTTAAACCATCTATTCTCCCCCTTTGACACCATCAAAATGATTGCCTCAAGAAACCCTAACCCAAGGCATCAAATGAGAGAAAACTCAATTTCTGAAAATTTTTTCAGCAACTGAAATCAAGTGTGCTAATCGACTGCCCAGAGGGCAGTCGACTGATACGCTTTCAGTCAGATTTTTTAACTTTTCTGCCGAATTTCAGAAACCCTCTAGAAATTCCAGAAAATTTCAAAAATTTCAAAAATTTTAAAAATTTATAGACATGTTTGAAATAGTATACTCTATCAAGGAAAAATATCAGTCCATATAAAATTTCAAGCATGCTTGACTTTTGATAAAATCTCAAAACCTTGAAAACCACTAAGTTTTGTATCAAAATCACAACTCAATTTAGCAATCATATATCTTTTAAAAGTATGGCAAAACATATAAAGCATAAAATGGTTTTTAAAGGTTTAAGATGTCCAACTATGATCTTTGGGCAAGGTGTCCATTGATTAAACACTTGTCTTCCCCATAGTTGGTCTATTTTTGATATTTTGATACTTTTAATGATTCAACAATATGCCACAAGCACAAGTGAACCAATTGTATCACCCTAATGGATCAAGCACACTTTTCCCAATCTATTACCCCAAAGTTCATCCTATACTTCTACAAAACACATTCCAAGGCCTCTTCTTAAGGATGTAAATTCTGATTCGGGAAGAGGCTTGGTAAAAATGTCGGCTAGGTTTGACTTTGATTCAACATAGTATAGTTCTATGTCTCCCCTTGCCACATGGTCTCTAATGAAGTGATGCTTCACTTTAATGTGTTTTGTTCTAGAATGGTGAACTGGATTCTTGGTCAAATTGATTGTACTACATTATCACACAAGACCTTGACCTTGGAATAATGTAACTCATAATCTTTTAAGGTGTGCATGAAAGTAGTTGGGAAACACAACCACCTATTGCCACATATTCCGCCTCCGTTGTTGATAAGGCAACACATGGTTGTTTCTACTACTCCAACTAACTAAGGAAGACCCATGGAATTGACACCCTCCACTAGTACTCTTCCTATCTAGCTTACACCCCGCATAGTCCGAGTCAGTGTATCCAATAAGGTCAACATTAGGGGTTCTAGGATACCAAAGCCCGACATTAAGGGTGTCTTTAACATACCTTAGGATCCTCTTAACTACAACCAAATGGGACTCTTTGGCACAAGATTGGTACCTTGCACACATACCTACTGCAAAAAGTCTACCAATCATGCTTCTATATTGCTTAGAGTCTACCATTTTTCCTTCAAGGTCACTATCCATTATCACATTTGTTCCTTGGGGGTAGATGCTACCTTAGCATTTTCTAAGCCAAATTTCTTTAGCATTTCTTTAGCATATTTAGTTTGCAATACATGTGTTCCTTCATTAGTTTGCTTAACTTGAAGCTCTAAAAGGAAAGTTAGCTCTCCTACAAGACTCATCTCAAATTCATCTTCCATACATTTGATGAATTCTTGTAGGAATTCATTATTTGTTGACCCAACAATGATATCATCTACATACACTTGGGCAACAAATATGCCCTTATCCTTAGATTTTAGGAACAAAGTAGGGTCAATTGTTCCTCTCCTAAACCCCTTAGACACTAGAAATGAAGAAAGTCTTTTATACCAAGCCCAGGGAGCTTGTTTCAATCCATATAAGGCTTTTCTCAATTTGTAAACGTGTCTTGGATAGTTAGGGTCCTCAAACCCAGGGGGTTGTTCTACATAAACCTTTTCCTTCATGATCCCATTAAGGAATGCCGACATCACATCCATTTGGTGAAGTGTGAAACCCATGTGAGCGACATAGGCTAGTAGAATTCTAATGGATTCTAATATAGCTACGGGGGCATAAGTCTCATCATAGTCTAATCCCTCAACGGGTTAAACCTCCTAGCTACTAATCTAGCCTTGTTCCTAGTGATTTTGCCTTGGTCATCTAGTTTGTTCCTAAAAACCCATCTTGTGGTTACAATGGTGCAATCATTGGGCCTAGGAACCAATTCCCAAACCTCACTTCTCTCAAATTGATTTATCTCCTCTTGCATTGCTAAGACCCAGTCTACATCTCCCAATGCTTCATCAATAGATTTAGGTTCTAATTGAGAGATTAAGGTGATTTGACTAGTTTGGTCTCTATAGTAGGACCTAGTCCTTACTCCTTGAGTGACATCACCCACTATTTGGTCAATAGGGTGATCTTGGTGATGTCTCAAGGGCCTAGAGGTTGTGGGTTCATTGACTACGTCTTCTTCATCCTCTAGGGTACTTGTTACTCCCCCTTGATCATTGCCCTCCAAATGTAGGTCTTGGATTCTTTGGGCAAGGGGTTGACATTCCTCTATATCCTTATCAATTGAGGCTTTCCTAGGGTAAGTATTTGTCGATTCATCAAAGTCAACATTTGAGGACTCCTCAATCGCCTTAGTCCTTTTGTTGTAAACCCTATAACCCCTACTAGTGGATGAGTAACCAACAAGGATTCCTTCATCGACTTTTGACTCAAATTTACATAGGTCATCTTTGGTATTTAGAATATAGACCTTACATCCAAAGACCCTAAAGTAGTGGACTTGTGGAGTTCTCCCATTCCACAATTCAAAGGGTGTTTTGCCTAGGAACCTATGTATCAAAACCCGATTTTGAATGTAACAAGCGGTATTAACCGCTTCTGCCCAAAAGTAGCTAGGAAGGGAATATGCATTAAGCATAGTCCTAGCAGCTTCTTGTAGGGCTCTGTTTCTCCTCTCAATTACCTCATTTTGTTGAGGAGTCCTTGGGTATGAAAATTCATGCTTATATCCATTTTCTACACAAAATTGTGAGAAACTTGAATTTTGGAACTCCCCACCGTGGTCACTCCTAATTCGATTAATTTTGAGGTGTTTTTCATTTTCTACCCTTTTACTGAACCCTATAAAAATTTCTAAGGTATCATCCTTATGTTTCATAAAGAAAACCCATGTAAACCTAGAAAAATCATCTACAATAACTAAACAATATTTACTCCCTACTAGTGAGGGAGTACTATGACAATCAAATAAGTCAATGTGACAAGGCTCTAATGGTAATGTAGTAGTGGTTAGTGTTTTACCTTTGTGTGATGATTTTGATTGCTTACTGACATGCCCAAAATATACTGTCACGAATGTGGGTCCATCAAATTTAAATATAAATGAATGAATGCTGGAAACCCTTTTACAATCAAAAGTATGAAAATGTAATATAGGGGCCACAGGTCGTATTTTTCTCAGGGACTAGTTGAGGTTTGTTTGAATCACACTTGTATTTATGTGTCGTTTGTGTTTTCGGGTTTCAAATAAAGATTTGGGTTCTAAATAGAAATGGAATCACAATGAAAATAAAGGAAAACTCAACTATAGAACTTAACAAGTGATAACAAGTTATCATTCAACCAAGGAACCACTTAATCAATTAAAACACTTAATCAATTTTTGGACAATGAATCTAATTTCGAATTGCAAAACAAATGTTAAACACCAAAACAACACAGCAGCCTAAAACAGTTCATACAAATTCAATCATGAGGTTTGACTTGATACCAAGAGGGATACAACTTGTAAGTATGTAAAAACTGATGTGCCTAAAGTTTCGGATTTACCACTCATGACTAACCAAATGCAAGGCAATCCATAAACAAACTGATACAAAATAAGTGCCAAAACTTCCCTTGATCCAACTGTAGCAATGAATAAAAGGAGAACTTGATACGCAAGGTTACAACTTATGTGCCAAATTCAGATATGGAATGCCTAGTTAATGCTGCAATTCAGCAACAAAACCAATCGACCAAGCTTGAAAACAAATCAATCAGTGAACATGATCTACTGAAATAAATGCAGCACTGCCGAAATCAAGCAAAGGGGTGATCAGTTCAGTGAGATTCTTGATGCAGAAATGAGTTGAAGAAATCTGATATAGAAACAGAGTTCAGCAGTAATGAGAGCAAAGAATTCAGAAATGAACTGAATGCTAGATTTAGTTCAAAAGCTGAAATTGTCTGTACAATTATGATGTTCAGAAAAAGGAATTGGAAGACCTGAAGCTCTCTGGATGCGAATTTTAGATGCTCATACCCCAAACTTGCAGAAATGAACTAGAATTTGCAGAAATACAGTGATGTGTAGGAATTGAAAATTGAAAATAAAAGGGCAATGAGAGTTCAGAACTGCAGAAACGATTGCTGCAGAAATAAAATTTCGAACTGAAAGCACAGCAAACCAAACAACTGAAATCGGATGCGCATAACCAATGGTTAGAAAAGATTTACAGCTGCAGAAACTGTAATTTCATTTGCAGAGTTTAACTCTGAGCAAAAGCAGAAATCAGGACACGAGGTGCAGATTTGCATGATCTGATGCAGAATTTCAGAATTTATACCATAGCAGAATTGTGAGTGGCACGCAAGGAAAAGTTTATACCATTTCAGAGAAGATCACTTAGGCTTGCTGACTGACTTAATGGCAGGTTTGTGACTCGAATTTCAGAAAGGAAATTGCTGTGTTTGTAAAAATGAACTGATACGAATCACTGATACAACATGCAGAAATTGAGTCCAACTTCAAAAATCGAATGCATAATCAATAGGAATCGAAAAGAGAACTAAAATTCAATTGATTCAAACTTCAGAAATTGTGACCAAAACAATTGACAGAAATTTAAAACTGAAAACTGCTGAAATTAACACTGATACGCAAGAAAAGGAAATGACACGCAACAATTAAACATCAAAGAAATTGAAACTAGAAGTTGTTGTCCACTAAACAAGTTAATTAACTAACTACTTGCAGGAATTGAACCTAATTTAAGCTAGAACAATTGCATTAACGAAGTTAACGAAACTGAAACCAATTCAGAAACAGAACAAGTGCAGAAATAGGATTACAGCTACAAAAACATGAAATTAACTACATAAAACTACTCCTCAACTCTCCCTAAGCTCAAATTCTTCTTGGTCGTCAAGCAAGAGCTGGCTTCGAACCCCTAGGCTCAGCAAACCAAAGGAAAACAACTTCAATCGATTTACTCTGCTCAAAACGCACGCAGTTGGAATTTCAATCCAATCTCCTCGGCCTCAGTTGATGGGGGTTACGATGATGATTTGAGAAGCTTCTGAGACCACCTGAGAACCCCTACAAGCCGCTCAGAAGCTCGGAAATGGTTTGTGGGTGCGAAACCAGTGATTGGACTGCTGAGCTGCCGAAACCCTCAAACAACCCTCTTCCGGTGCAAATTTGAGCTGAATTCTCCACCAAGGTTATCTCCAATGATCCAAAACTTGATCCGAGGTCGAGATTGAGTGGTCGCGCCCCTTGAATTGAAGAAAAACTGAAGAAACGATGAAAACGAAGAAGGAAGCTACTGTGCGGCGGAGACGCGACAAAGGAGAAGGCTACGGCAATTTTTGATTAAATAGCCATCAATGGACGGTCCAGATTGATCGGATGAAATCCAACGGCTGATCTTGCTCTGATTGGAGCCAAACTTTTATGATGATGATCTGGGGTCAGGATCTGCCTTGTGGTAGCTCGGATCCTCCAGATGTGCAACGGATGGTCTAGATCAACTCTATCTGTGAATGGACGCTCTAGAGCCCTCCTTGCTTGATCCAACGGTTGATTTAGCTCTGATTGGGATGAAACCTTTAGATCTTGATCATAGAGCTTGATCAACCCTAATCCTAGCTCGGATTGCTTCAGATCGTCCCGGATGGCTCAGATCTAGCCGCTCTTGAATCGGACGGCCCGGATTAATCCAAAACATGATAATTCGATCCGGTTCCACTTCCGACTCAAGTTTGACCCAGTATGCCCTAGGTCCAGGATCCTTTCATGCCTATAAAAATATATCAGAAAATTAGTGGCCAAATAATCCAAAAATGTGTAAATTTGCAATTAAGTCCAAAATAAGAGGAAATCCTAAAACCTAGGGTAAAATCACAATTAAGCAATAAAAACATAGGTCAAACATGGATTTTAACAATTAAAATAATCAACAAAATGGTATTTATCACTTACGCTCTTGGCATGCGTCACACAATTTGGTCTTCTCATACTTGATCATAGGTAGCCCCTTCACCAACTCTTCCTTGGCCACTCTTGTAATGCTTCTCATGTTGACATGTCCAAGCCTCCGGTGCCACAACCACCCTTCTTCTTCTTTAGACATGAAACACTTAGCCAAAATGTTAGTAGCAAAAGCAAGATCAAGATAATATAAGTTAGCCTCTCTATACCCTTCAAGTATGACATTATCGGATTCACTTTGTCTTATTAGGCACTTCCTAGCATGAAATTCAACCCTATAGCCCGCATCACATAACTGACCTACACTAAGTAAATTAAACTTCATGTCTTTAATTAAAAGTACCTTATGTATGAAAATTGTAGGAGATACCTCAATGGTGCCCCTACCAATAATTTTCAATTTTCCACTATTTCCAAAGGAGACCGTCCCTTCTCTTAGGTAGCTAATAGTAGTGAACTTGTTCACATCTCTGGTCATATGTCTTGAGCAACCACTATCTACTATCCACATGGTTGAGGCCTCCTTCACCTTCACCTATACAACATGGAAAACATACTCTTTTGGTACCCAAATTTTTGATCCACAAGCATCATTTAAAAATTTCTTAGGTACCCACACCCTCTTGATGTTTCTGTTGGTGCAGGAAGCACCATATCGAACCTGGTTATGATATTGGTAAAGGATTCAAAGTTAAGTTTATTTGTGATCTAACGTTGTTCACTGAGTGTGCAGAAAAAGCCCTAGCGAAGGACTGCTAGGCACCTGGCGAAGGACTGCCAGTATCCAAGCCCTAGCGAAGGACTGCTAGGCACCTGGCGAAGGACTGCCAGTATCAAAGCCCTAGCGAAGGACTGCTAGGCACCTGGCGAAGGACTGCCAGTAACCAAGCCCTAGCGAAGGACTGCTAGGCAACTGGCGAAGGACTGCCAGCATCCAAGTCCTAGCGAAGGACTGCTAGGCTCCAGGCGAAGGATAGTCTGGGACCGAAGCCCTAGCAAAGGACTGCTAGGCAACTGGCGAAGGACTGCCAGTTTACAAGACCTGACAAAGGACCATCAGGCAAAAGTCCAACCAAAGGAACGGTTGGCATCAGGTAAATTCTCCCGAGAGGAGTAGGTGAGGACGTGTTCCCCGTCGAGGGAACAGTAGGCGTCGGTTCGACCTAGGGCTCCATTTTGGAGACCAAAGTCAGAACCAAGACAGCTAAGGTTGTATAAATCTAATAATTTATTATGTTATTGTGTTTTGGACTAACCCTGGATGCAGGACCGAAGGAATGTGAGTCTGCAGCTCAGAGTGCCTCAAAGGAGTGAGGCAACTGCTAACCAGGGCGCCCGGAGTGTCTCGGGCGCCCCCAAGGTGAACACCAAACACACAATCAAAAAGTGCGCTTCAACAGTACAAGCTTCGGGCGCCCCCGTGCTTCCGGGCGCCCCCGTTGCTCGCGGGCGCCCCCTGCGCTGCGGGCGCCCCCATGCGCACACCTCGAACCGAAACACTTCGAAGCCAGAAGATAAGGAATGACCCGGTCAACCCGGGCGCCCCAACCGCTCCGGGCGCCCCGGTCAAAGCGGATCCAGAGGATCAGACGCGACCGAGAGCTCTGCGGATCAGAGGCCACGTGGGGGGCGCCCCCGACATCCCGGGCGCCCCCAGGCCCTATATAAAGGGCCCTCGACCCCAGGATTCAAACAACAGTTCACTCAACGCCTCAAAGCTCTTCTACGCTCGTGCCTTGCTCCGGACACTCTCCAACTCGAGCCGACGACGTCCCGCTGCTCCGAAAAAGCTGATCTACTCCGGATGTCGGTAAAGAAGAGCGTTCTTTTTATTTACTGCACTTATCTTTGTAATTAAATTCTGTAAACCTTTTTGCGCCTATATAGAATTGCCCAAAGTAAACGGTCAACGACCGTGGGCCTTGGAGTAGGAGTCGACACAGGCTCCGAACCAAGTAAATCGACTGTGTCTCTGTGTCTTGTTTTTTAATTTCCGCTGCGTACCTACTCTTACTCAAATCCGAAAGTTTTCCGATATTCACCCCCCCTCTATCGGTTTTCTCGATCCAACAAGTGGTATCAGAGCGGGGTAGTTCAAACTTGGTGCAACCACCAGTTTGAAAGTTTTTTTCGGATTTACAAAATTTTTAATATTATTTCTTTTCTTTCTAGTTAATCAATACCACTCGATATTTTTCGCCTTTTATTTTAAAATAAAAAATATCTGTAGGTCGATTTAAAAAATCCTTACGCCTTTTTCAATTTTGAATTCTCATTTTTTCACCATTACTCAGAATTGATAAAACGAACAACTTTTAAAAATTTGTCATAATTTTTTTTTTATTATTTTAATATTTTTCTCGAAAATAGTGCTAAGCAAATTTTTTCCTAAACATTAAAATCCTACTTTTTCATCATTAATCAGAATTTACAAAATCAACATTTTCAAAAATTTATCATAAATTGTTTTATTATTATTTTGCCTCGAAATTCATGTAATTTTTTTTGGGGCTATTTTTTTTTCCCGCACTACTAATCCAAGACCAAGTCTTGGCACAATTCTGTGATTTCTTTTGTGTGCAAGGTTTATATTAAATGACCAACCAAGAGTGGAACAGTGCACGCCCACCACTATTCTCCGGCGAGAACTTCACGTTTTGGAAATGTCAAATGGAGTCCCTTCTGAAGGCCCACATGGACTTATGGCAGATCATCCAAACGGGATTCTCATTACCTGTAGAAGAGGAGTCATCAATCGAGTGGGACAAACTGGATGAACACACCCTCAATCAAATCGAGACCGATGCAAGGGCAACAGCAATCCTACAATGTGGCCTAACCAAGGAGCAACTCGAGCTAGTAGGTCCATGCAGATGTGCTAGAGAAATCTGGGAAAAATTGGTAAACCTTCATCAAGAGATCTCAGATGAAGAAGAAGATCAGGTAAATTATCTTGCCCTTTCAGTCCAAGCACAAACAGCCGAGTCAGAGTCTGAACCTGAATCCAAAATCGAACCAGAATTAGACGACGAATTGACTGAGACGGTAGCCGATTTCGAATTCTTTTCAAATTTAGAATTAAATAATCAAACAGATACTATAATGGTCGAGGAAGGTGTAAATTTTATTTCAGGGAAAACTCCTAAAGAACCACCAAAGAAGGAGCTTCAACCAGTACCCGAGTCTGACTCAGACACAGAATCAGAAGATGAGCCTAGATCCGAGGCGGCAAGAATCAAGGGGGAGATTCCCAATAAAGAACCAAAAGGTAAAAGTGTAAATTCAAATTTTAATCATGTAATCTGTTACACATGCAGGGAGAGAGGGCACTACCAAAATCAGTGCCCTACTCGTAAGACTCGGTCTACACCACCGGCGACAAAGGAATCAGTTCCAAAAGCACGAAAGAACAAAAGTCGCATTCAATGCTTCAAGTGCTAGGAGTTCGGGCATTACAAAAGTGAATGCACAGATAAAAGAGCTACCAAGAATGCCGAACAAACAATCAACAAAGGTAGATTTACAGTATTTGAAAATACGTTATTTACCTTGAATAATGTGATTGATTCATGTAACTTAATTAAAACAAATTTCAGAAAATTGAAACAAGAAAATGAAACCCTAAAACATAAGGTCAATAAGTTAGAAAATTTAATTCATAATCTTGCTGATTTCGAAAATCCGGAGTACTACTCCAATTGTGACCTTACTTAGACAATGGTTTGTTTTAATTATGTGTTTTATTTTTTTTGCTTAGAATTAGGATTGGGACTAAATCAGTTAATTGAAAATTGAACAACATAGTATTGGGTGGAGGTGAGATGATAGTACGTTAGGGAAGCCAATTTGGCGGAACTAGCCGAAGCTACCGATCCAAGACCCAAACTAGTTAGACCAGAAATTTTTCAAAGAATAATTTTGAAAATGAAATTTCATTAAAAGGCTTTGTCAAGGAAAGGGTGGATGATCCCATAAGGCTACGGCCAAAGAAGGCCTAGTGCCCCGCCAAGACCTGGAAGCCAATTTTTGAAATTCAAATTCAAATTAATTTTTGTTAAATTCGAATCTAACACAAATTTTCAGTTAATTTTAGATTCAAATATCTCTTTTCAAAATAAATTTAAAGTGTGTTTAAAAAATTAATTTAACTCTTTAAAATTATTCATGGTCTTTTCAAAATAAATCTTCTACTAAAACATGTCTCACAAAAACCCTTAAGGTTAACATGCTTGATCATGTAGAACTGGGTGAGACATTTAGGACCTAAATGCATAACTCACTACCCTTTCAAATAAAATATACTTTCAAAAGTTATTCAAAAATTGTCTCTATTTGTCAAATTAATTCAGTTTACTGTGCCTACTTTTTCGTCCCTTTATTATTGAATTTCATGATAGACTCATTTTAAATAGAATCTAAGTTTTTTTTGTTAATCAAACATAGTCAACTGGTTAAAACTTGGGCAACACAGTCAACCTTAGTCAACATAGTCAAACCTGGTCAACACTGAAATCCCTTAAGGAATTTAGATAAAAGTTAGACTGTGTCGGATACAGGGGGAGTTTTCTTTTAATATTTAAAAAAAAAATTAGATTTTTTTCAAAAACCTTATGCTCTAAAATTTAGTAACATCTCAAAATAAGGTTTTTAAAAATTTGATTCAAAAACCTTGTATATTACTCTTTAAATTATTATCATCATGATTTTTGAAAACTGTGCTATCATTTCAAGTCGTGTTTTCAAAAATTATCTTCTTAAAAATTATCATACTTTAAAAGTTATTCTTTTGATTTTGGTAAACCCTAAAGACATAGAGGAAGGTCCACTACTTCATGATCTACAAGGACTCCAAGGAAGTGTCAAATTTAGGGGGTGTCTAAATTGAAAGAAATTAATTCTAACTATTTGTTTAAATTATTAATTCTTATAATTTGAGTCAAACCTTATGACTTAGAGGAAGATCGCTTATAGTCAACAAGCTTCCTAGAACTGGGTCAAGCTCAGGGGGAGATTAAATTAAAAGAATTATTAAACTGACAAATAATTTTTCAAATTATATGTTTTCATGCACTGCACTTTTTAAATCCTATTGAAAACATAAATAAAAGTACTTATAATTTTGCTTATATTCTTTTTGCCTATATTTTTCAAAAATGCATAATATTTTTCAAAAGTACTTATATTTTTCAAAATATGCAGAACATCTTTCAAAAGTACTACTATTTTTCAAAATGCATAATATTTTTCAAAAGTACTTATATTTTTCAAAATATGCAGAACATCTTTCAAAAGTACTACTATTTTTCAAAAGTACTATTACTTTCCAAGGTACTAATGTTCACAAAGTACGAATATTTTTTCGATTTCAAAAGTGGAATTTAAACTTTTTTGCTATTCTTTCAAGAATTATACTAAGTTTTTTTTTAAAACTCATAAGGCTCTGATACACAAACTTTCTCTTAAAACTTATTTTAAAATATATTTCTTTATTTGATATATATATAGCCAAGGGGGAGAGCAAGAAATAGAGAAAGGAATTTTTTTCTCCTTTTCAAAAAGAAAAATTCTAAGTGTGTTAAATTTTTTAAGTACGTATTTTTCCTAAGTAAAATTTTTTCTTAGTAAACAAAATTTGTCTGAGCAAAAACTTTTAAATATTGGCAAATGTTCCTAAGTAAAATTTTTTGGTGAAAAACTTGTCTAGAAAATTCTTAAAGATTTTGTTGTATTTCCAAGTATATTCTTCTAAGTGTGCAAATTCTTTTAAAACAAAATTTTCCCAATTCTCAAAGTTGAAACTTTTTAGGGAAATTTGGATTCAAAAATTTTGCCTGAGTAATTTTTTTTAGCTTTTCACAAAATTTAGGCTTCTTTTACTATTTTTTTTGAAACACCTTGTCAAAAACTTATTTTTGGTAAAACTCAAACCTCCCTATTAGATACCTTGTTCACCCATTTTTATTTTTGATATATGTCAAAGGGGGAGGAAAGGTCAAAGTTAAGTATTATAACACAAGTACTCAGGGTTTTAGGGGGAGTATAAGAAATAAAGGTTTTTTATGAGAAATAAAAGTTTTTTTTAACTCTTACCTTGTGTTAGTAAATGTTATAAAGTTTTTACTTAACATTGAATTGTGTAAAATTGCTATACTTCATTTTCACATTATGTTCTTAAACAGTTATAAAGCTTCTGTTACTTAACTTTGAATTGTGTTGCCATAATCAAAAAGTGGGAGATTGTTGGTGCAGGAAGCACCATATCGAACCTGGTTTTGATATTGGCAAAGGATTCAAAGTTAAGTTTATTTGTGATCTAACGTTGTTCACTGAGTGTGCAGAAAAAGCCCTAGCGAAGGACTGCTAGGCACCTGGCGAAGGACTGCCAGTATCCAAGCCCTAGCGAAGGACTGCTAGGCACCTGGCGAAGGACTGCCAGTATCAAAGCCCTAGCGAAGGACTGCTAGGCACCTGGCGAAGGACTACCAGTAACCAAGCCCTAGCGAAGGACTGCTAGGCAACTGGCGAAGGACTGCCAGCATCCAAGTCCTAGCGAAGGACTGCTAGGCTCCAGGCGAAGGACAGTCTGGGACCGAAGCCCTAGCAAAGGACTGTTAGGCAACTGGCGAAGGACTGCCAGTTTACAAGACCTGACAAAGGACCGTCAGGCAAAAGTCCAACCAAAGGAACGATTGACATCAGGTAAATTCTCCCGAGAGGAGTAGGTGAGGACGCGTTCCCCGTCGAGGGAACAGTAGGCGTCGGTTCGACCTAGGGCTCCATTTTGGAGACCAAAGTCAGAACCAAGACAGCTAAGGCTGTATAAATCTAATAATTTATTATGTTATTGTGTTTTGGACTAACCCTGGATGCAGGACCGAAGGAACGTGAGTCTGTAGCTCAGAGTGCCTCAAAGGAGTGAGGCAACTGCTGACCAGGGCGCCCGGAGTGTCCCGGGCGCCCGCAAGGTGAACACCAAACACACAATCAAAAAGTGCGCTTCGACAGTACAAGCTTCGGGCGCCCCCGTGCTTCAGGGTGCCCCCGTTGCTCGCGGGCGCCCCCTGCGCTGCGGGCGCCCCCATGCACACACCTCGAACCGAAACACTTCGAAGCCAGAAGATAAGGAATGACCCGGTCAACCCGGGCGCCCCGACCGCTCCGGGCGCCCCGGTCAAAGCGGATCCAGAGGATCAGACGCGACCGAGAGCTCTGTGGATCAGAGGCCACGTGGGGGCGCCCCCGACATCCCGGGCGCCCCCAGGCCCTATATAAAGGGCCCTCGACCCCAGGCTTCAAACAACAGTTCACTCAACGCCTCAAAGCTCTTCTACGCTCGTGCCTTGCTCCGGACACTCTCCAACTCGAGCCGACGACGTCCCGCTGCTCCGAAAAAGCTGATCTACTCCGGATGTCGGTAAAGAAGAGCGTTCTTTTTATTTACTGCACTTATCTTTGTAATTAAATTCTGTAAACCTTTTTCGCCTATATAGAATTGCCCAAAGTAAACGGTCAACGACCGTGGGCCTTGGAGTAGGAGTCGACACAGGCTCCGAACCAAGTAAATCGACTGTGTCTCTGTGTCTTGTTTTTTAATTTCTGCTGCGTACCTACTCTTACTCAAATCCGAAAGTTTTCCGATATTCACCCCCCCTCTATCGGTTTTCTCGATCCAACAGTTTCCCTTAGTCCCTTGTCTTCTAGATGCACCAATCCTACCCATGAGTGAGACAAAGACCACTTCCTTTGTCTTTGGCCTATATCCTAATCCTGCCTTGTTATAGACGACCCTTTGACTGTTAATTATCATATCTAAGTTGCTAGAGCCCACTTGAAATTTCCTAAGTGCCTTTGTGAGGTCCTCTACCTTTTTCCTTAGTTCCCTATTTTCAATTTCAAAACATGAATCATGTGATGTAAGAGAACAAGCATGTAAGTCTTCCTTAAGTTTTGTAGACTCTACTCTAAGCATGGCAATTTCATCTTTCAAGTCCTTAATCTTACTTCTAGCTTTAGCTAAATCCATGTTGGTGCTAGAAATAATATTAACTAAAGTGGAGGAGGGTAAGTTGTATACCTCACTTACCGAAGCTTCTGACTCGGATGATGATGATGAAGTGCTTTCATCTTCAATGCTCGAGCTTCTTTCATCATCTGATGACTCTGAGTGGTCCACTGCCATGAGAGCAAAGTGAGACACTTGCTCTTCTTCTTCCTCCGATGATGAGGGATCATCCCAAGTCGCCTTGAGGTTGGTGGCACTCTTCTCCTTTCCCTTCGACCTCTTCTTGTCACCTTTCTTCTTCTCCTCCTGCTTTTCATCTCTTCTCTTTAGTTGAGGGCACTCGTTCTTCATATGCCACTCTTGGTGGCAGTTGTAGCAAATGATGTCCTTGGCCTTACCCTTGCCTTTGAACCCTTTCCTAGCATAAGACTTGTTAGAAAAACTTTTGAAATCCTTACACATTTTCCATACCATGAAAGCCTCTTGGTCGCTATCCATAAAGGCACTGGACTCCTCTAAGTCGGATGAGGAGGAGTAGACCACCTTCTTCTTCTCCTTCCTCTTCTTCTTCTCCTTTTCTGCAATAAAAGCTATACCTTTCTCTTTGGCTGAAATATTAGCTTGTTCGTACAGTTCGAATTCATAAAACAAATCATCTAATTTAACTATGGAAAATCCCTTGATACTTTGTAGACATCAACCATAGATGCCCACAAGGTAGTTCTCGGGAAGGCTTGTAGGACGTACCTGACGAGATCCTGGTTTTCAATCTTTTCTCTAATCACGTGGAGTTCGTTGATGATCTCCTTCACCCTTCCATGCAGCTAGCTGACAGTTTCGTTGCTCTTCATGGACAAGGATTGGAGTTGGGCAATGAGCAAGTCCTTCTTTGCCCTTCTGGACTCGTTGGACCCTTCGTTCAGTTCAACCAGTTTGTCCAACAACTCTTTGGCACTCTTGAATGGCCCCACCTTGTTGAGTTGCTCCTTTGAGAGCTCGCACTGAAGTGTGGTGGTGGCCTTGGCATTTGACTGCGCCCTCTTCATGACATCCTTCGACCACGATCTCATTAGCGTCGGCTCTCCTCATTCATCGACGGGTGCATCAAATCCATCTACAATACTAATCCAATTTTCAATGTCATTCATAAGATAGTATTACATTCTACCTTTCCAGTACGTGAAGTCGTTCCTGTCGAAGAAGGGTGGCCGTGTAGTGCTATATCCTTCTTGAAACACCATTTACTTTGCTCCGGTCGACGGTGAGTTCTTCCGAAATGAACCGGCTCTGATACCAATTGATAGATCGAAGACGTTGCTAGAGGGGGGGGGGTGAATAGCACTTTTTCGTTGAATTCTCTACACAGAAGTTAGCGCAATACAAACAATAATATGCAATGAACAATAGAGAGCAATGCTAACACGAGAATTTACTTGGTATCCACCCGATTGGGTGACTAATCCAAGGATCCACGCACGTACTCCACCTCCACTATGAAAAGTCTCCTTCAGGTGGAGAAACCTTTACAAAGGTGTTGTCTTCCTCTTTACAGAATACAATGATTGGAGAGAGAGGAAGATCTGAAGACTCTATGCACGAACAACACTTGATTATAGTACGAAATCGTACCGTTCACGTGCGAAAAAGTCCTCTTTTTATAAGAGAACATGACAGACTCGCAGTCTATCCAGACCCGCACCAGTCGACTGCCCCTGGGGTAGTCGACTGGCCTAACATTAATTGCTAGCCAACGGCTAGTTTTTGGGGGGTTACCAGTCGACTGCCTCTGGGCTAGTCGACTGGTAGAAGGCTGAAAACCTTCTGTGTGTTTTGGCAGTCGACTGCCCTCTGGCCAGTCGACTGTCCACTCACTTACAACCATTCTTCATATTCTCCTTCACGTGTGCCTTCAGGTTCACTCCTTTGGCTCGCCCCTTGAAGTCATCTTCTTCTGGCTTTCGTCCCTCGGATGCGCACACAAGCCTTCCCTTGGCTTGCCTTCATGCCACCCTTCACGTGTGCCCTTGAAGTCCACTTCCCGGCTTACCCTTGGAGTCCTCCTCCCTCGGCTCTCGTCCCTCGGATATGTTCTCCATGTGTGATTCTTCAAGTCCTGCAAAGTCAATCACACATATATCAAATACAATATAACACCCTAAACTTAAACTTATTGGCAAACACATCAAAACCATGATCTTCCCGATCATTCTTGGGCCGATTCCTCAACACACGATTCCTGATATCAGAGACGCAGTAGTGTTCTTCGCTGAGTGGCCAGACAGAGGTAGAGGCTCTTATATTATTACCCTCGTCGGGGAGCATGGTGGAGATGATGCCCAAGGTTTTGCTGAAGATCCTGGAGGATGTGGGACTCTCGGATTATCCGAAGAGTCCAGAAAAGACATTACATTGACCTCCAGGGGGCATGGAGGAGATGACCTCATCCTGCTGATCACCTCCCCCTAGTCGGCCCATGGCGGTGCGCCAGCAAATGTCATCCTCTTCTGAATCCTCCTTTTCCCTGTGTTTTGGGCGGAGGATGGTGTTTATGGGAAACACCATCATCATGAGCGGGGGGGGGGGGGGGGTGGCTACAGCCGCTGGCTTTCCTCATTCTCTTTCTTCTTTTCGTTGATCCCTTATTAGTAGTGGCTGCTCCCACCTCCTGTAAAGGCAATTCTTCTTTGCGTCCTTACACGCTCCGGAGAGAAATTGCTGTTGTTGTTCCCCCTCCTCTTCCTTCTAAACGTTGTATCGAACTCATCTTTACGGGAAGAGGTGGCCGGGGTCTCCAGATGGGGCCGTGCTACCCATGTGTTACCTCAGGCGTCCTTATCTGTGATTGGCTACTCTGATGGATTACCCAGAAGGCGACAAAAGTTTCAAGGACCCCGTTGAGGGACTCCTGTGCATCACACATTTAGGAGGTGACTTCGAGCCTAGCGACTTTGTGGGAATGACACTGTAGAAGAGAACGACCTATGTAGAAGAGTGCTTTCTCTCACCGAATATTCCAATTGTATTTTGATATTTCTCTGAGATGTTGATCTCCCTGTATTTTTCATATAAATAAAGTAAGATTTCTGTTACCCAGTGTATGTGTATGCCTGGATTATTCATTTGAACGCTTTGCTTGTATTCCATTGGTCGGGTGCTCGGGAGATCATGAGGCTTCTTGGTCTGTGTCCTTGGTGGGGAGTTTGTAGCAACCCAGGCCAAGTCTAAGTACCCTGGGCATTGGCAGCACCGCGAAAATTTGGGTTTTGGGTACTTGGTTGGGCGTGTGCATCCAAGGCCAAGCCTAAGTACCCCGGGCATTGGCTGCACCGTGAAGTATTCGGGTTTTGGGTACTTTGTTGGGTGTGTGCATCCCAGACCAAGCCTAAGTACCCCGGGTATCGGCTGCACCGCGAGGTATTAGGGATTTGGGTACTTGGTCGGGCGTGCGTATCCCAGACCAAGCCTATGTACCCCGGGCATCGGCTGCACGGCGAGGTATTAGGGTTTTGGGTACATGGTTGGGCGTGTGCATCCCAGACTAAGCCTAAGTACCCCGGGTATTGGTTGCACTGTGAGGTATTAGGGTTTTGGGTACTTGGTTGGGCGTGTGTATCTCAGACCAAGCCTAAGTACCATGGGCATCGGCTGCACCGTGAGGTATTAGAGTTTTGGATACTTGGTTGGGCGTGTGCATTCCAGACCAAGCCTAAATACCTCGGGCATCGGCTGCACCGCGAGGTATTAGGGTTTTGGGTACTTGGGCGGGCGTGTGCATCCCAGACCAAGCCTAGTACTCCAGGAATCAGCTGCACCGCGAGGTATTAGGGTTTTGGATACTTGATTGGGCATATGAATCCCAGACCAAGTCTAAGTACACCGGGCATCGGCTCCACCGTGAGGTATTAGGGTTATGAGTACTTGGTTGGGTGTGTGCATCCTAGACCAAGCCTAAGTACCCCGGGCATCAGCTGCACCGTGAGGAATTAGGGTTTTGGGTACTTGGTTGGGCGTGTGCATCCCAGATCAAGCCCAAGTACCCCGGGCATCGCCTACACCGCGAGGTATTATGGTTTTGGGTACTTGGTTGGGCGTGTGCATTCGAGACCATGCCTAAGTACCCCTAGCATCGGCTGCATCGCAAGATATTAGGGATTCGGTACTTGGTTGGGTGTGTCCACCCCAGACCAAGCCTAAGTACCTCGGGCATCGGCTGCACCGCGAGATATTAGGGTTTTGGGTACTTGGTTGGGCGTGTGCACACCAGACTAAGCCTAAGTACCCCGGACATCGGCAGCACCACGAGGTATTAGATTTTTGGGTACTTGGTTGGGCATGAGCATCCCAGTCCAGGCCTAAGTACCCCGGGCATCGGCTGCATCGTGAGGTATTAGAGTTTTGGGTACTTGGTTGGGCGTGTGCATCCCAGACCAAGCCTAAGTACCCCGGGCATTGGCTGTACCGCGAGGTATTAGGGTCTTGAGTACTTGGTTGGGCGTGTACATCCAAGACCTAGCCTAACTACCCCGGGCATCGGCTGCACCGCGAGATATTAGGGTTTTGAGTACTTGGTCGGGCGTGCGCATCCCAGACCAAGCCTAAGTATCCCGGGCATCGGCTGCACCGTGAGGTATAAGGGTTTTGGGTATTTTGTTGGGCGTGTGCATCCCAGACCAAGCCTGAGTACACCGGGCATCGACTGCACCTTGAGGAATTATGGTTTTGGATACTTGGTGGGCATGTGCATTCCAGACCAAGCCAATGTACGCCGGGAAATGGCTGCATTCCTAGGTATTAGGGCTTTGGGTACTTGGTCGGCCGTGCGCATCTCAGACCAAGCCTAAGTACCTCGGGCTATGGCTGCACCGTGAGGTATTAGGGTTTTGGGTACTTGGTTGGACGTGTGCATCCCAGACCAAGCCTAAATACCCCGGGCACCGACTAGACCGCGAAGTATTAGGGTTTTGGGTACTTGGTTAGGCGTGTGCATCCCAAACCATACCTAAGTACCTCGGGTATCGGCTGCTCTGTGAGGTATTAAGGTTTTGGGTAATTGGGTGGGCGTGTGCATCCCTGACCAAACCTAAGTACCCTGGGCATCGGCTGCACCGTGAGGTATTAGGGTTTTGGGTACTTGGTTGCGCGTGTACAACCCTGACCAAGCCTAAGTACCCTGGGCATCGGCTGCACCGTGAGGTATTAGTGTTTTGGGTACTTGATTGGGCGTGTGCACCCCAGACCAAGCGTAAGTACCCAGGGCATCGTCCGCACTGCGAGGTATTAGGGTATTGGGTACATGGTTGGGTGTGTGCATCCCAGACCAAGCCTAAGTACACTGGGCATCGGCTTCACCACGAGGTATTAAGGTTTTGGGTACTTGGCTGGGCGTGTGCATCCCTGACCAAGCCTAAGTACCCTGAGCATAGGCTGCACCGCAAGGTATTAGGATTTTGGGTACTTGGTCGGGCGTGCGCATCCCAGACCCAGCCTAAGTTCCCCGGGCATCGGGAGCACCCCGAGGGATTAGGGTTTTGGGTACTTGGTTGGGCGTGTGCATCCCAGACCAAGCCAATGTATCCCGGGCATCGGTTCCACCGCGAGGTATTAGGGTTTTGTGTACTTGGTTGGGCGTGTGCATCCCAGACCTACCCAAAGTACCCCGGGCATAGGGTGCACCCCGAGGTATTAGGGTTTTTGGTACTTGCTTGGCCGTGTGCATACCAGACCAAGCCTAAGTACCCCGGGCATCGGCTGCACCACGAGGTATTAGGGTTTTGGTTACTTGGTTGGGGGTGTGCACCCCAGACCAAGCCTATGTCCCACGGCATCGGCTACACTGCTAGGTATTAGTGTTTTGGGTACTTGGTTGGGCGTGTGTATCCTAGACCAAGACTAAGTACCCCGGGTATCGGCTGCACCGCGAGGTATTAGCGTTTTGGGTACTTGGTTGGGCGGTGCATCCCATACTAAGCCTAAGTACCCAAGGCATTGGCTGCACCGCGAGGTATTAGGGTTTTGGGTACTTGGTCAGGCGTGCACATCCCACACCAAGCCTAAGTACCCGGGGCATCGGTTACACCGAAAGGGAGTAGGGTTTTGGGTACTTGGTTGGGCGTGTACATCACACACCAAGTCTAAGTATCCCGGGCATCGGTTGTACCATGTGGTATTATGGTTTTGGGTACTTGGTTGGGCGTGTGCATCCCAGACCAAGCCTAAGTAGCCCGGGCATCGGCTGCACCGCGAGGTATTAGGGTTTTGTGTACTTAGTTGGGCTTGTGTATCCCAGACCTAGCCTAAGTACCCCGGGCATCAGCTGCACCGCGAGGTATTAGGGTTTTGGGTACTTGTTGGTCTTGTGCATCCCAGACCAAGCCTAAGTACCCCGGACATCGGCTGCACCCCGATGAATTTGGGTTTTGGGTACTTGGTTGGGCGTGTGAATCCCAGGCCAAGCCTAAGTATCCAAGGAATCGTTTGCAACGTGTGGTATTAGGGTTTTGGGTACTTGGTTGGGCGTCTGCATCCCCGACCAAGCTTAAGTACCACGAGCATCGGTTGTACCGCGAGGTATTAGGGTTTTGGGTACTTGGTTGGCCGTGTGCATCCTAGACCAAGTCTACATACCCCGGGCATCGGCTGCACCGCGAGGTATTAGGGTTTTGGGTACTTGGTTGGGCGTGTGCATCCTAGACCAAGCCTAAGTACCCCGGGCATCTCCTGCACCGCAAGGTATTAGTGTTTTGGGTACTTGGTTGAGCGTGTGCAACCCAGACCAAGCCTAAGTACCGCGGGCATCGCCTGCACCGCGATGTATTAGGGTTTTGGGTACTTGGTTGGTCATGTGCATCCCAGACAAAGCCTAAGTACCCCGGGCATCGGCTGCGCCGTGAGGTATTAGGGTTTTGGGTACATGGTTGGGCGTGTGCATCCTAGACCAATCGTAAGTACTCCGGCCATCTCCTGCACCGCGAGGTATTAGGCTTTTGGGTACTTGGTTGGACGTGTGCATCCCAGAACAAGCCTAAGTACCGCGGGCATCGCCTGCACCGCGATGTATTAGGGTTTTGGATACTTGGTTGGTCGTGTGCATCCCAGACCAAGCCTAAGTGCCCCGGGCATCGGCTGCACCGCGAGGTATTAGGGTTTTGGGTACTTGGTTGGCCGTGTGCACCCCAGACCAAGCCTAAGTACCCCCGACATCGGCTGCACAGAAAGGTATTAGTGTTTTGGGTACTTGGTTGGGCGTGTGCATCCCAGACCATGCCTAAGTACTCCGGGCATTGGCTGCACCGCTAGGTATTAGGATTTTGGGTAATTGGTTGGGTGTGTGCACCCCAGACTAAGCCTAAGTTCCCAGGGCATCGGCTGCACTGCGAGGGATTAGAGTTTTGGGTACTTGGTTGGGCGTGTGCATCCCAGACCAAGCCTAAGTACCCCGGGCATCTGCTGCACCGCGAGGTATTAGGGTTTTGGTTACTTGGTTGGGCGTGTGCATCCCAGACCAAGCCTAAGTACCCAGGGCATTGTCAGCACCGGGAGGTATTAGGGTTTTGGATACTTGGTCGAGCGTGCGCATCCCAGAGAAAGCCTAAGTGTTGGGACCACGTGCATGTTGACATGGATGCGAGTTCGTAATTTTAAAATTAATTACGTGCAGCGGAAGATTTAGCATAAATAATTACCCAAATTATTTAACCACACATCTAAGCATGTAACCTTATATTGTGTAGACATGATCATACATTTAAAATTTTGCAGAAAGTAAACTAATTTACTTATTACCTCGCGTAACTCGAAGGAAGGGACGAGATCCAACCATGAGCGTCCCTTAGAAGATCCGCCTCTATTCGCGTCCACGCCGAGTTTTCTTCGGGATGACTTTGCAAAGCCACGAGTTTCGTGCCAACAAGAACTACTAGATTCTCCAAAGGCACGACAAGAATACCAAGAGAGAGATGGGAAGACTAACCACCAAACGAAGAACGGAATCAAGATTCTGGGGAGGAAGGAGTCGCACCCGCTTCTTCTTCTTCTCACGGTAGCTGCTTGGTGGATGAAGCTCACGGCAACAAAGGGAGAGCCTCTAGGGCCGGCGGCACTAGAGGAGGGAGAGAGAGAGGGCTTATTCCTTGATCTCTTAGATTGATTTGCAAGCCTTGCCTTGGTTCCTTTATATAGTAGCCTCTCAATCGCCAAGTCTCCTTTTTATGGAATAAATTTTCATAAGAAATTTATCATATAAATTTTTCTATGATTGATTCCATCATGCCAAGTTTTTATCATAATTTAATTTATAATAAAAACAACCATGTCTCCCTTTTTTATTATAGAATAAATTTTCACAAGAAATTTATTATATAAATTTTTCTTATCATGGAAAAATCAATTCATAATTGATTTTATAAAATAAAATAAACTATTCAAAATTTATTTTAATTTCCATGAAAATAATAAACCAAATTTCGATTTTTAAAAATTTATATATTATCCATAATTTTATAAAACAAACCACGCTCGGTTTATTTTATAATCTGAACCAAATAATTTGGTTCTCCCCTTTTAATGTGGCCGGCTAAACAAAGAGGGCAGGGACCCTCTTTAGCCGGCCAAACTCAAGCCAGGACCGTATGAATTAAACTCATTTAATTTGTTCAATAAGCCTTCAAAAGACTTAGCCATTTTAAGCTTCCGATGCGTCTCTGAAAAATTCAGATTCGACTTATCTCTCTTGATCGGAAAATCCAATTTTCAACTCGTTTTAAATCCCTCGGATTACTCGTAGTGCGTGTGACTAAATATACTTTCGATTTATGTTGGTCGTCTATAATTAACCAATTATAGAACGATCATGAGTGGCACCTAGTAGTACATCATGATCCCCAATTAATCGAAAGATCAACGGTTGACCTCAGAAATTATTCTGAAACCCTTCAGCAGCTATAATGAATTGTGCCCCATTCCCTTCACCATCTCATACCCACTTGGTTCAGGACACGGTCTATGTGTGTCAGTCCCCACTATGCTGACTACGTCAGACCTAGCCCAAGCAATGATTTTCTCATCCTACGGATTCTAGTTACTCTCATGTTTCTGAGAGATTCATACTTTGACATGTGATGCTCTGGCCAGAGGCTTCGAGTAACAATCCGACGATAGGCCTTGGGTATACATCTCCTCGCAAGGAGTGGTGAATCCTTTGTAGGCTGTTCAAACATCTTCGGGCACTTCGGCTTATACCCAACCATCCTGGGTCCACACCTCCTTAGAGATGCTTGCTTAAGATGTCAAAGTATAAGTTTCCATGACCAAGATGACTTGAACACCGCAAGTCAAAGGAACATCGCACTTAAGCTGCAGTAAGAACTTCATTGACATATCTATATGTAGATTAACATATGAAGTTTTACAGCCAGTCACTCCAATGAACTAGTTCCCTTAACTAGCATTCATGTTTATCTCCTGACATCCCAATGTCTCCAGCCAGTGAGAATCAGCTGATTAGAGAATAACCCATGCTAGTCTCAACAGAATTGATAGTGTTCGTATTTATCAATTCATCGACTAGGGACAATTTCAATACTTCACAATTGCACATGTAGAGATAATCACTAGTTGTGAATTCATCACAAATTCTCTCATGCTGTGAATTGTATTGCGGACATTCAGTAAATAAGTTCAAGATCTCAATCAAATACACAAGCATGTATACTCAAATAGTGAATATTCATTTATTAAAATAAATGATTACAATCATAAGGTGATTGCCTTAGGACATTTCTCTCACAATACTAACACTAAGTACCCCGGGCATCGGCTGCACTGCGAGGGATTAGGGTTTTGGGAACTTGGTTGGGCGTGTGCATCCCAGACCAAGCCTACGTATCCCGGGCATCGGTTGCACCACGAGGTATTAGGGTTTTCGGTACTTGGTTGGGCGTGTGCATCCCAGACCAAGCCTAAGTACCCTGGGCATCGGCTGCACCGCGAGGTATTAAGATTTTGGGTACTTGGTTGGGCGTGTGCATCCGAGACCAAGCCTACGTTCCCCGGGCATCGACTGCACCGCGAGGTATTAGGGTTTTGGGTACTTGGTTGGACGTATGCATCCCAGACCAAGCTTAAGTACCCCGGGCATCGCCTGCACCGCGAGGTATCTTGGTTTTGGGTACTTGGTTGTGTGTGTGCGTCCCAGACCATGACTAAGTACCCCGGGCATCGCCTGCACCGCGAGGTATTAAGGTTTTGGGTACTTGGTTGGGCGTGTGCATACCAGAGCAAGGCTATGTACCCCGGGCATCGGCTGCACCGCGAGGTATTTGGGTTTTGGGTACTTGATTGAGTGTGTGCACCCCAGACTAAGCCTAAGTACCCCGGGCATCGGCTGCACCGCGAGGTATTTGTGTTTTGGGAACTTGGTTGTGCGTGTGCATTCGAGACCAAGCCTATGTACCCCGGGCATCGGCTGCACCGCGAGGTATTAGGGTTTTGGGTACTTGGTTTGGCGTGTGCATCCCAAACTAAGCCTAAGTACCCTGAGCATCGGCTGCACCGCGAGGTATTTTGGTTTTGGGTGCTTGGTCGGGCGTGCGCATCCCAGACCAAGCCTAAGTACCCGGGGCATCGGCTGCACCATGATGGATTAGGGTTTTGGGTACTTGGATGGGCGTGTGCATCCCAGACCAAGCCTAAGTATCCCAGGCATCGGTTGCACCGTGAGGTATTAGGGTACTTGGTTGGGCGTGTGCATCCCAGACCGAGCCTAAGTACCTCGGGTATCGGCTGCACCGCGAGGTATTAGGGTTTTGGGTACTTGTTTGGGCTTGTGTATCTTAGACATAGCCTATGTACCCTGGGAATCGGCTGCACCGCGAGGTATTAGGGTTTTGGGTACTTGGTTAGTCGTCTGCATCCTAGACCAAGCTTATGTACCCCGGGCATCGGCTGCACAACGATGTATTTGGGTTTTGGGTACTTTGTTGGGCATGTGCATCCCAGACCATGCCTAAGTACCCCATGAAACGGCTGCACCGCGAGGTATTAGGGTTTTGGGTACTTGGTCGGGCGTGCGCATCCCAGACCAAGCCTAAGTACTCCGCACATCGGCTGCCCCGCGAGCTATTAGGGTTTTGTGTACTTTGTTGGGCGTGTGCATCCCAGACCATGCCTAAGTTCCCCAGGCATCGGCTGCACCGCGAGGTATTAGGGTTTTGGGTACTTGGTTAGGCATGGGCTTCCCAGACCAGGAATCGGCTTCACCGCGGGGTATTAAGGTTTTGTCTACTTGGTTGGGCGTGTGCATCCCAGACCAAGCCTAAGTACCCCGGGCATCGGCTGTACCGCGAGGTATTAGGGGGTTTGACTCTTCTGGTTGTACGTTGATACTCTTGAGGAGGCGTCACCTTTTATTGCTTGAGTTTGCTGCAAGGCAGCGTAGATACACAAAGGGACGTTTATTATATAATACAAATCTTACCGGGATAGGGAGAGTTAGAGACGATTGCCTAGCCCGGGCTTCCCTAATTCTGGTCCTTCTCGTTATGTGCATGACCTCTTTCAGCTAGCCCTCAAGACCCCTTGGGTTCTTTCGGGACTCTGTTTGATCCTCCCCGCTGTAGCATCGTCGAGATACCAGCTGATCTCCCCTGACTTCTACCACTCGGTCGCCTACCGTGAACTTTATCTTCTGGTGGTACACAGAGACCACTGCCTGGAAAGTGCTGAGCACAGGTTGGCCCAAGATGGCGTTGTAGGAGGAGGGTGCCTCCATGGTCAAGAAGGGAGTCCTTCTGGTCCTCTCCAGTGCGTCACTTCCCAAGGAGAGCGACAGGGTAATCTGCCCTATCGGTTGTACTCGATACCCCGTAAAGCCAAACAGTGGGGTCGATACCATGAGCAGTTCCTCTTCGTCGATCTGCATCTGCTCGAAAGCCGCTTTATACAAGATGTTCATGGAACTCCCTGTGTCCACAAAGATGTGCTTGAGTTCGTAGTTATCGATACGAGCTACGATCACTATGGCGTCTTCATGGGGAGCTTCCACTTCTTCCAGGTCGGCGGGTCTAAAAGATATTGTAGGGTTGGGTTCTTGACTCCGACTGCTTCCAATGGAGTAGTTTTCCAATCGCCGGGTATGAGACTTCCTCGCCCGATTGGAGTCCCATCCAGTAGGTCCTCTGGAGATGACTCCCACATGACTCGAGGGCGGACCACGCATGGGGGCCTTACCCTTCTAGGGGTCTCTTTCTAAGGAGAGAGATCTTCAGGGCGCGGGCCCCCGACTCCTACCTCGTGATCGTGATCGAGACCGATGCCGAGCCTCATTTTCCCCGGCATGCTGTCGCCGAGGAGAAAAGCTTCGCCTTGGCGACCGTCTGCGATACCCTGACTTATTCCACTTTCTTCAAGGTTTGGTATTGACCTCCTCGCCGAACTGCTTCTTCAAGGCGTGACACTCCTCAATGGAATGTGTCGAGCTGCCATGGTAACCACAGTACCTTGGTAATGGCTCTGGCTGCTTGGTGTCTACCATCTCAACCGGCCGACATCTACCAGCCCACTGGTCCTTCCCGGAGTGAAGATCTTTTCCCCGAGCTAGGGCCGAGGCCTCCCTCCTCTTTGATCGGGGAGCCATCGGAGGGGGGAGGCTCCAACTGGATCATTGCGACGGGCGTACTGTACTTCATCCACATTGACATGCTTGATGGAGCGTCCCAGCAAATCATCGAAACTGGCGGGGGGCTTCTTTACCAAGGATCGGAAGAAGTCCCCTTCAGCGAGCCCTTGGGTGCAGGCACTGACAAGTATCTCTGATGTTGCGCTGGGCACATCTTGCGCCACTCGGTTGAACCTCTGGATGTACTCCTTGAGTGGTTCCTTAGGCTTCTACATGAGGGCTAATAGATTAAGTGTCGTCTTTTGGTAGTGACGGCTGCTCGTGAAATGGTGGAGGAAGGGTGTTCTAAATTCCACGAAGGAGATGATGAAATCTTGCGGTAGCCTCTGGAACCATCGCTGAGCTGCTCCGAACAGGGTGTTTAAGAACACTTGACACGCCACACCGTCAGTATACTGTTGCAGGAGTGTAACATTCTCGAATTTACAGACGTGATCTTCTGGATCCATCTTCCCATCATACTCGAGGATCCCCTGTCACGCCCCGAGACCTAGGAGCCGCTGATCCAATAGAAAATCGGACAGCATCTCCCCTGTCCGGCGGACAATTTACACATGCATACAATATATATAACAATCCCACGCAGTTTATATGGGCCTCAGGCCTCAATCCAAACAAAACAACAACATATATATGACAATATAATCGTAAATCCAAAATACGAACTTACCTGAGCTGCCAGGGGGCAGGAACGCAGCAAAACCACACACATAGTCCAACATAGGACTCAAAAGTACAATCCCATAAATAAGACAAGTACTACAAGTCCACGAAAAATCCAATGCAACGGAATAAAACATAACATGGTCTAAAAACAGAAATATGCATAAACCAATTCAGTAGCAAGCACAGGACTGGCGACTCGGACCCTCCTGGCAGATATCAACCTGAAATCAAAAAGTAATGGCAACGGTGTGAGTCCATAAGCTCAGCGGATACCTAGCAGATATGCATAGTGCGTTACAATAACAATAAGGGTCTACGCTAATACAGTCTCATATAAACAATCGGAAAGGGTATACTGAAGATACTAACTACTGGTACATACCTAAATCCAACTATCCTGCAACAATCCAAGGTAAACAGGTATCCAGTATATGCATGTCAATCAAGTGCAGAAATCAAATGCAGCAAACAATGCACGATGCAAAATATACACATGGTGCAATGATATGTGTCACCCCTGACACCAGTCAGATCATCGTACACCTGTCATAGGTGACGTCTGAGAGGGTAGAGCTATGACAACTGTACGCACCCTGCCATCACTGCTCCTGAGTGACCGGGTGGACAGGATGCTGGTGGAGACTCCGCTCCTACCCCAAGCAATGGGGGAGTCAAGCTCTCATCTCCTCGTGGCTCAGTATGAGAAGGGATCCCTGGCTGCTACCACGCCCGGACCCACCCTCCAAATAGTGGCCGAACGGAGCAATACAGGGCAAATGCACACACTCTATGGTAACCACTACCCGTGAGTGGATGTGTGTGCATATCCTCATGTAACTGACGACGGGCTCAGACTACAAAGGAGCCGATGATCGTCAGCATGCAATAATGCAAGGATGGTGCATGACCCAAGCACATATAACACCCACCAAGTCTTCAACTAACACCTCAGGGTGTTAGGTATAAGTCTGAATCCTATATCATGGGATACAAGTAACCTACTAGGTATAATGACAAGGTACCTAGTGATCCATAAATGTCAAATGAAAGAAAAAGGGCATATCACTACCTCTATGCACATATATGTACACAAGACATCAAATGAGACTGTATGAATCTAAACGGGAGATAACCTCAAGGATAAACAGCATGTATCAAATACAGGTATACTAAGATAGAAATAGCATACAATCTTACTGTTATATATAACAAACTACGCATAGCAATATGACAATATCTAAAAGATAGGTCAAAGGGTACCCGCCTCAATCAGAGATACTCGTATCAGAAAAGAACCTCCCGTCCAATGATCTGAAATGCTAAATCCAATAAATGCCCTGTATCAAAGGCATATTATTTAGCTACAATAATATGAAATCTATAGCTAAACGAGCTAGCTTAATTAATTAGGATTGTCCTAATTATCCCGTTTCATTTTGTTAACTACAATTAACTGAGTAACCCATAATTATCTCAAGTTACTTAGTTTAGATTTTGATTAATCTGATCCAAACATTTATACACAGGCCTAAGTGTATCACATGGCATGATTTTACAAGCTCAAAGAAATAACTTAAGCATATATCCCCTAAACATAATCAACTCCACCAATAAGCTCACGGCAGCAAACTAGAAGCACTCCTCAAGATTCAAATTCTTAAATCGCAGTTTCATCAGAGAATTGAATCCCTGACAGAACCCTAGCCCAATCATCAGAACATACATCCAAGGTTTAACCATCACCATGAACTTGAACTCACCTGAAACGGCACGCCAACTCCCTGCTTCAATCCAGAAATTAGCTAATGAATCCGTGGATATCTTCTTCCTAGCAACCCCTCCTAAACAGGAATTTAGAACTGCCCTCACCAACAGAATTCGAGAACACAAAAGAATGGATAGACATTCAAAGATTAATACCTGCTGGGACTCACGCGACTTTCCTCCTGTGTACCTCCAACCCTATAGCCGACACACCGAAAACAAAGCCAAGGGAAAAGGCGGTTCTGCGATCGTTGCTCCACCGCAGGAGAAAGCACAATCGCCTGCTAGTTTGCGTGGAGAAGGGAAAGAAGGAAGGAGCGACGCTGCGGCTAGGGCTCGCGGAAGAAGTATGAGGAGAGGGTCGGCGTTGGGTGTCTACGGCTAGGCATGCGAGGAGAGGAGAAGAACCCGGGCGGCTGCGATTTAGGGCTCGCGCGAAGGGAGAAGACGCGAAGGGGAGGAAGGGGTCGGGCGGCTGTGACTTCGGCTAGGGCATGAGGGGAGGAGAAGAAAAGGGTATTATATAATTAATACTTTCCCTTTATAACTATATATATATATATATATATATATATATATATATATTCCGAAAATTCACTTTTTCCTAAAATAATTCAAAACCAACCCATCTTGCATCCAATTCTCCCTACTAATATTTCCAAAAATTCAGGAAAATTATTCCAAAATTTTCCCTCTAATTATATATATTCCTATATATATATATACTAATATATATATTATTTTATTATATATATATATAAATATTTTTTTTCCCGTATTTTACATTCTCCCCCACTAATAAAAATTTGGTCCTCCAAATTTCGCTCTTAAACCAAGCAAATACTAACCACGTATAGGTAGTATAAGTGCTGAACGAAATCTACTCATGCTTCACCAAATTCTTGAGGAATAAATAACTCAAACAAGTATTGTAGGGGCCTCCCCTAACCTCTGTTTGATAACTCATATCTCTTCAACCGGTAGGGACACTCCTAAAACTCTATGATCAAATCATAGGTACCCTCTGGATACTATCCACGTATATCCGAAATGAGTACGAAGAGCACTATCAATATCTATCACTAATTTAGCTGAAAATGCATATATGTTAACTTTCGTGTCTAGATCTATGGGCCTAAGGACAGATGCAAATGGGTTCATAGAATTTTGATGCTGATGATGGTTCCCAATCTTTAATGCTGATGAATCATGTTATCCATGTGCAGGTCCTCTGAGATTGAAGACCCAGATCGACTTAAGTTTGGTGCATCCAATGTTTGAATGAACAATTCTGCATATGATGTAGGTTCCTGACCTGTTCTATGCAATGGACTCTATATGAAATGTCAATCATAGACTTACAGAGAGTTGATCTAGCCGGTAGTGTACTTTGAAGTTGTACATGGCCAATGAATCCAATCAACAAGTAGGATTAATAGGTAACTATGATGAGTTTTAATTGTTTTTATGACAAAGTGGTCCAGTGAAGGGATAAACACTGAGCTGCTTGGGAATCGACTGGATCTAATATGTTGAATAGTAGTGCCCTCTTCAGAAGATGTTTGCAAGCGGAGATAACCATCAGCTGCATGTGTGACTAAGAAGAAGACTAGGCATCGTAATGGAAAAGTGAGTGTATGGATATGCGTTTAATGTATGGCAAACTACTATGGCTCCAGATCACTAATTTAATAAAATCAACCATAATTAGACTATCGATAATATCTTAATTCTTGATCAAAACTGAAAATAATAGTAAATGTACTAAACCTTAGAGAAACAATAATCATAGCTTCAAGAGATTAAAATGTTAATTTGATTTTAATCCCTAGTTTGAGTAGCTGCAAAAATCATTAGATAGTAGGGCACTATGTGTTATCTATAATTATAGGCAGTTATGTTCAAACCATCACGCTCAAGTAGGATTCTTGATATAATTTTTTTTTTTCAGGTTATCTTTGCCAGAATTTGGTATGTGAAGACTGCTGGCATTGCATAAATAGTGTATCCATATCTAGAAGGCTACCAAGTAATTTAACCTAAACAACAAAGAATCAACACCACATAGTTTGCTATCAATTCAGTGTTACTAACAAGACCGAATGACTAACTTTACCAATTACCTATTTGCCGCCTGGAGAAGTCCTGCCGCAGCCCAGTCCCAAAGTGCAATCACATTGATAAAGCTACTCCGAACAAATCCGAAAAGACTTGTAAAACAAGTAGACACCGTAAATCCACAAGTCCCCAAGTTATCCGGCAATGTAACGCCCCAAAATTTTCCCATATAAAATGTTATGAAATATCATGAAATTTATGAAATATTATTATGGATATTAGGAAATATTATGAATTCATGAATATGAAATATTATGAAATTCATGAAATATTATTATGGAATATTAGGAAATATTATGAATTCATGAATATGAAATATTATGAAATTCATGAAATATTATTAATATTATGAAATATTATGAATTCATGAAATATTATTAATCTTATGAAAAATTATGAATTCATGAAATATTATTAATATTATGAAATTTCATGATGGGCTTGGCTTAATGGGCTTTGATATGGATTAGTGCGAATTGTGATAAAAAGAAGAGGTAGAAAGGAGGAAGCAAGGATTGAACCTTGAACCTCCTAGTTGCACTAATCATGTCATAACCAATGAACCAAGCAATGTTTCTTGTAAAGAGAATAAGAAACATTCTTGTTAAATCGAGGGAAGCGAAGGGACATGTCTTTTCATGATAAGAGTATAAATAAGAGAGGGAAAAGAAGTTACACTTCTTCTTCTTCTTCCCCACTTCAATTTTCGAAAACCAAGAGCCCTCTTCCCCTCTTTGCAAGTTCAAAATTTCACCCTAGGGTTCTAACCCTAGGGAATTGGAAGGAGAAGGGAACTCTTTAAGGTTCTTGCCCTCTACTAGGGCCAAGATTGCTAGAGAAGGCTAACAAGGGAAACACTCATCTTTTTCTTCTTCAAGGGTACCCTAAGGAGTAAGAGAAGGAGAAATTCAAGCGAAAGGATGTAAGTATCCCCTCGCCTGCAGTGTAATTGTTATGCATGATTCTTGTTATTTTCTTGTACAAAAGAATTAGGGTTTTCCCTTTGTAAGTTTCGACCACCTCCTTTAGGAGAGGCCTTGGTTACTCTTTAATACATGAGAAGATCCCTTGAGACTTAGGGTATATAGGTATGTTGATTTTCTTTATGATGTTGTGAACAAAAACTAGGGTTCTACCCTTATGTGACTTTCGGCCAAAGCATGAAGCAAAGAGGGTTTTAAGGTTGTATGATTCCTATGATATATCCATGCTTAGTAGTGTAGACAAAATGCTTGTATAAATGTTGGTGTGAAGATTTGATTTCAAGAAACCTAGTTTCCCTTACCCTTGAGTTTCGGCCAACCCTAGAGGGATTAGAGATTAGGGTTGCATAATTATCTTATGATGAAATCTATGTTTAATAAGTGGCATGATAGGTATGTGAGATGTTTGTGTAAATGCTTGTATGAATGTTGATTCAAAAAAACCCTAATTTCCCCTACCCTACACCATTCGGCCAACTCCCTAAGGTTAGGGTTTGTGAAGGTTAAACTACCCTAGGAGATATGCTTATGTTTGGGAATAATGATATGTATATGCATGTGATGTTTAAGGGAATGTTTGATAGGAAAACTTAACCTTTCCCCTAGCATGTGATATTCGGCCAAGCATAGAACATTAGGTTTGTGAAGCTTGATTACCCCATGATGTATGCTATGCTTAGAATGATATATGATCGATATAGATATGATACTTGTATGTGATGTTTGATGTCAAAAACCTAAGCTATCTCTACTTTGACTTTCGGCCAAGACCTTAGGTTTAGGGTTAAGAAGAACTCAATTAACTCATGAAGTATTCTACCACTTTCTATGACAGGAATATGATTTATGTGACCAATCTTGTCATATATAAGTTTGTGTAAGTGGTTGAAATATGACATATGTATGAGCATGTTTATATAGCCCAAGTGGCACCCTTTATGAATTGCATGTGATGTGTATGATAAAATGATTGAAAGGATACTCCACTAAGTATGGGATCAAGAGCACCCCCTTATGTTGTGTGGTGTGTCCCTACGGGATCATGAGCACCCTTGAAGAGTGGTGTGTCCCATAAGAGTGGATTTGGAGTATTCCTTAGCATATATGTAAAAGCATGTAAAGTATTTTACTTTATGAATGGGCTTGTACCGGACCGAAGTATGGGTCCAAGGGATGGGCACCTTAAGAACGCCCCGGTTCTGGACTACCGACTATGCTGTCCACGGTTCTGGCACTACCGTAGCTGTACAACAGGGATGGGCACCTTAAGAACACCCCGGTTCTGGGACTACCGACTATGCTGTCCTTACCCTAGTAGGTCGGGGCTCGCTACCTCGTATCTACTTAGGGATGCGCGTTTATGATGTATGTATGTGGTACAAGCCGGGGACCTCCAATGATGATACGATGATTTTTAAGTATTTAAAAGTATGATTTTAAAAGTTAAGCATCCTTATGTAGATGCATTCCATACTTTATACTGCTTGCTTAGAAACTTTGATGTTTATATGCTATGATGAACTCATGCTTATGATTTATTATGTGTACATGTTGTATGCTTTCGTATGGATTTTGCGAGTAGGACAGGATCCTTACTAAGCATTTGTGCTTATTAGTTTATGTGTTGTCTTATGCTGCAGATAAAGGTAATGGACACTTGAACTAGAGGAAGAGGCAGGTGGGCTGAAGATGTGTGGGGTGGTGGCTCGGGAAAGAAAGATTCCCATATCTACATTACTATGCCTATGTTTCCTTTAATAATAAATGCTAGTGATTAGAGTTGGTACTTTTGAATATTAGTGATCACTCTTATATGTTTGAGTTGAATTACTTGTGAACTTAAGATGCATAGAAACCTAGGACTATGCTCCAAAGAAATAAAATGTTCTAAACATTAAAGCATGATATCTGACTGGCATGCACTGACTAATAGGCTTAGCACTTATGTTTTTCTTTTATGATTAAAATTTTATGAATGAGTAGTACGTAACCCCGCCCCGAGAGTAGATATAAGGGCGGGCGTTACAGGCAACCTGGGCTCTGATACCAAAATTAAATTGTCACGCCCCGAGACCTAGGAGCCGCTGATCCAATAGAAAATCAGACAGCATCTCCCCTGTCCGGCGGACATTTTACACATGCATACAATATATATAACAATCTCACGCAGTTTATATGGGCCTCAGGCCTCAATCCAAACAAAACAACAACATATATATGACAATATAATCGTAAATCCAAAATACGAACTTACCTGAGCTGCCAGGGGGCAGGAACGCAGCAAAACCACACACATAGTCCAACATAGGACTCAAAAGTACAATCCCATAAATAAGACAAGTACTACAAGTCCACGAAAAAACCAATGCAACGAAATAAAACATAACATGGTCTAAAAACAGAAATATGCATAAACCAATTCAGTAGCAAGCACGGGACTGGCGACTCGGACCCTCCTGGCAGATATCAACCTGAAATCAAAAAGTAATGGCAACGGTGTGAGTCCATAAGCTCAGCGGATACCCAGCAGATATGCATAGTGTGTTACAATAACAATAAGGGTCTACGCTAATACAGTCTCATATAAACAATCGGAAAGGGTATACTGAAGATACTAACTACTGGTACATACCTGAATCCATCTATCCTGCAAAGGGTGAAACAAAGTCCTATGGAATAAGTATAACATACAATCCAAGGTAAACGGATATCCAGTATATGCATGTCAATCAAGTGCAGAAATCAAATGCAGCAAAAAATGCACGATGCAAAATATGCACATGGTGCAATGACATGTGTCACCCCTGACACCAGTCAGATCATCGTACACCTGTCACAGGTGACGTCTGAGAGGGTAGAGCTATGACAACTGTACGCACCCTGCCATCACTGCTCCTGAGTGACCGGGTGGACAAGATGCTGGTGGAGACTTCGCTCCTACCCCAAGCAATGGGGGAGTCAAGCTCTCATCTCCTCGTGGCTCAGTACGAGAAGGGATCCCTGGCTGCTACCACGCTCGGACCCACCCACCAAATAGTGGCCGAACAGAGCAATACAGGGCAAATGCACACACTCTATGGTAACCACTACCCGTGAGTGGATGTGTGTGCATATCCTCATGTAACTGACGACGGGCTCAGACTACATAGGAGCCGATGATCGTCAGCATGCAATAATGCAAGGATGGTGCATGACCCAAGCACATATAACACCCACCAAGTCTTCAACTAACACCTCAGGGTGCTAGGTATAAGTCTGAATCCTATATCATGGGATACAAGTAACCTACTAGGTATAATGACAAGGTACCTAGTGATCCATAAATGTCAAATGAAAGAAAAAGGGCATATCACTACCTCTATGCACATATATGTACACAAGACATCAAATGAGACTGTATGAATCTAAACGGGAGATAACCTCAAGGATAAACAGCATGTATCAAATACAGGTATACTAAGACAGAAATAGCATACCATCTTACTGTTATATATAACAAACTACGCATAGCAATATGACAATATCTAAAAGATAGGTCAAAGGGTACCCGCCTCAATCAGAGATACTCGTATCAGAAAAGAACCTCCCGTCCAATGATCAGAAATGCTAAATCCAATAAATGCCCTGTATCAAAGGCATATTATTTAGCTACAATAATATGAAATCTATAGCTAAACGAGCTATCTTAATTAATTAGGATTGTCCTAATTATCCCGTTTCATTTTGTTAACTACAATTAACTGAGTAACCCATAATTATCTCAAGTTACTTAGTTTAGATTTTGATTAATCTGATCCAAACATTTATACACAGGCCTAAGTGTATCACATGGCATGATTTTACAAGCTCAAAGAAATAACTTAAGCATCTATCCCCTAAACATAATCAACTCCACCAATAAGCTCACGGCAGCAACCTAGAAGCACCCCTCAAGATTCAAATTCTTAAATCACAGTTTCATCAGAGAATTGAATCCCTGACAGAACCCTAGCCCAATCATCAGAACATACATCCAAGGTTTAACCATCACCAAGAACTTGAACTCACCTGAAACGGCACGCCAACTCCCTGCTTCAATCCAGAAATTAGCTAATGAATCCGTGGATATCTTCTTCCTAGCAACCCCTCCTAAACAGGAATTCAGAACTGCCCTCACCAACAGAATTCGAGAACACAAAAGAATGGATAGACATTCAAAGATTAATACCTGCTGGGACTCACGCGACTTTCCTCCTGTGTACCTCCAACCCTATAGCCGACACACCGAAAACAAAGCCAAGGGAAAAGGCGGTTCTGCGGTCGTTGCTCCACCGCAGGAGAAAGCACAATCGCCTGCTAGTTTGCGTGGAGAAGGGAAAGAAGGAAGGAGCGACGCTGCGGCTAGGGCTCGCGGAAGAAGTATGACGAGAGGGTCGGCGTCGGGTGTCTGTGGCTAGGCACGCGAGGAGAGGAGAAGAACCCGGGCGGCTGCGATTTAGGGCTCGCGCGAAGGGAGAAGACGGGAAGGCGAGGAAGGGGTCGGGCGGCTGCGACTTCGGCTAGGGCATGAGGGGAGGAGAAGAAAAGGGTATTATATAATTAATACTTCCCCTTTTATAACTATATATATATATATATATATATATATCGAAAATTCACTTTTTCCTAAAATAATTCAAAACCAACCCATCTTGCATCCAATTATCCCTACTAATATTTCCAAAAATTCTGGAAAATTATTCCAAAATTTTCCCTCTAATTATATATATTCCTATATATATATATATACTAATATATATATTATTTTATTATATATATATATATATATATATATATATATATATATATATATATATATATATATATATATATATATATATATATATATATATTCCCGTATTTTACATCCCCGGCCTGCGGAACTGCTAGGGCATAGGGTCTTCGACAATCTCAGATGAGAAGGGGGTAGAGGGAACCTTATGGGAGGTCTTGGGTTCATCCCTCTTCCCCTGTTCCTCTCCATGCCTCCTGGCGCTGGAGGCCACCGAGTGGGCCTTCTCAATGTCTCCGGGGGACTCTCTTTCGGGGCTCAAGGTTGCTCCATCCCGTCGCCCCACCGGGGTGACAGATCTCCGTGAATGCGAGACGGTGACTCTCGGGATCTCCTCCCTTGCAGGCTCCCCTTGTTACGAGGCAGCCTGGTCGACTTGGTGTTGCTCCAGTGCCTCTTTAATGGTATTGACTACTAGGCGATCGAGTTCCTCCCTTGTAAAGACAAGGGGTTGTCCCTCTGGTTCTGCCATCGGTGCTCCTTCAGGTGCTTTGCTAGTATTCCCACAGACGACGCCAAATTTGTTCTGGAAGGAGTCGACGATGATGTCCGGTCACCGGGGGTCTGCCCAGGTGGAAGTCACTGTGGAGGGGAGGACCTCTGTTCCCTGCGAGATTAACACGAGCGTTAGGGGACACGCCGGAAGGAGTCCGGCGGAGTCCACTTCGTTGCTCAAGTCAGTGTCTTGACGGAGAGTAAAGACAGCGAGAAAATGTATGTAAGGTTGAGAGAGCGTAACCCCTTTACCGGAGGGGTTGGACTACCTTTTATACTGAGGGCGGTAGATTGGGCGCATTTCCTCGTTTAGTGCCACGTCTTCATGATTTATGTCACGTCCCCCCTTCTTTCGGCGGTTACTGGATAGCTTTTGAAATGGTCTGCGTCGTTATTACGCTTTGGCCCATTGCGACATTTGAGGGTCGTGATGACTCCTTACGCCGGGGAGACTTATCCATAGTGAAGATAAGGGGGGGGGGGGAGGAGGATCATTGCTTGAGGTCGAAGCTAAATCGGGTTCCGCCACCCCGAGGTGAGCTTGGGGCCTTCTGACCCAGGTGAGCTCGGGAGCTAGAATGCCCGAGGTGCTCTCGGGACCCCACCCCTCTGGGGAGGGGAGGGCCCGGGAAGGCTATTCTGGCTATCCTCCCAAGGCGTGTTCCCCAAGGGGGGGTCCTGAGGCTCGGGGAGTAGGGTCATTTCGATCCGACGTGTCATGCCACACAACTTCTTCATCCCACGTGCTTGCCCCAGACTATCCAACCCTATCAGTGTATATTAGTTTTCCTCCTTAATATGAATTCATAAATTTATGCAATTGAGATTAATATGTTTCTATTTAATTGACTTGAGAATGTAGGAGACTAAGGGGAGATTCTATAAAGTTGCTACTCGGGTTTTAAAAAATCATAGAAAAAATTTAATAAAAAATTTGCTACGGTTGAGATTGCAAGGTTGAATATATAATCTCATATTAAAAACACATGAGAAAGATTATAGGCCTAAAAAGGAAATATATCTCTATTAGTATTAGATCATTTGGGTAAATTCCTTTTGGTCATAACAATTAGTATCAGAGTAAGGTTTTGTGGATTTTTTCAACATGTTGGAGACATCTTCTATGAAGTTTGATATGGTGTAGTTTGTCAGAATTGAAAATTTCAGATTATGGCAGAGGAGGGATAAGGACTTGTTGGTGCAACAAGGCACGGTAAAAATTCTAAGAGAAAGGAAATCAGAAAGCATAGAGAGATTAGATTGAGAAGAACATCAGGCAAAGACAGTGGCAACAATCAAGTTTTATGACAGAGACGTGGAGTCACTGTTGGCAGTTTGACAAAAGCTAGAAAATCGATACATGTCAAAGTCATTGACAAACAAGCTATATCTTAAGTAAAAATTATTCGGGCTGAAAATGATAGAGGGAACTGATCTGAGCAAGCACATCAACGTATTCAACCTGATTTTAAGCGATCTGAAGCAGGTTGATGTGAGGATCAAAGACAAAGACAAGGCGCTGATGTTGTTGAATTGTCTTCCTTCATCTCCTATATATGAGAATTTGGTTACTACTCTGATGTAGGAAAAGGAAACTCTCAAGAAGGACTTTTGGTGAATAGTAACTAAGAGCGTGGAGAAGTAAAACTCGGTATGGATCGAGCAGCAACAATAAGACTCGTTCTAAATCGAGAAGGAAGAAGGTAATCACATGCTACAAGTGTGGAAGCAAAGTTCATATAAAGAGTGATTGTCCAGAGAAAAAGAAACATGTTACAGAGAACAAAGGTAGTCCGACAAAGTCTACAAACATAGTTGAAGATAATTAAGAGAGCGGTGATGGAGATATACTATTAGTTATATCAAGTTTAGTGCAGCTGACGGATGCATGGATCTTAGACTTTGCATGTTAATATCACATGACTCCAAATAAGAAATGGTTTGACACCTATAGGTAGTAGATTTTGGTTTACTATTGATGGGAAACGATGCATCTTGCAAAGTTATCAGCATAGGAAATATTAGAATCAAGATGTTTGTGTTGGATCGAGAGAATACGATAGAGGGGGGGGTGAATATCGTAAAACCGTTTCGGATTATAAAATTAGAGAATGCACAGCAGAAATTAAAACAACAAACGTGAACACAAGATTTTTTACTTGGTTCGGAGTCGCGATCGGCTCCTACTCCAAGGCCCACGGTCCTTGACTATTTACTGCGGGCAATTCTATAAGGCGCAAAGTTTTACAGAAAGTCATACAGTATTAATGTAGTAAAAACAAAAATCTAACTCTTCGTTACCGTCACCCGGTATGGATCGTTCTTCGGTGTGTAGGGTCGTCGTTGGCGCTAGAACCTCAAGATCAGAAGTTTCTGGAGCAGAGCGCTTGAGCGAAGAGTTTTGAGGCGTTGGAAAAGTGTGTACTGAAGCCTTGGGGTCGAGCCCCTTTTATAGTGCACCTGGGGGCGCCCGGGACGCTGGGGGTGCCCGGGACGCTGGGGGTGCCCTCCACATGTCTCTCGATCCGCAAACCTTCATCCGGAACTCGGTCAACCCTTATCCCTCCAGGATCGGCCTCGAGGTTTGACGGGGGCGCCTGGGACACAGGGGGCACCCGGGTTGACTTGATCAACAGGCTTCTCGCCTAAATTCAATCCAATTGCTTCGTTGGTTTGGACCTAGGGCGCTCGAGGCATCCGGGGCGCCCGTGAGCACGGGGGCGCTCGGGAGCTTGGAGGCGCCTGCCCCACTGAGCTTCCGAAGCGTTACTTGCTCAGCTTGTCTTGCCTTCACCTTGGGGGCGCCCGGGACCTCCGGGGCACCCTGCCCAGCTGCTGCCCCTCTCCTTTGGGGCGTTCTGAGCTGCAGAAACTCGTTCCTTCGGTCCTGCATCCAGGGTTAGTACCAAACAAAACAAAGCAAGAATGTTAATTAATTTTACAGCCGTAGCTGTCTTGGTTCTGACTTCGGGTCTCCCAAATGGAACCCTAGGTCGAACCGACGCCTACTGTTCCCTCGAAGGGGAACGCACCCTCACCTACTCCTCTCAGGAGAATTTACCTGTTGCCAACTGGCTCCTCCGGTTGGACTTTTGACCCAGTAATCCTTCGCCAGGTGCCTAGCAGTTCTTCGCCAGGTCTTCGTTACCAAGCAGTCCTTCGCCTGGTGCCTAGCATCCCTTCGCCAGGTCTTCGATTCCTGGCAGTCCTTCGCCAGGTGCCTAGCAGCCCTTTGCCAGGTCTTCGATTCCTGGCAGTCCTTCGCCAGGTGCCTAGCAGTCCTTCGCCAGGTCTTCAACTCCTAGCAGCCCTTCGCTAGATGCCTAGCAGTCCTTCGCTAGGACTTCGATTCCTGGCAGTCCTTCGCCAGGTGCCTAGCAGTCCTTCGCTAGGACTTCTTTCTGCACACTTAGTAATATCGTTAGATCACAAACATTACTTAACTTTGAATCCTTTGCCAATATCAAAACAAGGTTCGATATGGTGCTTCCTGCACCAACAGTTTGATGGTGTGATCAGGACTTTATGTGATGTAAGATATATGCCAGATCTAAGGAAGAGTTTGATCTCACTAGGCACACTAAATGGTATAGGTTGCAATTACAAATCAATGATGAGGGTGATGAAGGTCAGCAAGGAATCTTTGACAATAATGAATGGGCAAAAGGTAGTAAAGAACATTTATAAGTTGATAGGGACTATAATTATAGGTGAAGTTGCCTCAGTAGAGTATGAATCAGAAAGTACAGTCTTGTGGCATATACGATTAGAGCATATGAGCGAACATGAGATGCTGGAACTTTATAAGAGAGATTTATTGAAGGGTGTCAAGACGTGCAAACTTGAATTCTATAAATTTTGTGTCCTTGGGAAATAGAGCAAAGTGCAATTCAAGACGGTAATACACATGATAGAGAGGATTCAGAACTATGTACATATAGAACTCTGAGGAATAGTCAGTGTAGCATCACGTAAAGGACACTTATATTTTGTGAGTTTTATTGATGATTACTCACGAAAGATATGAGTATACTTAATGCTTGGTTAGAGCTTGTTAGTAGCCTAGTATTGCTCAAGGATTATCCAAGGTTTGTGGCGAGGTTTCTCCACCCACAAGGAGCGACAAGGGCTAGCCGAAGGTGTTCCGGGGAATCATCCACCGAAGGATTGGGATGTCCACCTTACGGACTGCCGTGGAGTAGGAGCTTCATCTCCAAACCACGTAAACGGTTTGCGTTAGCGTTGTTTTTAGTTTCTATTTAGTATTTCCACTTGCACACACTAACATTGTAGGTAGAAAGATCGAAAAATTGCTATTCACCCCCTCTAGCAAACGGTAAGATCCTAACAACTTCATCTTAGCATCAGATCGCTCGCCAAAGCATCCACTTACTCGGTATCACATCCTCTAGACCTATCAAGACTTCCTACCAAATGTCAACCCATCTAGACATTTTGCCTGATTTTCACGATTTGCCAAGACTTCCTGCCTAGTATCGGGTCCTCCAGACCTACTAGGGCTTCCTGAACGCTAGATCAATACATCAGATAATAACAAGACTTAACTATAAACCTTTGCTAACATCAAAATATAGGTTCAATTGTGCTGCACCCTGTACCAACAATCTTCCCTTTTTTAATATTTGACAATTTGATTCATAGTTAAGTTAAAACAACATATGGGAGAGGAAATAAGCAACTCAAATATCTCCCCCTCAAGTAAACCTCTGTTAGTGCCGGAAGCACCAGATCGAACCTGATTTTGATAATGACAAAGGGTTCAATATTAAGTTTATATTGTGATCTAATGAAATTACCAAGTGTGTAGGAGAGTCCTAGTTCACCTAGGCACAAAGTCTTGACCTGTAAGGTTGAGCAAGAAGTCCTGGATGAGGATTGGGGAAGAAGACCTGGCCGAGGGTTGGGTACCGAAGTCCTGATCCGGAAGATCGGCCAGGAGACTTAGCCGAGCGAGGATTGCGGACAGAAGTAGAGGCGGGTCGAGGTACGGACGTCTTGAGATCCGACAGTCTCGGAGGCCGAGCAAAAGTCCAACCGGAGGAGCCGGTTGGCAAAAGGTACTTTCTCCTGAGAGGAATAGGTGAGGGCGCATTCCCTGGAAGAGGGAACAGTAGGTGTCGGTTCGACCTAGGGTTTAATTTTGAAATCCAAAATAAGAACCAAGACAACTCCGACTGTTATCCATGCATTTATTGTTAATGTTAAACTGTTCTTGGACTAACCCTGGTTGCAGGAGTGAAAGGGAGTAACTGTTGCATCCCAGGCGCCTGAAAGGGTTCAGGCGCCCAAGAGACTAGGCGCTTGACAGGTAACAGGCACCTGAGTTGAGACATTTCCAGCAAGTGAGAGGCTGAGCTGGCAGGTTGCCACGTCAGCATCTCAGGTGCCGGTGAGCCATCAGGCGGCTAAGAGGTCCCAAGCGCCCAAGACAAAGGGATAGAGTTTTGGTCAAGTATGCCGATATGGATGCGCTCGATTCGCTACACATGGCAGGCGCCCAAGAGCCTAGAGGCGCCCGAGAACTGCCTATATAAGGGGTTTCACCCTTTTGCTTCTAGATCACATCTCACGACAATTCAGAACAACTTTCTTGCGACTCATGCACCCCAACACTCTCCGTATTTCTTCCGTGCTCGAGTTTCCCGCACCGACAATGATCAAGAACGATGACACGATGCCCGAGACGCTTCACAAATGCTTTAGTGTCGTCGGTATATTGTTAATTTCGCTGTTTAATTATGTACTCAAGTTATACATTTGTACATCTTATTCGAGTTATAGAATTGCCTAACAAAAATGGTCAAGGATCGTGGGCCTTGGAGTAGGAGCTGTAAAAGACTCCGAATCAAGTAAAAAGAAACTATGTTACTATTGTTTTGTTTATTTTTCCGTTACATATTCTCTTTTCCGAAAATTTCTAGTAATCGCTATTCAACCCCCCTCTATCGATTACAACGATCCCACAAGTGGTATCAGAGCGGGTGGTTCAACCTTGGTGAAACCACCAACTGAGCAGGTTTTTCGGAGTTATTTTTTCATTCTTTTTTTCATAAAATTTTTCGTTCTTCGAGGTTGGTGCAACACCTCTCGATTTTTTTCTTATATTCTTTTTATACTGCACTACTAATCCAAGACAATGTCTTGGAACACATTTGTTGTTGTTTTTTAAATTTCAGGTTTATTAAATGGCCATGCAAGAAGGCTACAGCACCGCATGTCCTCCTCTGTTCTCCGGAGAGGATTTCTCCTACTGGAAGAGCAGAATGGAGGTCCACCTGAAAACTCAGGTGGAAATGTGGATCATAATCCAGTCTGGACTGGATATCCCGAAGAACTCGCAAGGTGAAGTTTAAGGGTACTCTGAGTGAGACTCTTCACTCAAAATGAAGATAGAAGCGAACGCCAAAGCTACATAGACCCTCCAGTGAGGCTTGACGAAGGAGGAACTCAACTGCGTCGGCCCGTTTAGCAGCGTTAAAGAACTGTGGAACAAATTGATCGAGCTGCAAGAAGAGACGTCAAACACAAGGATCAGAAAGCATGATCTACTCCTCAACAAGATGTACACATTCAAAATGCAAGACGGTGAGACAGCTGCATAGCTCCACGCAAGGATCCAAAAATTGATGAACGGTCTACACACGATAGGTCACAAGGTAGAAAACCATGACCTCATCAGGTATACACTAAACTCGTTCCCCAGAAACTCATTGTGGACATCAATGGTAGATGCTTACAAGGTTTCAAGGAACCTGTCCGATATTAAACTCGATGAACTTTTTTTTGAATTAGAACTCCATGAACAAACTAATGCTACATAGGTCGAAAAGGGTTTTGCTCTTTTTGCAGGAAAAGTCCTTGGGAAGCAAAAGAAGAAGAAGTCGCAACTGATACCCGAGTCAGATTCTGACTCAGAATCTGATGATGATGGAATCAATCATCCGGAGCTGCTTCGGATGGCCCAGAGTTATTACAAAATGATCAAGGGCCAAAGAAAGAAGAAGAAGGCAAACCAGCAAAAGGATGATCCAGCCTAACCTACTAGAAGGGTCACTACAAATCTGAGTGCCCCAACATGAAGGAGAACAAGAAGAATCGGAGGAAGAAGGCTCTCAAAGCGACGTGGGATGAGTCATCCTCAGAAGACGAAGAAGAAGTTCCACATGCCAACCTCCTCGCACTAACAACATCGGACAATCTCAACACTGAATCGGAATCAGAACCAGAAGAAAGCGTCGAAACCGGAAAGCTTTCAATTTCGGAAGACATACAAATAATGGTAAGAGGTTATCCCGAATCTCAGCTTTACGACTTAATCTCGTATCTGTCTCATAAATTGGCCAAAGCCAACGTTCGGGTCGAATGTCTCCGACAGGAAGTTAAAATCCTGAAAGAGGAAGTCAACTCAAGCTCCTTAATTGAACCAGTTCAGGAAGGAACCTCCACTCAAGTCCAAAAACTTGAGGAAGAGAATTCCTCCTTGAAATCTTAGGTAAAGGAACGTAGAGCTGCATTAGAATGATTTACCTTGGGTTCCAAGAGTCTTGACATGATTTTGAAAAACAAAAAAATCAGTTCTAAACCGATCCAGACTTGGTTATCAAACCAACTCATGGTACAGATCGTATTACTCTGTTTTGAACCAAAGTAGAACTCGAGTCCAAGCATGGGTCCCAAAGTTAGGCTTGATAAATCAAGCTGGACCAAATCAATATTGGATTCCCAAGGACATGATTCACATCTTACATAGCCCATACCGAGCCTTTAGTCCAGGGGGATCCAATAGGAAAACCATTTTTATACTTAGATAAATTATTCTTTTTCTTGCTGTTTGATGCTTGTTTATTTTTTCTACAAGAATATTATGCTTAGGCTTAGAAATGGTTAGATAAGGATCTGACTTAATTGACACTTGCATAACCTAGTATTAGGGTGAGGTAAGATGATAGTACGTCAGTGAAGCTTGTCTAAAAAGTCAAGTAGGGTAAGACGTACCCTATTTGGTTCTATTAGTCAGGTGGAACTAACCAAAACTAACTCATCAAATCCTCAACTAGTTAGACCAGGGTTTCTCAAAAAGTAATTTGAGAATAAAATTTCTTTAAAAGACTCTGTCTATGAAAGGGTTGATGATCTAATAAGGTTACGACCAAAGAAGGTCTTTGTGTCTCACCAAGACCTGGAAGTCAATTATCGAAATTTATTTTAAATATACTAATGTTAAACTTGAATCTAACACAATTTTCAATCAAATCATAGTGTTAACAAAATATTGAAGACAAAATTAATGCATCTCACAATACAGATAAGGATAACCTATTATGTCACTTAGAAATGGGTGAGATGTTTATGACCTAATGATTTAGTCCAACCCAACCAACTCAATTAATTTTACCTTTAATATACCTTCAATTCAACATAATTAAAGTTTAAAAATTTAAATTAATTTTTCAAATTGAATAATCTTTTAATAATTTTTCAAAATCTGATTTAATAATTTTCAAAATTCAATTTAATATTTTCAAAAATTCAATTTAATATTTTTCAAAATTAAACTTAATATTTTTCAAAAATTCAATTTAATATTTTTCAATATTAACTTAATGTTTTAAAAAATTCAATTTAATATTTTTAAAAAATATAACTTAATGTTTTCAAAAATTTAATTTAATATTTTTTAAAAAATTAACTTAATATTTTCAAAAATTCAATTTAATATTTTTCAAAAATTTAATTTAACATTTTCAAAAATTTAACTTAATATTTTCAAAAATTTAACTTAATATTTTCAAAAATTTAGCTTAATAATTTTTCAAAACTCAAACTTAATATTTTCAAAACTCAAATTTTATATTTTCAAAAACTCAAACTTAATATTTTCAAAATTAAACTTAATTTCAAAGTCTAATTTAATCTTTCAAATCATTCAAGCTATGTTTGTAACTTAACCACCTTTTTAAAATTTACACAAAATTGAACTTAGGCTTTGATTGACTAAATTAAACCCGGACAAAGAATGGTCAACTGGGTGCCCGAGACCCTCTCGGGCGCCCAAATCTTTTCTAGCATATGAGACAGTCAATGGCTGCCATGCCTGTTTTTAGGTGCCCGAGTAAGCTCTCGGGCGCCTCATCTCCTACCACAGGCGCCTCATGACTCTCACGGATGCCCAAGAAGGGCTTTATAAGCCCTCGCCCATGGCTTCCCCTCCACACCAAAGGCACAACATTTCTCACTCCTTCCTCACATCTAAAGCCTCCCCAAGCACCCCAAGTCTTCCTCTCTTCTTCCTCTCCTACGATGCCTCCTCGGTATGTTTTTTTAAGAGCTTGTCTTTTTCAATTTATTATTATTAATCAATTTATTTGTTGATCATTATAATTAGCTAACGTCATGTTACCGAGACCGACCCCGGTACCCAGCCTAGCCTTGACCTTAGGTTTCCTACATTAGCCCTTTTTAATAAGTTTGCTACCACGACATATAAATCCTTATAGATGTAACGCCCGCCCTTATATCTACTCTCGGGGCGGGGTCACGTACTATCATTCGTATAAATTTTTTTTTCTTAAAGTACTAATAACAAAGTACTAAGCATGCTTGTTCAAAACTAACCTATAACATGATAGGTTCAACTCATAATATAATCAAGTATATGAGTAATCCAAGTGTAACATTCATTACTAAAGAAATGTTAACATAAGCATAATATTGTAGATATGAAGATCTTTATTTCCCGAGCCACCACCCCACACATCTTCAGCCCTCCTGCCTCTTCCTTTAGTTTAAGTGTCTCTTACCCTTATCTGCAACATAAGACAACACATAAACTAGTAAGCACAAATGCTTAGTAAGATCCTGTCCTACTTGCAAAATCCATATCATAGAAAGATAAGAGAATAAATCACATTCAAGCATGGTAAGTGTTTAAGCATGTTAAACATCTAAGCATATTAACTTCATAGGAAGGTTTCTTTGAAAACATATAAACATAATACTTGAACATAGCATAATCATTAGGGCCCGGCTTGTACTTCATGTTTTGCGCGCGCCCCTAAATAGGAACGAGGTAGCTAATCCCGAACCACTAGGGTTTACTAGGCCTTCTCAAAAGTCCTTCAGCCTAGTATCATAATCATTTGACTCGCTTTAAGAGTCTATAGTACAAGCCATTACAAAATAAAATAATTATCATGTTCTTTATTTTCATAAAGTATGCTCTTAGTCCCAACTTTCTAGGGAAGCATTCTTTAGGCCCTAAGCCTTCTTCGTTCATGCCCTACAAGGCTCATTCTTATGCATATGAATGCATCCATAATCATGATAACTAGCCTAGTATAAAGCATGCATTTCATAAGGGTGCCCCATGGGCTATAATGCATGCTCATACATAGATCATAATTCAACCCCTTAAACATATCTTATATATGACAAGGTTGATCACATAAACCATATTCATATCATAGGAAGTGGTAGCATGCTTCATGGGTAAATCAAATGGTTCCTAACCCTAAAATTAGGGTCTTGGCCGAAACTCAAGGCTAGGGAGAGTTCCATTTTTTTCCTAATCCAACACTCCATTTAAACATCATTTGCATATACATATCATCATCCTAAACATAAGCATATCTCCTAGGGTACATCTCATACAATCATCACATATATAGGCATATGATCTTACTAAACACAATCATAATCTCATAGGGTAAGTTGTCCTTCACAACCTCATATTTCATGCCTTGGCCAAATGTTACATGCTAAGGAATCCAATCAAACATTTCCTTTCAATATCACATGCATATACATCTCATATCATTTTACATAAGCATATCACATAAAATAATTTAACCTTCACAAACCCTAAGGTTTCATGCCTTGGCCGAATGGTGTAGGGTAGGAAAACTAGGGTTTTGAAATTAAACCTTCACACAAGCATTTATTCAAACACCTTGTCTACACTACTAGACATGGACACATCCTAGGATAGCAAACAACCCAAAAACCCTAGCCTATTCTCCTTTGGCCGAAACTTGTAGGGTAGGGTAGGCTAGGTTTTTGACATCCAATCTTCACACAAACATTTACACAAACACTTTATCTACAATACTAATCATGGACATATCATAGGATAGCAAACAACCCAAATACCTAACCTTTCTCCTCTTGGCCGAAAGTTGTAGGGTGGCTAACCCTACTTTTTGTTATCACAACATGATGGGAAACCAACATATATTCATACCCTAAGTTCATAGGGATCTCCTCATGCAATAAGAAGTAACCAAGGCCTATTAAATGGAGGTGGCCGAAAGTTTCATAAAGGAGGAAGGTTTCCTTTTCAAAAACAACAATAAGAAGAAGCATACAAATCAAACAATAACGATTACGCTGCAGGCGAGGGGATACTTACATCCTTTCGCTTGAGATTCTACTTCTTTAAGTCCCTTAGGGTACCCTTGGTTGAAGGAGAAGTGAAGGTTCCTCTTACTCTTTCTTCTCTAGACTCCTTGGCCCTAATAGAGGGCAAGAGCCTTCTTCCTTCCAATCCCCTAGGGTTAGAACCCTATGGAGCACTTTTTGAAAAATGGAAAAGAGGAGAGGAGAAGAAGGAATTTCGGTGGGGAAGAGAAAGGAAGAAGAAGAGGAAGTTACTCACACCTCGTCCCTCTCTTATTTATACTTTTCTCATGAAAAGACATGTCTCTTCACTATTACACGCTTAACAAGCATGTTTCTTATTCTCTCAACAAGAAACAATGCTTGGTGTAGTGGTTAAGACATGGAGAGTGCAACGAGGAGGTTCAAGGTTCGATCCTTGCTTCCTCCTTTCTACACTTTCTTTTTATTACCTTTTGCACTAATCCACATCAAAGCCTATTAAGCCAAATCCATCATGATATTTCATAATAATTTTTCCATGAATTCATAACATTATTTACATAATATTTCATGATAATTTCCCATGAATTCATAATATTATTCACATAATATTTCATAATATTTTTCCATGGATTTCATAATAATTTTCCATGAATTCATAATATTATTTACATAATATTTCATAATAATTTTCCATTAATTCACAATATTATTCACATAATATTTCATAATAATTTTCCATAAATTCATAACATTATTCATGGTGAAATTTTGGGGTGTTACAATCCTACCTATCTTATAAAAAGTTCGTCCCGAACTTTAAAACAATTCCCAGGTACTTAAATTGTGAAAATTGGGGTGTTACAATCCTACGCACCTTATAAAAAGTTCGTCCCGAACTTTAAAACAATTCCCAGGTACTTAAATTATGAAAATTGGGGTGTTACAATCCTACGCACCTTATAAAAAGTTCGTCCCGAACTTTAAAATAATTCCGGATACTTTAATCGTATTGCCTCCTATCGTTCCCATGTGGCTTCTTCGAATTGCTCGTTTCGCCACAGAACCTTTATTAAGGGTACTTCCTTGTTCCTTAGCTTTTTAACTTCCCGATCTAGGATCTGGTACGGTCCCACATATCTCGGACTTAGCTTCCCTCTCTTCCCGAATCTCATCACCCCTTTCATAGGGGCCACTTTTACACCTTCCTTGGAGATAACATGTCCCAAGTATGATACTTGATCGAGCCAGAACTCGCATTTGGGAAATTTAGCATACAGTTGTTCCTTCTGAAGAATCTATAGTGCTATACTCAGGTGTTCCGCGCCCGATAGTCGATACACATTCGCATCGACCCATCCTTCTTTTTCACGAACAGCACGGGAGTTCCCCATGGAGAGTGACTAGGGCGGATGAGTCCCTTGTCAAGCAACTCCCGTAACTGTCCCTGGAGTCCTTTAACTCAGTTGGCGTCATTCGGTAAGGCGCCTTGGAGATCGGATTTGAACCCGGTATCAATTCGATCTCAAATTCGATTTCCCTGTCAGGGGCTAGCCCTGGTAGTTTATCGGGGAAGACTTCTGGGTAGTTGAATACCACTCTGACGTCTTCTAGCCTCTGGTCCTTTTCTTGGCTTGTATTGACCACATGTGCTAGAAACCCAGTGCATCCCTTGCTTAACATCTGCTGAGCTTTGAGAGCCGATAAGAGTTTCCTAGCTTCTCTTCTTGGCTCTCCAATAAATTAAAACTTAGTGTCTGCCTCTGGTTGGAAGACTATCTTTCTTTTACGACACTCGATTGATGCGCCGTATTTACTCAGAAATCCATGCCCAATATAATGTCATAGTCTTGCATGCCCAGCACTATCAGATCGCTATAGAGTTCCCTCCCAGCGATCCTGATTGGTGTGGCACGCATCATATGGGTAGATGGTATAATATCTCCCGAGGGTAAGGTTGTAAGAACTTGCAGTTCATAACTTGAGGGGGTATATCTCGTTGAGTGGTGGTGCTGTCTCGTTAAGTGGTGGAGGGGCAGTCCCATTAAGACGGTTACTACGTCTTCTAGCCATCTTCATAAGAAATGAGACTAGTATGAGGTAATAGTTATTCCTACCTTCATGCATAATTAACTTGGAGTAACACATACTATCACACATAAATAAAGTAGTAGGTTTAGAGTTCTTACTTGGAAGCGGCAGGATGAGCTTGATGTGTGTGTAGTGGAGGGGAAAACTGCTCTGATACCAACTTGTAACGCCCGCCCTTATATCTACTCTCGGGGCGGGGTCACGTACTATCATTCGTATAAATTTTTTTTTCTTAAAGTACTAATAACAAAGTACTAAGCATGCTTGTTCAAAACTAACCTATAACATGATAGGTTCAACTCATAATATAATCAAGTATATGAGTAATCCAAGTGTAACATTCATTACTAAAGAAATGTTAACATAAGCATAATATTGTAGATATGAAGATCTTTATTTCCCGAGCCACCACCCCACACATCTTCAGCCCTCCTGCCTCTTCCTTTAGTTTAAGTGTCTCTTACCCTTATCTGCAGCATAAGACAACACATAAACTAGTAAGCACAAATGCTTAGTAAGATCCTGTCCTACTTGCAAAATCCATATCATAGAAAGATAAGAGAATAAATCACATTCAAGCATGGTAAGTGTTTAAGCATGTTAAACATCTAAGCATATTAACTTCATAGGAAGGTTTCTTTGAAAACATATAAACATAATACTTGAACATAGCATAATCATTAGGGCCCGGCTTGTACTTCATGTTTTGCGCGCGCCCCTAAATAGGAACGAGGTAGCTAATCCCGAACCACTAGGGTTTACTAGGCCTTCTCAAAAGTCCTTCAGCCTAGTATCATAATCATTTGACTCGCTTTAAGAGTCTATAGTACAAGCCATTACAAAATAAAATAATTATCATGTTCTTTATTTTCATAAAGTATGCTCTTAGTCCCAACCTTCTAGGGAAGCATTCTTTAGGCCCTAAGCCTTCTTTGTTCATGCCCTACAAGGCTCATTCTTATGCATATGAATGCATCCATAATCATGATAACTAGCCTAGTATAAAGCATGCATTTCATAAGGGTGCCCCATGGGCTATAATGCATGCTCATACATAGATCATAATTCAACCCCTTAAACATATCTTATATATGACAAGGTTGATCACATAAACCATATTCATATCATAGGAAGTGGTAGCATGCTTCATGGGTAAATCAAATGGTTCCTAACCCTAAAATTAGGGTCTTGGCCGAAACTCAAGGCTAGGGAGAGTTCCATTTTTTTCCTAATCCAACACTCCATTTAAACATCATTTGCATATACATATCATCATCCCAAACATAAGCATATCTCCTAGGGTACATCTCATACAATCATCACATATATAGGCATATGATCTTACTAAACACAATCATAATCTCATAGGGTAAGTTGTCCTTCACAACCTCATATTTCATGCCTTGGCCAAATGTTACATGCTAAGGAATCCAATCAAACATTTCCTTTCAATATCACATGCATATATATCTCATATCATTTTACATAAGCATATCACATAAAATAATTTAACCTTCACAAACCCTAAGGTTTCATGCCTTGGCCGAATGGTGTAGGGTAGGAAAACTAGGGTTTTGAAATTAAACCTTCACACAAGCATTTATTCAAACACCTTGTCTACACTACTAGACATGGACACATCCTAGGATAGCAAACAACCCAAAAACCCTAGCCTATTCTCCTTTGGCCGAAACTTGTAGGGTAGGGTAGGCTAGGTTTTTGACATCCAATCTTCACACAAACATTTACACAAACACTTTATCTACAATACTAATCATGGACATATCATAGGATAGCAAACAACCCAAAAACCTAACCTTTCTCCTCTTGGCCGAAAGTTGTAGGGTGGCTAACCCTACTTTTTGTTATCACAACATGATGGGAAACCAACATATATTCATACCCTAAGTTCATAGGGATCTCCTCATGCAATAAGAAGTAACCAAGGCCTATTAAATGGAGGTGGCCGAAAGTTTCATAAAGGAGGAAGGTTTCCTTTTCAAAAACAACAATAAGAAGAAGCATACAAATCAAACAATAACGATTACGCTGCAGGCGAGGGGATACTTACATCCTTTCGCTTGAGATTCTACTTCTTTAAGTCCCTTAGGGTACCCTTGGTTGAAGGAGAAGTGAAGGTTCCTCTTACTCTTTCTTCTCTAGACTTCTTGGCCCTAATAGAGGGCAAGAGCCTTCTTCCTTCCAATCCCCTAGGGTTAGAACCCTATGGAGCACTTTTTGAAAAATGGAAAAGAGGAGAGGAGAAGAAGGAATTTCGGTGGGGAAGAGAAAGGAAGAAGAAGAGGAAGTTACTCACACCTCGTCCCTCTCTTATTTATACTTTTCTCATGAAAAGACATGTCTCTTCACTATTACACGCTTAACAAGCATGTTTCTTATTCTCTCAACAAGAAACAATGCTTGGTGTAGTGGTTAAGACATGGAGAGTGCAACGAGGAGGTTCAAGGTTCGATCCTTGCTTCCTCCTTTCTACACTTTCTTTTTATTACCTTTTGCACTAATCCACATCAAAGCCTATTAAGCCAAATCCATCATGATATTTCATAATAATTTTTCCATGAATTCATAACATTATTTACATAATATTTCATGATAATTTCCCATGAATTCATAATATTATTCACATAATATTTCATAATATTTTTCCATGGATTTCATAATAATTTTCCATGAATTCATAATATTATTCACATAATATTTCATAATAATTTTCCATTAATTCACAATATTATTCACATAATATTTCATAATAATTTTCCATAAATTCATAACATTATTCATGGTGAAATTTTGGGGTGTTACAATCCTACCTATCTTATAAAAAGTTCGTCCCGAACTTTAAAACAATTCCCAGGTACTTAAATTGTGAAAATTGGGGTGTTATAGCTCAATTGGTATTCAGGATTCACAAAGAACTAGATTTAAGCCTGGGTCTAGAGTTCGAATCCTGGGAAGGCAAAAATCCACGCCCAGGAGTGGGAAGACCTAGTATTGGTAACGGCACGGTCGACTGTCGAGACCGCCAAATGGGCCGCCAAATGGGCCGGGTCGTTACAATAGACCAGCTATCTTAGTAGGGGTTTCTTTACCCAATCTTGTCCCACAACCATAGATGTTATCACTTACTACCAACTAGAGCGATTAGTATATTGTAATGGTTCCATAAACATGACTTTGTGTGTCGAGTTTTATAATAACTTGGTCAAAGCCGATGACTTCTGCAATACTACTACTGTTCGGACCCTTCCACTTACCATTTCTCCTTCATTGCATAATAGATTTCTTGGACTACGACCCTCTTAGTCCACCTTCTTTTGCTATCCTCCTATGGATCTTCCATTTTCTACTCCGTACTCACACATTACCCTCGACATTCTCTACTCTTATTGTTTGAGAGGTGTGAGAGATCCGACGGTACAGAATTTTTGATCCGTCGATCTGCATATCTAGGACTACGCCCTCTATCGAGTCCTGGTCCACTACATTCTTCCCCTGACATCATGGGATGTAGCGGTTATGCGACCCTTTAATTCGTTCATACTCTATGTGATGATCCACCACCTGGACATAGACATCGGTCTACATATGTTCCAGACGATCATCTACACATCTAGCATCTCCACTCTCTCTAGAGTGCAGACACCCTACTGTCATATCCTGACCGCACTTTTTCATCATTACGATTGTGATATTTTTGTCGGAGAGATCATCACGATGTCTGAGTTTGACGAAATAGGAATTAGAATCTTTTCCCTAGTCACTACAGAATCTCGGCCACCAGGGTCATATCATGGAGACGACGAGGTGCTCCACCACAGGTTGACTCGGATGACGAGGTGGACTTCGATGTCATAGATGTCGTTGCCGAGATCGAGGAGCAGCTGAGGTAGTCTCGACCTCCTCCTCCTCCTATGACTACAGACCAGCGCCTTACACGGATAGAGCTGGAGGTTCATAGTCTTCGAGAGGAGATGGAGGCCCATCACGTCGAGCAGATGGATGCTCTACATGCCCTACATGTTGAGAGGCTCGCTGCAGATCAAGCCTGACATGAGGAGATGATGTCTATGTTTCGTTCATGACACGGATAGAGCTGGAGGTTCATAGTCTCCGAGAGGAGATGGAGGCCCATCATGTCGAGCAGATGGATTCCCTACAGGTCCGACATGATGAGAGGCTCGCTGCAGATCAAGCCCGACATGAGGAGATGATGTCTATGTTTCGTTCATGGCATCCAGGCCCTTCTTGGCATCCGGGCTCATCTTCTTAGCTTGACATTGTACTAGGGATCTGTTTTCTGACTTTTCCTATTTATAAGGGTTGACTTAATCATCTATTTTAGATTTGTGCATTCTTCTTTACTTAGTTGCTCATCTTTCAGAATGCGCTTAGTAGAATAGGACTGATTTTTTTATATAACTATTTTTTTATCTTGCAAATGTGTTTTTAAAATCATATTATTTTAAAAAGGTTTTTTCCGACTTAGTTTTTTTTAAATAACCCCTTTTAAAAACTAGGGTTTTTCTACGAAATGGACTTAGCTTAGGATTTAACTTTAGCATTGCATGCTCCTATAGATCTAGAAGCCAACATCTCACAAGCGCATTAGGGTACTTTGATTGATAACCTAGATTGGGTTGAGATACTTAGGTCTATGCCTCGACTCAAGATGCTTTAAGTTAGTGCATCAAGAGCAGTTGGGGCAATAAATACAGTTGAACAACAATCAAGTTAGGTAATCAAGCTTAAAAAATCTAACTTGATCAGACTACTTAACTTGACTAACCCAAGTGAAAGTTGTTGTTATATAGCAGTTAGTGAGTAGCAAACTGGGTTAGACAGAGACCGAAAGAAATTGATTTGATCCATTTTTTTCATTAAATTGTTTATGCTTGGATTCACTAGAATATTAACTGGGTTCAAAACTTATTACTTGGGGCAAACTACTTCTATTCACTTAGTTCAATTCTGTTTATAAAGTATTACTTGCAGCTTGTCATTTTTTTTCATTGTTTTTGCAAAGCAAGTAGGCTCTAATATACATTTGTTACATGCCAAACATACTTTTCAAAAAGGTTTTTTGATATATGACAAAGGGGTAGAGTAGAAAAAGTGAAGTTAAAAATCATTTTTTTACTCAAATATATTCTTTCGAAAAAGTGAAGTTAAATTTTTTTCCCTCTTTTTCTAGAAAGTAAAAATAAAATTTGAAGAAAACCTTGTTTCTAAAAACATTTTGAGAAAATGTTTTTCTAAAATTAAACTCTTTTCAGTGAATTCTTTTTAGAAAAACTTTAGAAGCTTTCAAAAATATTCTCACTTAAAGTTTTTACTCAGAAGTTTTTTCTCCGAAGTTTTTTTAACTTGGAATCATTCTTAGATTTCTTTTTAATACTTAGAAAAATTTTTAAAATACAAAATTGCATGTTTTCTAATGTTTTAGGGAGAGAGTTTTAATTAAAAGCGAGCTTTATGTAATATTTCAAATTTTTGCTATGTTTTTTAAAAAATATTGAAAATGTTCTAAGGAAAGGGGGAGAGTACTAATCAAGGGGGAGAGTAGAAAAGATTTCTTTCCTTCCTGTGCATAAATATGATATATTTCTTTTTCATGTTTTTTTAACTTAACTTTTGAACTGTGTTGCCATAAATCAAAAAGGGGAAGATTGTTGGTGCTAGAAGCACCAGATCGAACCTGGTTTTGATAATAGCAAAGGGTTCAATGTTAAGTTTATATTGTGATCTAATGGAATTACCAAGTGTACAGGAGAGTCCTAGTTCACCTAGGCACGAAATCTTGACCTGCAGGGTTGAGCAAGAAGCCTTGGTCAAGGACTGGGGAAGAAGACCTGGCTGAGGGTTGGACACCGAAGTCCTGATCCAGAAGATCAGACAGGAGTCTTAGCCGAGTGAGGATTGCGGATAGAAGTAGAGGCGGGTCGAGGTACGGACGTCTTGAGATCCGACAGTCTCGGAGGCCGAGCAAAAGTCCAACCAGAGGAGCCGGTTGGCAAAAGGTAACTTCTCTTGAGAGGAGTAGGTGAGGACGTGTTCCTAGGAAGAGGGAACGGTAGGTGTCGGTTCGACCTAGGGTTTCATTTTGAAATCTAAAGTCAGAAGCAAGATAGCTCCGACTGTTATCCATGCATTTATTGTTAATGTTATACTGTTCTTGGACTAACCCAGGTTGCAGGAGTGAAAGGGAGTAACTTCTGCATCCCAGGCGCCTGAAAGGGTTCAAGCGCCCAAGAGACCAGGCACCTGAGTTGAGGCGTTTCCAATGGGTGAGAGGCTGAGCTGGCAGGTTGCCACGTCAGCATCTCAAGCGCCCATGAGCCATCAGGCTCCTCAGAGGTCCTAGGCACCCAAGTCCGAGGGATAGAGTTTTGGCCAAGTCTGCGGATAAGGATGCACTCGATTCGCTACACGTGGCAGGCGCCCAAGAGCCCAAAGGCGACCGAGAACTGCCTATATAAGGGGCTTCACCCCTTTGCTGTAATGACCCTCCCTTCTCACTCTAGAGGGACGTCACATCTCCTTTCTCCTTGGCCAGGACTAGTCGACTGGCTCCTTGAGCAGTCGACTGGTGCCAGTCGACTCCTAGGCTAATTCACTCAACCAATGTTTCTGTTCGAAATCTGGCCGAGGACCAGTTGACTGGTGAGACTACCAGTCGACTGATGTAGTCGACTCATCTTGGAAATCACTCGACCAATGTTTCAGTTCCCTCGATTTCTCTGAGGGCAGTCAACTGCTACCTTGAACAGTCGACTGATACGTATGGATACTCAGTTCCAGACTTCAGAAACTTTGATCAACTCCATGAAAAACATTTCTACTTCAACTATACTAACATTATAGAACTCACAATCATAATAACCCAAAATACACGGACTAGATCATACTCCATTTAGCATGCATCTCAAACTCCAAATCTTTTGCGGAATAATAACTCAAACTTATAAACTTTGCGGACATGAAACTATTATCATGAAACTTAAGTAAATAACTTAAAGTGCTAGCAAATATCATCCCAAAGGATCTCACTACACGGTTCCGCCGCCACTGACACAAATCATCCTTCCTTGAGCCTCCTTGCTTTACATCCTTTCTTTACCTTTATCTGCAATAAAATGATGCAAACTATAAGCAAATTGCTTAGTAAGTAGATACCTACTCTCACAAAACATACAATCGATATAAAACATATTCTTGGTAAAAAAAATGCTTGCTTTTAAACATATGTACTGAAAATACTATACCAACATGAATATGCTCATGAATTCACTTGTAACAAATGCTTACATTTGAAAACTTTGCTTGAAATGAAAAATGCTTATCATGCTTGAAATAAATGCTTGCTTTTGAAAACTTGAAACTTTTATATATATTCTTATACTTCTTATACTTCAAAATAATAAGCATCCTTCTTTGGTCCCGGCATAGTACCAATGCGTGCATCCCTAATAGGTTTCGGGGTAGCTAGCCACCGAACCCTACTAGAGCGTCTCTACTAGGCTTGCCTAGATCTTGTGGGCCTTAGCCCGGTACATGCCACTTAATAAAAGTAATATACTTAAACATGTAATCATGCTTGTGCTTAAAATGCATAGTTTAGCATATTATTTGCACTTAAAAAAAAATAAGGTTCCCAAACTTGTTTTGAAAACACATCAAGACCTTGGACTTGTTCTTATCTCATTTCTTAGTCCCAGAACTCGTTCTAGGGCTTAGTAAGACCTCGGTCTTACTCAGAACTTTTATCGAGCACCTTGCGTGTCCTAACTCCCAAAACTCGTTTTGGGGTGAATCAAGACCTTGGTCTTGCTATACTAAGATCACAAACACCAAAAGACTAAAAATCATGTTCTAAAATCAAACGAGAACTACTTTTACTGTAGGTGAGTGATATACTTACATCTTTACGGTTCTAAACTTACTACACCGATGTAGGATTTAGCGTGGTACTCCTCGTCTACTTCCTTCGCTCGATCCAGATCTTTGGCGCAAGAAAAGAAGAGAAACGCTAGTTTCCCTCTTCTTGTTTTTGCAGGGAAGAAGGAGGAATGAGAAAACCCTTGCTTTCCTCTCCTTTCTATTCCTTTATATACTAAGTGGAAGTTGAAGCAACTTCCATAAAAGACGCTTACTATCCCTTATCTTATATTGTTTCCATATCCTAGTGTGATACTTTACCTCCACCTAATGGAAACTTAAACTAATACTAAATGAGGGGGCTTGTGTTCGAGCTTCGATTCTGACCCCTTTTAAAGTAACTTTGATATTAATTTCTTTTTTTTGGAAAATTCTGAGCATTACAATCCTCCCTACCTTATAAAAAGTTCGTCCTCGAACTTAGAATAGCTCCGGATACTTTTGCCTAATGTTATCTTCTGGTTCCCCAGTTGCCTTTTTATACTTCTGGTTTAGCCATAGAACCTTTACTAGGGGTACCTTTTTGTTTTTTAGTTTCTTGACTGCTCGATCTATTATCTGAATAGGTCGACTTTTATAACTCAGATCTTCTTGAACTTGTACCGTCTGTGACTCAATCACTTGGTTGGCATCAGGAATATGCTTCTTTAGCATTGAGACATGAAACACATTGTGAATATCTGACATCTCTGTAGGTAGCTCTAACTCATATGCTACTTTGCCAACTGCTATCGTTACTAGGTAGGGTCCTATATAACGAGGAATTAGCTTGCCATTCTTGCCGAATCTCGTTACGCCTTTCATGGGAGCTACTTTGAGGAAAACTGTATCTCCAACTTCGAACTCCAGCGGTCTACGACGCACATCAGCATAACTCTTCTGCCTACTCTGAGTAGTTTCAATCCTTTGGTGGATGCTCTTTATAGCTTCTGTGGTATCCTCAATAAGGTCAGTCTGATACCCCATTTCATTCTTCTCACTACTTTCATACCAACAAATAGGAGATCTACACCTTCTACCATAAAGAGCTTCATAAGGCGCCATACCAATAGTAGCTTGGTAACTATTATTGTAGGCGAACTCAGCTAAACATAGATACTTGCACCAACTGCCCTTGAAATCTAATGCACAAGCTCTGAGCATATCTTCTAGAACTTGATTTACTCTTTCTGTCTGCCCATCAGTCTGAGGATGGAAAGATGTACTAAACTTCAGTTTGGTGCCAAGTGCTGTATGTACACACTCCCAAAAATGTGAAGTGAAACGACCATCTCTATCGAAGATAATGGTCTTCGGAACTCCGTGTAGTCGGATCACTTCTTGTACATATAATTGAGCTAGTCTTTCTATTGAGTAAGACACTTTGATTGCCAAGAAGTGTGCAGACTTTGTCAACCTATCTACAATTACCCAAATAGCATCATAGTCATTTGTTGTCTTTGGTAGACCAACAATAAAATCTATGGCTATATCTTCCCATTTCCACTCTGGAATCTGTATGGGCTATAAGACTCCTCCTGGCCTCTGGTGTTCTGCTTTAACTCTTTGACATGTCAGACAGGTACTGACATATTTAGCTACATCTCTTTTCATTCCAAACCACCAAAACTTCTTTTCAAATCCTGATACATTATTGTAAAACCAGGGTACATAGAGTAGGGAGTTCTATGGGCTTCCTCGAGAATCATCTTTCTCTGCTCCTCACTGTTGGGGACACATAAATGGTCACCATAATAGAGTATCCCACTATCAGATACTCTAAATTCTTTACTTTCTCCTTCTTGCATCTCTTGCTTGATCTTTTGAATATCAGAATCTTGATCTTGCTTTTTTTGTATATCCTCAAGCAGAATTGACTCTAGCGTCAATACTGAGAGTAGCCCATAAATGATCTCAACTCCATAATCTACTATCTCTTTCTGCAGTAGTGGTGACAGTGATGATAGCGTCAATACTATCTCTTTCTTCTTATATCTGAAATTGAATGTGCACCTTCAACTTCAGACACATTCAACACTCAACATCTTGATTCATCAGATGTAGTACTCAGAATTCAGATTACAAGCTTATAATGCCCTTCAACTCAGATTTGGTAGTTTCAGCAATTTTTCTCTCTTCAATTCAGCATTCATTTCCATTTTTTCAATTCAGCTTATATCCACATTTTGCGTGTATCACTTAATAGCTCACTTATGAAGCTCTCGGCAGCAACAATTAGAGTGCAGTCTAGCTCGGAATTTTCCAGATTTTCTGATTTTTCAGCTTCTTCTCAGATTCATTTCAGCTTTGCTCCTCTTCACCCGAATTTGCTTTGCAATGGATTCCTGCAATTTGGTTCAAGTTAACATAGCTGCCAATCATTTCATTCCATTCCTAGATCAGTAGATTGGATTTCCACTCCATTTAAAAACCTTGGCACAGATTTTTCAGCTTCAATTTGGTGGTCGCGTGCCACTTAGATCTTGGCACACAGTTTCTTTCCTTGTTTTTCAGCTTCAATTGCAGTTCAATTTCAGCTTCAATTCAGCTCCAAGTCAGGCTCGGCATGTTACAGTTCTCCCTTGCTTCAATCTACATTTTTCTCAGCTTTTAACTCAGTTTCTTTCAGCCTTTTAAATTCTGCTCTTGATCTGAAAATTCCTGCTCAGATTTTAGCTAACAGCTTTTATGCAGCTGCAACTCTCTGCAATCTTTCGATGCTTTCATCTTGTGCCAGCTTCTTTCAACTTACTGCTATTCCCTTTTCGGTTCTTCATTTCAGAAGCTACAATTCCAATGCAGTTCAGATTTTTGCATCAGCCGGATTCTAGCCTCACCACTACACAGACTTTCCTTCTTTCCTCTGATTTGGCACAAATTTCTGCCATGTTTCATATTTTTCTGCTGCAAAATTCAGCTTCTAGAGAAGTCGCTGTACAGCTTGTATGGGAACAACTTTGATATGGTAAACAACTTCCTGCACTTGAATTCCTGCACAGATTTTATTGGCACAAACAGCTGCCATTTTCCCAGATTTGTGTTCTGATTTCTACAGCCTTAGCTCAACTTCTTCACAGCTTCCACTCAGCTTGTATCATTCCACAGCCCTCAGATGCAGCACTCGGCAGGCTCTGTGATCAGCACTTCATTACTTGACTCCATCCAAATTTAGTTTCCATTTGATATTAATCTATGCCAAGTCTCAACCACAGTCCTAGCCCTTAAAATCTGAATTTCTTGCTCTGTCCCTGTCTTGGCGAATTTTAAAACTCAGCTTGTGGCCAGCAGTCTTGCAGCTCACTTGTGCTTGAATTCAGATTCTTCAGCTCCAAAATTCTTATCAGAATTAGTTCCAATTCACACTGCCATGAGCCTCAAATGAATTGCTATTCTCTACTTGACTCTACATTTAATTTGTTGCTACCCTTCTTAAGTTCTGCATCCATGTTTCGATCAATGAATCCATTTCCAAGTTGATACAATGGTCTCAGATTTTCTTCTTTTCTGTTTCTTCAGTTTTGAAATGGCACAAATTTCTTCCACCGAATTCAAACTTGCTCCAAATTATTTGGATCTTCCAATTGATGGTCAAGAATCTTCAATTGTTTGCAATCTTCCACCTCTCTTGCTCATTTTTAACTCCAAACTCACTCACTTGGCACAAAATTTTTTTCCGAATTGATGATGCTTATTGATGAAAACTTCTTCCAAATCACCAATCACTCCCCCCACACTTAACTCTTTGTCCGTCTCGGGCAAAATCGCATCAAGAAAACATCCCAAGCAAACAAATCCATAGAAAAATTGGGGTTAGAATTAGGAATAAGGAAGACAAATGGAATAGAATAAGCAAATTGATGTGGAAAGGTGAATAAAATGATTTGTCCCTATAGATGTGATCCAACCATTGAAATATGATTTTGAAAGAACCTAAGCAAGTTCTAGAGTACAATGACATGTGTGTATCACAAAATAAGGCTAATCTCACTAGGTAAAAATTAATCCATCTCAATCCTTCAATCAAGAATCTAAAGCATAATCGTACTCAAGCATCCAAGATTTCATCCATGAGCTCAAATCCTAAGTTTTGACAACCAAATTTAATTTATTTTCAAAAGGCTCTAAAATGACAATAAGAAAACCTAGAGGGATACATTTATTCCTAATCATGCAAGAAAAAGTGCTAAACCACAAGACATGGTATTTACAATGATTTTATTCATGTCATGTTACTCTACTCATTTATTAACAAGAACTCATTTTAAGAGTGAAAACATGCAATAAAGGAAAAGGCAACAAAAATCAAACTCCCTTTTATTTCTGGCGGTCGGAGTCTGTCAAGAAAAAGCCTCCACCGTGGTAGTGGAGGAGTCTGGGTCTGCGAAAGAGCTTGTTCCTTTTGTTCAACTTCACTGTGCATCGCTCCCCCACACTTGGACTTTACAGCAACCTGTTCAGGTGGACGAAGATTATTTAAATACAAGACCCATTTAAGAGGTAGAGTGTTTTGGATTAAAGTAAAATCTACTCCCTCTTTATTCTTTTTGGGACACATTTCAGGAGGTTTGAGTCTGTTCAGATAAAGCTCCCATTCCAGAAGTCTCCTGGACCCTGCAAAACAATGTACTACCCCTCTAGAGCGTGCAGGGTACGAAGGAAATAAAATAATATCAGTTTTTGCATACAATTTATCCAAAAATGAATCACATCCAATAAAATCAAGTTTAGGCATCTCAAAGAATTTTTTACCATGAATATCTACCCAAGATGCATTAAGACACCTATCATAATCAATGAAATCTATTTTGGATGTTCCAATGAAATTTTCCCAATTATTTCCCACACATGCCAAATCAAGAAGTGTATCGCAGCCAATAAAATCAACTTTTGGTACCTCTTTTGATGTTTCCAAAAAAATAAAAGAAATACTTACCTGATCGCGCTGAAAAATACCTGGAGGTTCCACAATGATAGATGTGTCCATAGCTCCCTCCTGGTCAAGTATAGAGTCCGTATCAGGTTCAAGTTCTAATAGGCGCTCAACTGGTATAAGTGATCCTTGGGGCTCTGTGCAATCCCCTACACTTTGAATCTCAACAGAAATAGGTGATCCTTGGGGCTCTGTGCAATCCCCTACACCTAGAATAAACTCTCCAATTGGAAGTGTGTCTGAAATATCTTCTGAAAAATCCTCAGTATCAACAGTCAGTACTCTCTCAGCCTCCTCTGAATCTGTAGCTCCTCTAGCACTATCCTCCAGAAATCCCTCAGCCTCCAACTCTGTCTGCACCAGATCCTCAATAAGATCCATGCTCCTGATGGAGTGATCCTCTATCGGATGCTTCATAGCATCGAAAAGGCTAAACTGAATAACCGTATCTCCAATCTCCATGGAAAGTGTACCGGCATATACATCAATCTTTGTTCTGGCCGTCTTCAGAAACGGTCTGCCTAAAATCAGTGGAGAACGGTGTGCCAAGTAATCTCCCTCCATATCCAAAATATAGAAATCAGCAGGAAATATCAGCTCCTTTACCTTCACCAAAACATCTTCAATCATACCTACTGGGCGTGTCTGGCTCCTGTCTGCTAGCTGTATCATCACGCCAGTGGACTGTAAAGGGCCTATGCCGAGCATCTGAAAGACTGACCTGGGCATCACATTTATAGAAGCTCCTAAGTCTAACATAGCATCGTGAAATATGGTGCTCCCAATCTCACAAGAAACAGTAAACATCCCAGGGTCTTCACATTTCTGAGGTAGGGCATGGATAAGCGAAGAAACATTTTTCCCAATGCTGACCAATTCATTTTCCTTAAGCTTCCTTTTGTTAACACAAAGATCCTTCAAAAACTTAGCATACTTTGGAATTCTTTTGATCATGGTCAACAAAGGTATATTGATCTCCACTTTGCTGAAAAGCTCCACTAGTTCATTAAATTCCTTAGCCTTCTCCTTCTCCCCTTGTCTTTTGGTTGGAGTTCTCCCCTGTGGAAAAGGTAAAGGAACCCTAAAATCATCTTCTTTAGCCGGTAGTGGAGAGGCTGAATTCTGCTGTGCTGTCCCCTGCGTAGTGGCTGCTGTCCCTTGCGTCTCGGCACTGATTTCTTCTCCGTTTGCCACCAAATTTAGAGGGTTGCTCAAGGGCTGAGTTGGGAACGGGCTAGAGGTGGAATCAGCTGAATTTGAACACATTTCAGTGTGGTTTTGGGCCGGAATTGGAGAAGCTGTCCGGTTTCCTGAAAATTCTGCTCTTGGACTCTTTGGACTTGAGGTGACCTTCCCACTCCTCAAATATATAGCACTCACATTCCCTTTGGGATTAGGAACGGTTTGGGAAGGAAGGTGACTGGATCCTTGAGCTTGATTTTGATTAATTCCACTCGCCAATTGCCCTAATTGCCTCTCAATGTTTTGCAAAGTTGCATCCGTTTTTTGTTGGTGTTGTTGTTGTTGTAGCATGTGTTGCGTTAGCTCCTCTATCCTTTGTTGTTGTTGCTGCGAATTTGAACCACTAGAACTCCCATAGTTTGCATATGACTTGTGTGGGGCTAAATAGGTGGATGAGGGCTGCTGAAAATTATGAAAACCTTGCTGGAAATTTTGCATTTGAGGTTGATTCTGCTGGTCTTGACTCTGAAATGTCTGAAATGGCTGCTGGAAGTTTTGAAAAACCTGCTGTGAGTGCTGGAATTGACTCTGGAAAGGCTGAAAACCCTGCTGAAAGTTGTGATTTTGTGCTGGAAATTGCTGCTGTGAATTCTGCTGAAACTGATGTGTAGGTTGTTGAAAATGTTGGAAGTGTTGTGGAGGTTGATTTGGCGGCTGATAATGGCTGAAAGGCTGCTGGAATTGTTGCACAGGTTGGTATTGTTGCTGGAATGTGTCCTGAAAATTCTGGGAAGGCTGAAATTGATGCTGAAAATTGTGATTTTGTGCTGGAAATTGCTGCTGTAAATTTTGTGTGGGTTGCTGTGGTTGCTGTGAACTCTGAAATGAGGGCTGAATTTGATGATTTGAAGGCGGTTGTTGGAAAAAAGAGTTACCATACTTCAAATTTGGGTGGTTCCTCCAACCCGGATTGTAGGTAGATGAGTAGGGGTCATTTCTTCGTTGGAATGGAGCTCTAGCCAAGGCCGCAACCGATTCATCTTGTTGGAGATTTGGACAATGGTCTGAATAATGTTCTTGGCTTGAACAAATGCTACATACTCTTGTGGCTTGATTTGGAAATGAAGTTGTTGTTGAATTTGAGGCTTGGTTCACATTGTTCGCTGCCATTTGCGTTACTAAAGATGCCAACTCCGTCAATTTGTTCTCCAACGAAGAGCTTTTGCTTTCTTTTTGTTCACTAGGCGACACTTGAACTTCATGAACCCCTCTTGTAGTGAGTGCTCTACTCCCAAATTGTTGAGTATTCTCCGCCATGTTAGAAATGAGTACTCTAGCTTGCTCTGGAGTTTTGTTTACCAAGGCTCCTCCTGCCGCCACATCAATCATGCTCCTATCCATAGGTAATAAACCTTCATAAAAATATTGCACAAGAAGTTGCTCACTAATTTGGTGTTGAGGGCAGCTAGAGCATAACTTCTTGAACCTCTCCCAGTAATCATAAAGGGACTCTCCAACCACTTGTTGAATCCAACAGATACTTTTCCTGATAATGGCGGTCCTTGATGCTGGAAAAAACTTCTCTAAAAATGCTCTCTTCATTTCAATCCAACTAGCAACATGTCCAGTGGGCAAATAATACAACCAATCTTTAGCAGCTCCAGTCAAAGTAAAAGGAAATGCTCTTAACTTAATGTCTTCTTCAGAAACGCCCTGAGGCTTCATAGTAGAGCACACCACATGGAACTCGTGCAAATGTCTGTTTGGATCCTCCCCAGATAAACCCTGAAACTTTGGCAACAAATTGATGAGTCCAGATTTTAACTCAAAACTTCCCCCTAGCTCTGGATATGCTATGCTGGAGTACTGAAAGGCAGCATCAGGTGCTGCAAGCTCCTTCATGGTTCTCTGGTGGTCTGCCATGTCAATGCCTGAGTGAGTGCTGATAGTCTGAAGTGGAGGGATATCTGCAGTCTCAGAAAGAATAGCCTGGTTCCTCCTGACTCTGAAGGTCCTCTCAATCTCAGGATCGAAATCTTCTAATTCAGCACCTAGAGACCTGGTCATAAAAACAGAACAAATCGCAGTAAAAGTGAATAAAAAGATAAAACAAATAAAATCAAATCAAAAGATACGACAATAAGCACAGAAACAAATCAAGAATGATATGAAATAAGTGCGCAAGCTAAAATCAAACAAGTCAACTAACAGTTCCCCGGCAACGGCGCCAAAAATTTGACGGGCCCAAATATACTAATTAATTTGTCACGAAGTGTATGGGCTCATCAAATTTAAATAATTGATGAATGAATAACTGCTGGAAACCCTTTTACAATCAAAAATATGGAAATGTAATATAGGGGCCACAGGTCGTATTTTTCTCGGGGACTAGTTGAAGGTTTGTTTGATTCGCGCTTGTATTTGTGTCGTTTGTGTTTTCGGGTTTCAAATAAAGATTTGGGTTTGGGGTTGCAAACATCAAATGAAATCGTATGAAGAAAAGGAAGAAACTTGAGCTATCAAACTTAAACAGGGTAATGGCAATTTATGGACTCAACCAATGGAAAAATCTCAATCAACTAATGCAAACCCACAACCTTTAGAATTCAAACTGATACAAAATTGCAATGCTCATCACACCTTGTGTTCAACTTCAGGATTTGTGGATCAAAACCAACCAAATGAAAAGCAATCTATTAACAAACTGATACTAGATTTATGCCAAAACATCCACTTGATACTAACGGCAACCCATTTAAAAATCCTAAATCAGTCAATGAGTTTAAAACATGATCAAGACAGAATCATTGTTGAAGCTTGAAGGAAGAAATGGCAGCAATTGGCCGGACTGCAGAATTCTAAATCAGTTGATGCAGAAATAAGGCGCAGAGTTGCAGATTTGAAGTTAACACCTCAAAAATTCGAATGCTGAAACAATGGATGCAAGGTCAAACATAGTCACTGAATTCAATTGGAAAGGAGCTCTAATGTAAAGCTAAACTGGTACAAACATTGCCAATCATGCTTGATACGCAGGGGACAACATTTGTGCCAAAATTGCTACTTTTGTGCCAAGAGCTGCATGCTGAATACCGAGTCGATAAACTGCCAATTCAGAGGTTTACACTAACCAAATCAGTTGGTAATTCGAACCAACCATGGATCACTCAAATACAAGGCTAAGCATGAAGTGAACTTACAAAGACCATATGCAGAAATGCAGAAATTCAAGGAAGAATTCAGAAGTTGCAACTGATGCAGAATTACTTCAGCTTGTCGCATGAGTTAAATGCAAGAACATCAAGCTGACTAAATGCAAGTGGACGATCTAGTTTTCAAAAAGGTTTAGAAAGAACTAACTCTACTTGTTTCAAACTTCAGAAGTTGTAACCAAACAAACTGACAGAAATGGGAGTTAACGTTCAGAAATTTAGCTAACTTGCAGCTTGAATGGAATGCAGTGATAAAAAGACAGAAACTGATATGCAACGAATTCCTTAGCTTAGCCAGGTAAGCTATCATTAAAATGAACTGAAAACTGAAAGAAGAAAGTTCAGAAATGAAGTGCACAACAGTGCAGAAATGGGAAAATGCAGGGTGACTGATACGCACAAATGGAATGGCACGCAAGGAAGGAAAACCCACTGAAATTCGAACTTAACAATCTAAACAAAATGCAGAAACAAAGCTGAGATCTAAACAAACTTAAACTAACTAAATTTACTCACCAAAAGTGAAACAAACTGGAAATTCAGAAACTGAAATTGACATTCAAAACAGAACAATTGCAGAATTCAAAAACTACAACTAATTGCAATGGAACTCAATTAAGAAAAGCTTCAATCTCTCATCTCAGCTTCGAATCCTTGCTGTCACTCAAGGATGAGCCTCCGATTGAGAAAGAAACGGTCCAAACAAGGAGATTACAGCAACTAACTCAGAAATTTCAGAAATGAAATGGCACACAGCTATGTAGTTGGCACGCAACAATTTAACTAAGAAATAAGCTGAAATTAAATCTAATTGTCATCTAAACAAGTTCCTAACTTACTGACATTGAAGATTAGCATCCTAATTAATCTAAACAATGAAGAAACATAGAACTAAGTTGCTGTACGAAACTGCCAAAACAGAACAATTGCAGAAATCGAATTACAGCTACGAAAGCATGAAATTAACTACAGAAAACTAAACCCCAATCGCTCCCTAAGCTCAAGTGCTCCTTGTTCGTCACGCAAGGGTGAGCCTCGAACCCGCAAGCTCAACAATTCAGTGGAGATACTCAATCAGCGATCCATTCAAACTCAGCTTGCTCAAATATGAATTTTCCATTCGAATTCCTTCAATTCAGCTGTGTCCGATTGCGCTGCAGCTTGTGGATGGTCCAAACACTCCAGGGAACCCCTCTGAACTGCTCGGGTGGATGAAGATGGAACACAACCGATCAAAAAGAAACAAATGGCAGAGCTGAGGAAACCCTCACTCAGCTCTGTTTCTTGGGCAAGTTGAGGCTAGAACATCACGGATGAGCTCGCCAATGACCTAGCACTCGATCTAAGAGGATAATTGAGGGGTCGCGCCCCTTTAGATGAAGAAACTATTGAAGGAAAACTAAGAACAGCTGAAGAACTGCGTTGCGGCGAAGAAGACGCGACCCGGAGAAAGCAGCTGCGTTTTTGATTAAATAGGAATCAATGGACGACTCAGATCGATCGGAGGAGATCCAACGGCTGATCTTAATCCGATTTGAGCCAAACTTTGATGATGAAGATCTGGGGTCAGGATCTGCCTCGTGGTAGCTCGGATCCTCCAGATTTGCAACGGATGGTCCAGATCTAGCTAATCTTTGAATGGATGATCTAGAGCCCTCCAAGCTTGATCCAACGGTTGATCTTGCTCTGATTGGGATGAAATCTTCAGATCTTGATCAGGGTGCTTGATCAACCCTAGCTTTAGCTTGGATTGCTTCAGATCATCCCGGATGGCTCCGATCTAGCCGCTTTCGAATCGAACGGCCCAGATTTAATCGTAATCTTGGTAATCTGATCTGGGTCAATTCCGACTCGAGTTTGACCCAATATGCCCTAGATCCTTGAACTTTGATGTCTACAAAAATAGATCAAGAATTTAGTGGCCAAATTAATCCAAAAATTTGCATATTTGCAATTAAGTCCAAAATAAAGGCAAGTTCTAAAACCTAGGGCAATTTCACAATTTTGACAAGAAAAACATAGATCAAACATGGATTTTAGTAGCTCAAATGATCAATAAAAATGGAATCTATCAACTCCCCCACACTTAGCCTTGAGCGTCTCGCGAAAACAGTAAATAAGTATCCCTTAGGCTCTCTTAAGCATAATTAGAAGCAATTGAAAAGAAATTACCTAGGGTTGCCAATTCTCATAAATCTAAGCTCTATGGATTACTATCTTGTCCTTAAATCAACAACTTGGCCTTTTCATCTATCATGAGTCATTGAGATGAATTCAAATCACTAGCCTTTCATGGGAAGTTTTGGTGGCTCTCTCCTTAAGTTCTAACCTAATGATGGAAGTGGAGCTCACTCTTACACATATGTTTCTTGCACTACCATAGGCTTGCTTATTATCTACTCTCTACCATTTATCATGATAGGATCAACATCTATAAAAACAAAGAAAAACATAGAAAATGGTAAGGCATGGAATCAAAATCAAGGAAATGGAGAAATGTGAGAAGTGGAAGACTCGAGTGCTCGGAAATGTTTCCATGTGCTTTGCCCCTCTTGTCATTCCTCTAGTAGTATCAAAAGTGTCCTGGAGTAAACTCTTGCCTTGCACTTCAACAATTCAATGAAAATCCCTCTTAGTCCCTTTTGTGCCAATTTTTGCTATTGCGTGCCAACTTGCTTCTTCCCTCTTCTCTATTCAGATTTTCTTTTCTTTTTCTTCCTCTTCAGTAATTTCATAATGTAATGGAGCAAAATCCTAAATCACGGATGAGCAAAAACATTCACTTATCTTATGAACAAAAACATTTCACTTCACTTCCCAGATTTTCTGTCCTTCCTCTGATTTTTCTTCTTCCGGCTCAAATGTAGAGATCTGACAACAACTTTTCATCAGATTTCCTGCTTAAATGTGCCAATTCAGACCTTGGCACAACTTTTATCAACTTGGCATCACGATTTGATAATCTGCACTTCATTTACAGATTCGTATAGGCTAGTTTCCATGCTTCAATTCAGATTTTTCTCAGCTTCAATCCAGCACAAATTTCTCTTGGTTTCAGATTATACAATTCGTGTGCAGCTTCTACATCAGTCTCACTTAATTCTAGCAGTTGACAGCTGCAAATTCCTGAAATTACAGCCAATGCGTGCCAATTTAACTTTGTCGCAGCTTGTTCTTCCTTGACTTCAGTATGCCTCAGATTCTTGCTCCTTTACAGCTTCAGTTCAGCTACAATTCAGCTTAAAAGTTCCCATTCAGACTAATTTCAGCTTCTTCAAATTTTCTTGTATCACTCAGTAGCTCCCAAATGGAACACACGGCAGCAACAATTGGAGTGCAATTCAGACTTTTGGTTTGTTTCAGCAAATTCTTTTCTCAGCTTGTTTAGACTTTAAGCTTCATCAGATTATACAGTTTCAAGTCACTGATTTCTCTAACAATTAACATCAAGAGTATTTGCTTCAAATAGTTGTGGAGAATGCAAGATTTCCATTCGAAATTCCAATCAGCACATTGACTTAGCCAAACCACTGCCTTACATTCGAATTTTTAGCAGCTCTAGCATCCATTAGTTCTTCTTATATCTGAAATTGAATGTGCACCTTCAACTTCAGACACATTCAACACTCAACATCTTGATTCATCAGATGTAGTACTCAGAATTCAGATTACAAGCTTATAATGCCCTTCAACTCAGATTTGGTAGTTTCAGCAATTTTTCTCTCTTCAATTCAGCATTCATTTCCATTTTTTCAATTCAGCTTATATCCACATTTTGCGTGTATCACTTAATAGCTCACTTATGAAGCTCTCGGCAGCAACAATTAGAGTGCAGTCTAGCTCGGAATTTTCCAGATTTTCTGATTTTTCAGCTTCTTCTCAGATTCATTTCAGCTTTGCTCCTCTTCACCCGAATTTGCTTTGCAATGGATTCCTGCAATTTGGTTCAAGTTAACATAGCTGCCAATCATTTCATTCCATTCCTAGATCAGTAGATTGGATTTCCACTCCATTTAAAAACCTTGGCACAGATTTTTCAGCTTCAATTTGGTGGTCGCGTGCCACTTAGATCTTGGCACACAGTTTCTTTCCTTGTTTTTCAGCTTCAATTGCAGTTCAATTTCAGCTTCAATTCAGCTCCAAGTCAGGCTCGGCATGTTACAGTTCTCCCTTGCTTCAATCTACATTTTTCTCAGCTTTTAACTCAGTTTCTTTCAGCCTTTTAAATTCTGCTCTTGATCTGAAAATTCCTGCTCAGATTTTAGCTAACAGCTTTTATGCAGCTGCAACTCTCTGCAATCTTTCGATGCTTTCATCTTGTGCCAGCTTCTTTCAACTTACTGCTATTCCCTTTTCGGTTCTTCATTTCAGAAGCTACAATTCCAATGCAGTTCAGATTTTTGCATCAGCCGGATTCTAGCCTCACCACTACACAGACTTTCCTTCTTTCCTCTGATTTGGCACAAATTTCTGCCATGTTTCAGATTTTTCTGCTGCAAAATTCAGCTTCTAGAGAAGTCGCTGTACAGCTTGTATGGGAACAACTTTGATATGGTAAACAACTTCCTGCACTTGAATTCCTGCACAGATTTTATTGGCACAAACAGCTGCCATTTTCCCAGATTTGTGTTCTGATTTCTACAGCCTTAGCTCAACTTCTTCACAGCTTCCACTCAGCTTGTATCATTCCACAGCCCTCAGATGCAGCACTCGGCAGGCTCTGTGATCAGCACTTCATTACTTGACTCCATCCAAATTTAGTTTCCATTTGATATTAATCTATGCCAAGTCTCAACCACAGTCCTAGCCCTTAAAATCTGAATTTCTTGCTCTGTCCCTGTCTTGGCGAATTTTAAAACTCAGCTTGTGGCCAGCAGTCTTGCAGCTCACTTGTGCTTGAATTCAGATTCTTCAGCTCCAAAATTCTTATCAGAATTAGTTCCAATTCACACTGCCATGAGCCTCAAATGAATTGCTATTCTCTACTTGACTCTACATTTAATTTGTTGCTGCCCTTCTTAAGTTCTGCATCCATGTTTCGATCAATGAATCCATTTCCAAGTTGATACAATGGTCTCAGATTTTCTTCTTTTATGTTTCTTCAGTTTTGAAATGGCACAAATTTCTTCCACCGAATTCAAACTTGCTCCAAATTATTTGGATCTTCCAATTGATGGTCAAGAATCTTCAATTGTTTGCAATCTTCCACCTCTCTTGCTCATTTTTAACTCCAAACTCACTCACTTGGCACAAAAATTTTTTCCGAATTGATGATGCTTATTGATGAAAACTTCTTCCAAATCACCAATCACTCCCCCCACACTTAACTCTTTGTCCGTCTCGGGCAAAATCGCATCAAGAAAACATCCCAAGCAAACAAATCCATAGAAAAATTGGGGTTAGAATTAGGAATAAGGAAGACAAATGGAATAGAATAAGCAAATTGATGTGGAAAGGTGAATAAAATGATTTGTCCCTATAGATGTGATCCAACCATTGAAATATGATTTTGAAAGAACCTAAGCAAGTTCTAGAGTACAATGACATGTGTGTATCACAAAATAAGGCTAATCTCACTAGGTAAAAATTAATCCATCTCAATCCTTCAATCAAGAATCTAAAGCATAATCGTACTCAAGCATCCAAGATTTCATCCATGAGCTCAAATCCTAAGTTTTGACAACCAAATTTAATTTATTTTCAAAAGGCTCTAAAATGACAATAAGAAAACCTAGAGGGATACATTTATTCCTAATCATGCAAGAAAAAGTGCTAAACCACAAGACATGGTATTTACAATGATTTTATTCATGTCATGTTACTCTACTCACTTATTTATTAACAAGAACTCATTTTAAGAGTGAAAACATGCAATAAAGGAAAAGGCAACAAAAATCAAACTCCCTTTTATTTCTGGCGGTCGGAGTCTGTCAAGAAAAAGCCTCCACCGTGGTAGTGGAGGAGTCTGGGTCTGCGAAAGAGCTTGTTCCTTTTGTTCAACTTCACTGTGCATCGCTCCCCCACACTTGGACTTTACAGCAACCTGTTCAGGTGGACGAAGATTATTTAAATACAAGACCCATTTAAGAGGTAGAGTGTTTTGGATTAAAGTAAAATCTACTCCCTCTTTATTCTTTTTGGGACACATTTCAGGAGGTTTGAGTCTGTTCAGATAAAGCTCTCATTCCAGAAGTCTCCTGGACCCTGCAAAACAATGTACTACCCCTCTAGAGCGTGCAGGGTACGAAGGAAATAAAATAATATCAGTTTTTGCATACAATTTATCCAAAAATGAATCACATCCAATAAAATCAAGTTTAGGCATCTCAAAGAATTTTTTACCATGAATATCTACCCAAGATGCATTAAGACACCTATCATAATCAATGAAATCTATTTTGGATGTTCCAATGAAATTTTCCCAATTATTTCCCACACATGCCAAATCAAGAAGTGTATCGCAGCCAATAAAATCAACTTTTGGTACCTCTTTTGATGTTTCCAAAAAAATAAAAGAAATACTTACCTGATCGCGCTGAAAAATACCTGGAGGTTCCACAATGATAGATGTGTCCATAGCTCCCTCCTGGTCAAGTATAGAGTCCGTATCAGGTTCAAGTTCTAATAGGCGCTCAACTGGTATAAGTGATCCTTGGGGCTCTGTGCAATCCCCTACACTTTGAATCTCAACAGAAATAGGTGATCCTTGGGGCTCTGTGCAATCCCCTACACCTAGAATAAACTCTCCAATTGGAAGTGTGTCTGAAATATCTTCTGAAAAATCCTCAGTATCAACAGTCAGTACTCTCTCAGCCTCCTCTGAATCTGTAGCTCCTCTAGCACTATCCTCCAGAAATCCCTCAGCCTCCAACTCTGTCTGCACCAGATCCTCAATAAGATCCATGCTCCTGATGGAGTGATCCTCTATCGGATGCTTCATAGCATCGAAAAGGCTAAACTGAATAACCGTATCTCCAATCTCCATGGAAAGTGTACCGGCATATACATCAATCTTTGTTCTGGCCGTCTTCAGAAACGGTCTGCCTAAAATCAGTGGAGAACGGTGTGCCAAGTAATCTCCCTCCATATCCAAAATATAGAAATCAGCAGGAAATATCAGCTCCTTTACCTTCACCAAAACATCTTCAATCATACCTACTGGGCGTGTCTGGCTCCTGTCTGCTAGCTGTATCATCACGCCAGTGGACTGTAAAGGGCCTATGCCGAGCATCTGAAAGACTGACCTGGGCATCACATTTATAGAAGCTCCTAAGTCTAACATAGCATCGTGAAATATGGTGCTCCCAATCTCACAAGAAACAGTAAACATCCCAGGGTCTTCACATTTCTGAGGTAGGGCATGGATAAGCGAAGAAACATTTTTCCCAATGCTGACCAATTCATTTTCCTTAAGCTTCCTTTTGTTAACACAAAGATCCTTCAAAAACTTAGCATACTTTGGAATTCTTTTGATCATGGTCAACAAAGGTATATTGATCTCCACTTTGCTGAAAAGCTCCACTAGTTCATTAAATTCCTTAGCCTTCTCCTTCTCCCCTTGTCTTTTGGTTGGAGTTCTCCCCTGTGGAAAAGGTAAAGGAACCCTAAAATCATCTTCTTTAGCCGGTAGTGGAGAGGCTGAATTCTGCTGTGCTGTCCCCTGCGTAGTGGCTGCTGTCCCTTGCGTCTCGGCACTGATTTCTTCTCCGTTTGCCACCAAATTTAGAGGGTTGCTCAAGGGCTGAGTTGGGAACGGGCTAGAGGTGGAATCAGCTGAATTTGAACACATTTCAGTGTGGTTTTGGGCCGGAATTGGAGAAGCTGTCCGGTTTCCTGAAAATTCTGCTCTTGGACTCTTTGGACTTGAGGTGACCTTCCCACTCCTCAAATATATAGCACTCACATTCCCTTTGGGATTAGGAACGGTTTGGGAAGGAAGGTGACTGGATCCTTGAGCTTGATTTTGATTAATTCCACTCGCCAATTGCCCTAATTGCCTCTCAATGTTTTGCAAAGTTGCATCCGTTTTTTGTTGGTGTTGTTGTTGTTGTAGCATGTGTTGCGTTAGCTCCTCTATCCTTTGTTGTTGTTGCTGCGAATTTGAACCACTAGAACTCCCATAGTTTGCATATGACTTGTGTGGGGCTAAATAGGTGGATGAGGGCTGCTGAAAATTATGAAAACCTTGCTGGAAATTTTGCATTTGAGGTTGATTCTGCTGGTCTTGACTCTGAAATGTCTGAAATGGCTGCTGGAAGTTTTGAAAAACCTGCTGTGAGTGCTGGAATTGACTCTGGAAAGGCTGAAAACCCTGCTGAAAGTTGTGATTTTGTGCTGGAAATTGCTGCTGTGAATTCTGCTGAAACTGATGTGTAGGTTGTTGAAAATGTTGGAAGTGCTGTGGAGGTTGATTTGGCGGCTGATAATGGCTGAAAGGCTGCTGGAATTGTTGCACAGGTTGGTATTGTTGCTGGAATGTGTCCTGAAAATTCTGGGAAGGCTGAAATTGATGCTGAAAATTGTGATTTTGTGCTGGAAATTGCTGCTGTAAATTTTGTGTGGGTTGCTGTGGTTGCTGTGAACTCTGAAATGAGGGCTGAATTTGATGATTTGAAGGCGGTTGTTGGTAAAAAGAGTTACCATACTTCAAATTTGGGTGGTCCCTCCAACCCGGATTGTAGGTAGATGAGTAGGGGTCATTTCTTCGTTGGAATGGAGCTCTAGCCAAGGCCGCAACCGATTCATCTTGTTGGAGATTTGGACAATGGTCTGAATAATGTTCTTGGCTTGAACAAATGCTACATACTCTTGTGGCTTGATTTGGAAATGAAGTTGTTGTTGAATTTGAGGCTTGGTTCACATTGTTCGCTGCCATTTGCGTTACTAAAGATGCCAACTCCGTCAATTTGTTCTCCAACGAAGAGCTTTTGCTTTCTTTTTGTTCACTAGGCGACACTTGAACTTCATGAACCCCTCTTGTAGTGAGTGCTCTACTCCCAAATTGTTGAGTATTCTCCGCCATGTTAGAAATGAGTACTCTAGCTTGCTCTGGAGTTTTGTTTACCAAGGCTCCTCCTGCCGCCACATCAATCATGCTCCTATCCATAGGTAATAAACCTTCATAAAAATATTGCACAAGAAGTTGCTCACTAATTTGGTGTTGAGGGCAGCTAGAGCATAACTTCTTGAACCTCTCCCAGTAATCATAAAGGGACTCTCCAACCACTTGTTGAATCCCACAGATACTTTTCCTGATAATGGCGGTCCTTGATGCTGGAAAAAACTTCTCTAAAATGCTCTCTTCATTTCAATCCAACTAGCAACATGTCCAGTGGGCAAATAATACAACCAATCTTTAGCAGCTCCAGTCAAAGTAAAAGGAAATGCTCTTAACTTAATGTCTTCTTCAGAAACGCCCTGAGGCTTCATAGTAGAGCACACCACATGGAACTCGTGCAAATGTCTGTTTGGATCCTCCCCAGATAAACCCTGAAACTTTGGCAACAAATTGATGAGTCCAGATTTTAACTCAAAACTTCCCCCTAGCTCTGGATATGCTATGCTGGAGTACTGAAAGGCAGCATCAGGTGCTGCAAGCTCCTTCATGGTTCTCTGGTGGTCTGCCATGTCAATGCCTGAGTGAGTGCTGATAGTCTGAAGTGGAGGGATATCTGCAGTCTCAGAAAGAATAGCCTGGTTCCTCCTGACTCTGAAGGTCCTCTCAATCTCAGGATCGAAATCTTCTAATTCAGCACCTAGAGACCTGGTCATAAAAACAGAACAAATCGCAGTAAAAGTGAATAAAAAGATAAAACAAATAAAATCAAATCAAAAGATACGACAATAAGCACAGAAACAAATCAAGAATGATATGAAATAAGTGCGCAAGCTAAAATCAAACAAGTCAACTAACAGTTCCCCGGCAACGGCGCCAAAAATTTGACGGGCCCAAATATACTAATTAATTTGTCACGAAGTGTATGGGCTCATCAAATTTAAATAATTGATGAATGAATAACTGCTGGAAACCCTTTTACAATCAAAAATATGGAAATGTAATATAGGGGCCACAGGTCGTATTTTTCTCGGGGACTAGTTGAAGGTTTGTTTGATTCGCGCTTGTATTTGTGTCGTTTGTGTTTTCGGGTTTCAAATAAAGATTTGGGTTTGGGGTTGCAAACATCAAATGAAATCGTATGAAGAAAAGGAAGAAACTTGAGCTATCAAACTTAAACAGGGTAATGGCAATTTATGGACTCAACCAATGGAAAAATCTCAATCAACTAATGCAAACCCACAACCTTTAGAATTCAAACTGATACAAAATTGCAATGCTCATCACACCTTGTGTTCAACTTCAGGATTTGTGGATCAAAACCAACCAAATGAAAAGCAATCTATTAACAAACTGATACTAGATTTATGCCAAAACATCCACTTGATACTAACGGCAACCCATTTAAAAATCCTAAATCAGTCAATGAGTTTAAAACATGATCAAGACAGAATCATTGTTGAAGCTTGAAGGAAGAAATGGCAGCAATTGGCCGGACTGCAGAATTCTAAATCAGTTGATGCAGAAATAAGGCGCAGAGTTGCAGATTTGAAGTTAACACCTCAAAAATTCGAATGCTGAAACAATGGATGCAAGGTCAAACATAGTCACTGAATTCAATTGGAAAGGAGCTCTAATGTAAAGCTAAACTGGTACAAACATTGCCAATCATGCTTGATACGCAGGGGACAACATTTGTGCCAAAATTGCTACTTTTGTGCCAAGAGCTGCATGCTGAATACCGAGTCGATAAACTGCCAATTCAGAGGTTTACACTAACCAAATCAGTTGGTAATTCGAACCAACCATGGATCACTCAAATACAAGGCTAAGCATGAAGTGAACTTACAAAGACCATATGCAGAAATGCAGAAATTCAAGGAAGAATTCAGAAGTTGCAACTGATGCAGAATTACTTCAGCTTGTCGCATGAGTTAAATGCAAGAACATCAAGCTGACTAAATGCAAGTGGACGATCTAGTTTTCAAAAAGGTTTAGAAAGAACTAACTCTACTTGTTTCAAACTTCAGAAGTTGTAACCAAACAAACTGACAGAAATGGGAGTTAACGTTCAGAAATTTAGCTAACTTGCAGCTTGAATGGAATGCAGTGATAAAAAGACAGAAACTGATATGCAACGAATTCCTTAGCTTAGCCAGGTAAGCTATCATTAAAATGAACTGAAAACTGAAAGAAGAAAGTTCAGAAATGAAGTGCACAACAGTGCAGAAATGGGAAAATGCAGGGTGACTGATACGCACAAATGGAATGGCACGCAAGGAAGGAAAACCCACTGAAATTCGAACTTAACAATCTAAACAAAATGCAGAAACAAAGCTGAGATCTAAACAAACTTAAACTAACTAAATTTACTCACCAAAAGTGAAACAAACTGGAAATTCAGAAACTGAAATTGACATTCAAAACAGAACAATTGCAGAATTCAAAAACTACAACTAATTGCAATGGAACTCAATTAAGAAAAGCTTCAATCTCTCATCTCAGCTTCGAATCCTTGCTGTCACTCAAGGATGAGCCTCCGATTGAGAAAGAAACGGTCCAAACAAGGAGATTACAGCAACTAACTCAGAAATTTCAGAAATGAAATGGCACACAGCTATGTAGTTGGCACGCAACAATTTAACTAAGAAATAAGCTGAAATTAAATCTAATTGTCATCTAAACAAGTTCCTAACTTACTGACATTGAAGATTAGCATCCTAATTAACCTAAACAATGAAGAAACATAGAACTAAGTTGCTGTACGAAACTGCCAAAACAGAACAATTGCAGAAATCGAATTACAGCTACGAAAGCATGAAATTAACTACAGAAAACTAAACCCCAATCGCTCCCTAAGCTCAAGTGCTCCTTGTTCGTCACGCAAGGGTGAGCCTCGAACCCGCAAGCTCAACAATTCAGTGGAGATACTCAATCAGCGATCCATTCAAACTCAGCTTGCTCAAATATGAATTTTCCATTCGAATTCCTTCAATTCAGCTGTGTCCGATTGCGCTGCAGCTTGTGGATGGTCCAAACACTCCAGGGAACCCCTCTGAACTGCTCGGGTGGATGAAGATGGAACACAACCGATCAAAAAGAAACAAATGGCAGAGCTGAGGAAACCCTCACTCAGCTCTGTTTCTTGGGCAAGTTGAGGCTAGAACTTCACGGATGAGCTCGCCAATGACCTAGCACTCGATCTAAGAGGATAATTGAGGGGTCGCGCCCCTTTAGATGAAGAAACTATTGAAGGAAAACTAAGAACAGCTGAAGAACTGCGTTGCGGCGAAGAAGACGCGACCCGGAGAAAGCAGCTGCGTTTTTGATTAAATAGGAATCAATGGACGGCTCAGATCGATCGGAGGAGATCCAACGGCTGATCTTAATCCGATTTGAGCCAAACTTTGATGATGAAGATCTGGGGTCAGGATCTGCCTCCTGGTAGCTCGGATCCTCCAGATTTGCAACGGATGGTCCAGATCTAGCTAATCTTTGAATGGATGATCTAGAGCCCTCCAAGCTTGATCCAACAGTTGATCTTGCTCTGATTGGGATGAAATCTTCAGATCTTGATCAGGGTGCTTGATCAACCCTAGCTTTAGCTTGGATTGCTTCAGATCATCCCGGATGGCTCCGATCTACCCGCTTTCGAATCGAACGGCCCAGATTTAATCGTAATCTTGGTAATCTGATCTGGGTCAATTCCGACTCGAGTTTGACCCAATATGCCCTAGATCCTTGAACTTTGATGTCTACAAAAATAGATCAAGAATTTAGTGGCCAAATTAATCCAAAAATTTGCATATTTGCAATTAAGTCCAAAATAAAGGCAAGTTCTAAAACCTAGGGCAATTTCACAATTTTGACAAGAAAAACATAGATCAAACATGGATTTTAGTAGCTCAAATGATCAATAAAAATGGAATCTATCAGTCTACCATGATACCTTCCTTGGAAATGATGTGGCCTAGGAAAGCTACTTGGTCAAGCCAGAATTCACACTTTCAAAACTTGGCATATAATTTCTGCTGTTGTAGAGTCTTCAACACTACCCTCAGACGTTCGTCATGTTTTTCCTGAGACTTTGAATATACTAGGATATTATCAATGAAGACTATGACGAACTTATCAAGAAACTCCTTGAATACTTGATTCATTAGATCCATGAATGTTGCAGGGGTGTTTGTCACTCCAAAGGGCATGACTACAAACTCGTAGTGTCCATACCTTGTTCGGAAAGCAGTTCTCGGCACGTCACTCTCCTTGACTTTGAGTTGATGGTAACCTGACCGCAGATCTATTTTGGAAAAAATTATTGCTCCTTTCAACTGATCAAACAAATTATCTATCCTTGGCAAAGGATATCTATTCTTGATGGTCACCTTATTCAGGGCTCGATAATCTATGCACATTCGCATACATCCATCTTTCTTCTTAACGAACAATACGGGAGCTCTCCAGGGTGAATGACTAGGGCAGATAAAACCCTTGTCGAGCAGCTCTTGTAGTTGTTCTTGCAGCTCCTTCAGTTCTGCTGGCGTCATACGATAAGGTGCCTTTGAAATCGGGTTGGTACTTGGAGCCAACAAAATTTTAGACTCAATTTCTCGATTAGGAGGGAGTCCTGGTAACCCTTCAGGAAACACCTCTGGATCGTCACAGACTACCCACACTTCTTCTTTCTTCAGTCCTTCTCTTTGTCTTGCATCTACTACATGTGGTAAATAACCAGAACATCCATTATCTAACATCTTGCGAGCTTGTAGGTTAGAAAGAAACCTTTTTGTCTTTCTCTTTGGGTCTCTGACAAACTCGAATGGAAGTTCGGCTTCTGGTGTGAACATTATGTTGGTGCAGGAAGCACCATATCGATCCTTGTTTTGATATTGGCAAAGGATTCAAAGTTAAGTACTATTTGTGCTCTAACGATGTTACTCAAGTGTGCAGGAAAAGTCCTAGGAACACTAGGCACTAAGTCTTGGCCGTGGGCTGGGCAACTAAGTCCTGACATAAGGTTGGGCACTAAGTCCTGGTCGAGGGCTGGGCACCTAAGACCTGACCAAGGGTTGGGCACTAAGACCTGGCCGAGGGCTGGGCACCGAAGACCTGGTTCAAGGAATTGGGCACTAAGACCTGGCCGGGGGCTGGGCACCGAAGACCTGCTCGGAAGGTGGGCACTAAGACCTGGTCGCGGATTGGGCACGAAGACCTGGTGAGTAAAGCTGAGTAAAAGTCCAACCGGAGGAGCCGGTTGGCAAAAGGTAAACTCTCCTGAGAGGCGTAGGTGAGGACGCGTTCCCCGTCGAGGGAACAGTAGGCGTCGGTTCGACCTAGGGCTCCATTTTGGAGACTCAAAGTCAGAACCAAGACAGCTAAGGCTGTATAAACCTAATACTTGATTGCTTTGTGTTGTTTTGGACTAACCCTGGATGCAGGACCGAAGGAATGAGTTTCTACAGCTCAGAACGCCTCAAAGGAGAGAGGCAACAGCTGAGTAGGGTGCCCCCAGTGTCCCGAGCGCCCCCAAGGTCAAGGCAAAACAAGTTAAGCAAACATGTGCTTCGACAGTTCACTGGGCAGGGTGCCCCCATGCTCCCGGGCGCCCCGGATGCTCCGGGCGCCCTGGGTCTAAGCCAACGAGGTAGATAAGGTTCAAGCCAGCGAGATGCCAGCAGACTGAGTCAAGTCGGGCGCCCCCGTCAAAGCTCCATCCCGATTTTGAAGGGATTAGAGCTGACCGAGAGGGTTACGGATCGGAGGACACGTGGAGGGCGCCCCCAACGTCCCAGGCGCCCCCAGACCTGCTATAAAAGGGGCTCGACCCCTGAGGCTTTAGCATCACTTCTTCAAACGCCAATACGCTCTTCTACTCAAGCGCTCTGCCCCGGAAACCTCCCAACTCAAGATACAAGCGCCGACGACATCCCTCTGCTCCAAAATACAATCCACACCAGGCGTCGGTAACAAAGAGCTGACTTTTTAAGTTTACTGTACTTCAACTGTAATATCTGTCTGTAAACCTTTTTGCGCACATATAGAATTGCCCGCAGTAAACGGTCAACGACCGTGGGCCTTGGTGTAGGAGTCGACCGCGACTCCGAACCAAGTAAATCGCTTGAGTTCTTTGCGTTGTCTTTTAAATCTCCACTGCTAATTCTCTTAATCTCGAATCCGAAACGTTTTACGATATTTACCCCCCCCCTCTATCGTATTCTCTCGATCCAACACATTACTCTCCTTTTGCGACATTCAATAGAGGCATTGTACTTGCTCAAGAAATCCATCCCTAAAATGATATCGTAATCCTTCATATTAAGGACTACTAAATCACCATAGAGTTCTCGGTTGGAAATCTGAATTGGCACAGCTCTTAGCCACTGAGTAGATGTCATGACCCCTCCCAAAGGTAGGGTCGTTAAGAACTTATCATTCAACATTTATGGTGGAATCCCTAGCTTCATGGAGAATGATATAGACACAAAAGAATGTGATGCACCAGTATCGAATAACACACTAGCATAATGAGAATTTGCCACGGTAGGAGAATTTGCCACCTCTCCTTGGTGATGGCGAAAATCCCGACGTTGGTCGGGACTGGTGAGGCTTCCACTCTCCGTTGACTAATGTAGGGTCCTTTCAGTGTGTAACGACCCAGAAAATTTTCTTAATATTTTTCTTAAAATATTGAGCATGTCTAGATAATTTTTTGAAAGACCTAGAGATATTAGTATGAATCTTAGCATAGAAATCCATGATCTTTCTCATTTAAATTGAGAAACTAAGTACTAATGGGCCTTATAGGGGTTTTTTAGTGCCATGGTTATTGGTAGATTTTAGGCAAAATTTAATATAAATATAAATGGATTTTAATTAGGAATGTTAGCATAATTATGGGGATTTTTAGGGGAATTTTCGGAAATAAAGGAAAAATAAAATAAAATAAAATAAAAATAAAGTGTATGTACCAAGGATTGAACCTTGGACCTCTTGGACCACCATGCATGCACCAACCAATTCACCTAGCAAGGGAGTGCTATGAGGGAATGAAGTGGATTTTAGTTAAGGCTTGGGAAAGAATGAAGAGTCATCAAGGGAAGAGACACCATGACTCTTCACTTACCCTCCTTAATGTGGCATAAAAGCATAAGAGAAGGAGTTACATTTCTCCTCTCTTCTTCCATCAAGTCATTTGCTCTCCTCTTCTTCTTCCTCCCCTCCTAGCCGAAACCCCAAGCCCCCTTCTCCCTTGGGAAAAGTTCACATAAGCCTCCATCTTGAAGATCTAAGGCCCTCTACAAGGATACAAGGGCTAAGGAGAAGTTTAGAGACAAGGAGGTTCTCTTGTTATTTTCTATTCAAAGTTTATAAGCAAGATCAAGGAAGGTAAGACCCCTCTCACCTGTGGTACGATAGTTTACGAGTTGTTTAACATGATAGAAGTTCTTGTTGGCATCCCATGGTTGGAAATCTAAAGTTAGGGTTTATGGAGTTTTCGGCCAAGCAAGATATTGGGCGAAAGATCATGTTAAAAACTTTTCTTATGCTTCCAAATGTTTATTTATGATAAGTTAAGCACAAAAGGTAAAACTTTGGGAAGTTTTGAAGCACCCTAAGAACCCCTTAGGGTTTCGGCCACCTTCAAGTATAGGGTTAGATTTAATCTTCAACTCTTCAAGCATGCTTAGTATGTCTTGCTATGATATAATATGGATGAAAATGGTGACTTATATGAATTTTCCTATGGGCTTGTTACCCTTATAGGGTTTCGGCCAAACTATGTTCTAGGTCTAAGGCTTAGTGTTAAATTCAATCAAGGGTCCAAATGGGTTTCCTATGGCATGATATGTAAGGGTTGGATGATAACCATGACTATGGAAATTTTTTCTAAGGACCCATGGTCCTTAAGGTTTCGGCCAATACCCAAACCTAGGGTTTGGTTTGGGTTAGGGTCTCAGGGATGCATGTTTATAAGTTACCATGATGTTAGTACATAGTTAAGCATGATGTAAGGATCTTTATGTTACAAAAATCTTAGTTTATGTGTTATGTAACATGACCTTGTAAGTTAGACTTTATGTTATGCTTTACTCATGAATATTTAGATCATATACCATGGATATATGTAATTGATGTAGGAGTATGTTATGATAAATAGAATGATGCATGTATGTTGATAAATGCTTAGAATATATTTATGGCTTTATGAAGGTATATGCATGTTTTATGATGAATGCCATGAACCCTAGTAGTATGTGCCATGTTATATGTAGCTTACCATCCATGCTTTATGACGACTACTAAGATTATGTATGCTAGATGAAAGGTATCATGTATGAAGTGCGTGTTTATTTATGTATCATGATCATGCAAGCTTTATGAACCAAGATAATGTTTATGACTAGAAACATGATTATGCATGTACGTTCTATTTTATGAACAAAGAATGATAAGTATGAATGAAGATGATGGTTATGCCTTAAGTATGAATGATAAGTATGAATGATGAAGGCATAACGATGTTATGAAATAAGTATGAATGATGAAGCATGCATAGTATTTTATTTTTATGAATGGGCTTGTACCGGACCGAAGTAAGGGTCCAAGGGATGGGCACCTTAAGAACGCCCCGGTTCTGGACTACCGAAGCTGTCCACGGTTCTGGGACTACCGAAGCTGTCCAACAGGGATGGGCACCTTAAGAACGCCCCGGTTTTTGGAACTACCGACTATGCTGTTCCTACCCTAGTAGGTCGGGGCTGGCTACCTCGTATTTACTTAGGGATGCGCGCTTATGATGTATGTATGTGGTACAAGCCGGGGACCCCAATGATGTTATGTTTATGTTAAGCATTTAAAAGTATGATTTCAAAACTAAGCATCCTTATGTAGTAAATGCATTTTACTCATGCATTCATTCATTTCATGCATCACGCCAGGGTAAGTATATTTGATGCTCATGTTATGTTAAGACCATGTTCATGTATGCTAAGAATTATGCCATGAATAAGTAGGTCCCATGTTCATGTATGCTAAGAATGATGCCATGCATAAGTAGGTTCCATGATCATGTATGCTAATAAATATGTCATGATAAGTATGTTTCATGTTCGTGTCGGCTAAGAAAGATGCCATGATAAGTATGTTTCATGCTCATGTATGTTAAGAATTATGCTATGCTAGGTATGTTGTAGATTTATGTTTATGTTATGAATCATGCTATGTTAGTTGCTCATATGGTTATGACTTACGCCAAGATGATGCTTATGCTTTATGTTGAGAATTATGATATGTCAGATACTTGATATGTTTATGTTTAAGTGACGTATGGTTTTAGTGAGTAGGAAAAGGGTCTTACTAAGCCTGTGTGCTTATAGTCTTATTTTCCTCGTACCGCAGATCAAGCAAGAAGTTATTAAGGGAAGCAGCAGGAGGGGCAAGAGCATGTGTGTGGGTGGCAGTGACTTGGCAAAGGATCCTTTTATTTGCACACATTGCATGTCTTGGGTGTTGGAAATGCCTCCTTAGATTTTATGTTATGTTTATAATGGTTATGCCTAGTGAATGACTTAAGACTCATGATGCTATGTTTACAGATAAGTTACTTGCTACTTATGATGATGATGAATAAGTTATGGAATGATTAGGTTATGATGCCATGCATGTCGTTAATATGCTAAGCCCAATGACCCTAGGTTCATGAATGACAAGTTTAGGCATGTATAGATGTTTCATGTATTAGTTGCATGGTTAAAAGCATGTGTAGAAGAAAAAAAATTATTCCGCTGCATTAAGATGTTTTTATGCACATGTATGTTTAGCGTAACGACGCCTTTCTCGCCACACCATAAGGTGTGGGAAAAAGTCGGGCGTTACAGGTTGGTATCAGAGCCGTTGCCATCTCACTACACACACATCAAGCCTTCGTCCTGCCGCTTCCAAGTAAGTACTTTTGTGTATATCTTATGTTCTTTTATGATTCTAGAATATGCGAATATGGATGATACCTATGATTCTAGAATATGTGAATATGGATGATACCTATGTTTCTAGAATATGCAAATATGGACGATAATTTATCTCCTTTTATGAAAATCAAATACTTTAGGATTGGATATGCGGGTAGGGATAGAAAAAAAAAATGTATTATTGTAATTATTAAGGTAAAGGAAACTGAGTTTATCTGGTGTGCTTTTCTCTGCATATATTTGTGAATTGAAAAGAAAAAAACTAGTTCTGTACTGGTTTTTGTCAGTACTGTACTGACTGTGTTGTTTTTTTTTCAATTCCAGATGTTGCATGAGATTGGCACCACAAGTCGTCACCATGGGCGGAGTCGTGAGCTGCTGGAGCAGATAGAAGAGGTGGAGTATAGTCCGGTCCTTGGGATCCAAGGCAATATGGGGAAGTTGGATCGGCTATTCTGGAAACTCGAGCAGGAAGGGTTTCCAATTATGGATGATCATAGGATTGGAGCTCTGTTTCATTCATTGCCCAATCGTGCGAGGGAGGTTGCTTATCAGATCTGGGGGCAGCATGGATGTCGTATCTCATATACGGAATTATGTAGGCAACTTCTTCATCATGAGTTTCCGGAGGATCTGGGGGACTCTGAGGAAGATCCCGAGGAGGACCCCGAGATGTATGAGGAGGACCCCGAGATGTACGAGGAGGGTCCCGAGATGTATGAGGAAGATCCTGAGATGCTCGAGATGTTTGAGGAAGACCCGATGATCGAGGAAGATCCCGGGATGCTTGGGGAAGATCCCGAGATGCTCGAGATGTTTGAGGAAGACCCCGGGATGTTCGAGGAAGACCCCGAAGTGGCCGAGGAGGTTCCCGAGATAGAAGAAGAGGATCCGATGGAAACGGTAGAAGATCCTGAGGCAGGCCAAGGGGAGATGAATGAGGGAGTGATAGCTACGGCCATGATATTTTTCCTTATGGGCGTGATGGCAGCCCACCTAGTTCATTGAGTACGGATAGTTTTGGTATATGAACTTATAAGATCTAATAAATAAAGTTATGTTAAAAATGGTGATCTGAGTCTTCAGAAAATAAAACAGGAGATCCTAGGGGGAAAGGGCGATGGTTTTCATATCGCCAACGGGGGAGTACTCTATCTTAGGGATCGTCTATGTATCCCTAATGATCCGGAACTGCGGAGAGCGATACTAGTAGAAGCTCATGAAACCCCTTATTCGATGCATCCGGATCCACCAGATGTATCAAGATCTGACAGAGAAATTCTGGTGGTCCGGTATGAAGAGAGATGTGGCTCAGCATGTTGGTACTTGCCTGACCTGCCAACGAGTGTAGGCAGAGCACCAGCGACCCGGAGGAGTTCTGCAGCCCCTTCCGATTCTGGAATGGAAATGGGAAGATATCTCTATGGATTTTATTTCAGGACTTCCCAAGACTACAAATGGGTATGATGCGGTATGGGTAATTGTGGACAGGTTGACGAAGTCTGCTCATTTTCTAGCAATCAAGATGACTTATTCGATTGAGCAACTAGCTCAATTATATGTTAAGGAGATAATCAGACTTCATGGAGTTCCCAAGACCATCATCTCAAATAGGGATGGTCGCTTTACTTCACATTTTTGGGAGTGTGTCCAGCATTCCCTCGGCACTAAATTACAATTCAGTACAACTTTTCATCCTCAGACTGACGGGCAAACTGAACGAGTGAATCAAGTGTTGGAGGACATGTTAAGGGCTTGTGCTCTGGATTTCAAGGAGAGTTGGTGCCGATATCTATGTTTAGCGGAATTTGCTTACAATAATAGCTACCATCGGAATGACACCTTATGAAGCTTTGTATGGGAGGAGATGTACGTCTCCAATCTGTTGGTACGAAGGTGGTGAAAAGAAGGCGATGGGGCTCACGACAGATCTCATCGACGACACCACCCGAGCGATACAGAACATTCGACGACGGATAGAAACTGCACAGAGTCGGCAGAAGAGTTATGCAGATGTTCGGCGTCGGCCATTGGAATTCAATGTTGGAGATCTGGTATTCCTCAAAGTGGCTCCGATGAAAGGGGTGACAAGATTTGGGAGGAAAGGAAAACTAAGTCCACGATATGTGGGACCGTATCTGATTCTGAAAAGAGTTGGCAAGGTGGCATATGAGCTAGAGCTGCCTCAGGAGATGGCAGCTATTCATAATGTGTTCCATGTGTCAATGCTTAAAAAGTGTGTTCCCAATATGGACCAAGTGATCGAGCCACAGACAGTACAAGTTCTGGAGGACCTAAGTTATGAAAGCCGACCTATCCAGATTTTGGATCGGGAAGTCAAGAAGCTAAGGAACAAGGAAGTACCTTTGGTCATGGTCCTATGGCAATGTCAACGGTTTGAGGAAGCTACGTGGGAACGTGAGGACGAAATGAGACGCAAGTACCCAGAGCTATTCTAAGTTCGAGGACGAACTTTCACGAGGTATGGGGGATTGTAATGACCCGAAAAATTTTCTTAATATTTTCCTTAAAATATTGAGCATGTCTAGATAATTTTCCGAAAAACCTAGAGATATTAGTACAAATCTTAGCCTAGAAATCCATGATCTTTCTCATTTAAATTGAGAAACTAAGTACTAATGGGCCTTATAGGGGTTTTTTAGTGCCATGGTTATTGGTAGATTTTAGGCAAAATTTAATATAAATATAAATGGATTTTAATTAGGAATGTTAGCATAATTATGGGAGATTTTTAGGGGAATTTTCGGAAATAAAGGAAAAATAAAATAAAAATAAAATAAAAATAAAGTGTATGTACCAAGGATTGAACCTTGGACCTCTTGGACCACCATGCATGCACCAACCAATTCACCTAGCAAGGGAGTGCTACGAGGGAATGAAGTGAATTTTAGTTAAGGCTTGGGAAAGAATGAAGAGTCATCAAGGGAAGAGACACCATGACTCTTCACTTACCCTCCTTAATGTGGCATAAAAGCATAAGAGAAGGAGTTACATTTCTCCTCTCTTCTTCCATCAAGTAATTTGCTCTCCTCTACTTCTTCCTCCCCTCCTAGCCGAAACCCCCAAGCCCCCTTCTCCCTTGGGAAAAGTTCTCATAAGCCTCCATCTTGAAGATCTAAGGCCCTCTACAAGGATACAAGGGCTAAGGAGAAGTTTAGAGACAAGGAGGTTCTCTTGTTATTTTCTATTCAAAGTTTATAAGCAAGATCAAGGAAGGTAAGACCCCTCTCACCTGTGGTACGATAGTTTATGAGTTGTTTAACATGATAGAAGTTCTTGTTGGCATCCCATGGTTGGAAATCTAAAGTTAGGGTTTATGGAGTTTTCGGCCAAGCAAGATATTGAGCGAAAGATCATGTTAAAAACTTTTCTTATGCTTCCAAATGTTTATTTATGATAAGTTAAGCACAAAAGGTAAAACTTTGGGAAGTTTTGAAGCACCCTAAGAACCCCTTAGGGTTTCGGCCACCTTCAAGTATAGGGTTAGATTTAATCTTCAACTCTTCAAGCATGCTTAGTATGTCTTGCTATGATATAATATGGATGAAAATGGTGACTTATATGAATTTTCCTATGGGCTTGTTACCCTTATAGGGTTTCGGCCAAACTATGTTCTAGGTCTAAGGCTTAGTGTTAAATTCAATCAAGGGTCCAAATGGGTTTCCTATGGCATGATATGTAAGGGTTGGATGATAACCATGACTATGGAAATTTTTTCTAAGGACCCATGGTCCTTAAGGTTTCGGCCAATACCCAAACCTAGGGTTTGGTTTGGGTTAGGGTCTCAAGGATGCATGTTTATAAGTTACCATGATGTTAGTACATAGTTAAGCATGATGTAAGGATCTTTATGTTATAAAAATCTTAGTTTATGTGTTATGTAACATGATCTTGTAAGTTAGACTTTATGTTATGCTTTACTCATGAATATTTAGATCATATACCATGGATATATGTAATTGATGTAGGAGTATGTTATGATAAATAGAATGATGCATGTATGTTGATAAATGCTTAGAATATATTTATGACTTTATGAAGGTATATGCATGTTTTATGATGAATGCCATGAACCCTAGTAGTATGTGCCATGTTATATGTAGCTTATCATCCATGCTTTATGACGACTACTAAGATTATGTATGCTAGATGAAAGGTATCATCTATGAAGTGTGTGTTTATTTATGTATCATGATTATGCAAGCTTTATGAACCAAGATAATGTTTATGACTAGAAACATGATTATGCATGTACGTTCTATTTTATGAACAAAGAATGATAAGTATGAATGAAGATGATGGTTATGCCTTAAGTATGAATGATAAGTATGAATGATGAAGGCATAACGATGTTATGAAATAAGTATGAATGATGAAGCATGCATAGTATTTTATTTTTATGAATGGGCTTGTACCGGACTGAAGTAAGGGTCCAACGGATGGGCACCTTAAGAACGCCCCAGTTCTGGACTACCGAAGCTGTCCACGGTTCTGGGACTACCGAAGCTGTCCAACAGGGATGGGCACCTTAAGAACGCTCCGGTTTTTGGAACTACCGACTATGCTGTTATTACCCTAGTAAGTCGGGGCTCGCTACCTCGTATTTACTTAGGGATGTGCACTTATGATGTATGTATGTGATACAAGCCGTGGACCCTAATGATGTTATGTTTATGTTAAGCATTTAAAAGTATGATTTCAAAACTAAGCATCCTTATCTAGTAAATGCATTTTACTCATGCATTCATTCATGTCATGCATCACGCTAGGGTAAGTATATTTTATGCTCATGTTATGTTAAGACCATGTTCATGTATGCTAAGAATTATGCCATGAATAAGTAGGTCCTATGTTCATGTATGCTAAGAATTATGCCATGCATAAGTAGGTTCCATGTTCATGTATGCTAATAAATATGCCATGATAAGTATGTTTTGTTGGGTTTTTCGGGCCGCGAAAACCGCCTTTTCGTGTCTCGGAAACCCCGAGAACCCAAAGCCATGGATCTCGTGCGAAGAAAAATTCCGAAACAAAATTCACGTATTCATTTCATGCTCAAAAACTCGATCTACTCCTAGATCTAAAGAGGGATAAACCATTTTACCTTTGGTGCGTGCCCCGCTTAATCCCGCTCGCTCCTTTTGGATGTCGGATCTCTAGGACGTCAAGTGCCGTCCCTCTAGAAGTATCCACGCGAACAAAGTGGATGGAGGAAACCCTTTAGGTGTGCTAGACCCTTCAAGGGTTCGGCCAAGAGGAGAAGAAGAAGAAGAGCACCAACACTTGGAGGAGGAAGAAGAGAAGACACACGATGAGAAAAATGGAACCAAAACTTGGTTTTTTTCTCATTGTGGCCGGCCACATAATGGCCATTAATGACCATTAATGGCCATTAAGTGGCCGGCCATAACCCCCTTTCAATTTGAATTCAAATTCAAATGGGGGTTTACAACCTTTGGAGATGATGTGGAGCATCATCATTGGTCAAATACCAAGCCAAGTCATCACTTGGTCAAGTCAAGGTGAGGTGGCCTTTTGGTCAAGTCAAACTTCACCATTAATCTTCCTTGATGAGGTGGCATCCACACTTAATGCTCTTGATGATGTGGAGCATCATCAATGGTTGGCTCCATGCCAATTCATCACCATGATGTGACATTAAGTCAAGTCTAACTTGAGGTGGATTTGGGTCAAGTCAAACTTGCCTTTTATGGACTTTCCATATTTAGTCAAGTCAAACTTGACTTCATTTTTTCTCCATCTATTTGTTCTTTGTGTGTGACCCTATAGGTTCTTGTAACATTGGCAATGCTTCTAACCTCTTAGAAACATAAGCAATGAGCGGTATCTAGCAACACATCATTGCTACCCAAGTTACAAGAATGTTGAGATCCAACATCACCAATGTGACTACTAATTATGACTTTCATAATATGTGACAATGTCCTTCTATCGTCGATATCTAGATTGATCTTCTATGAAGCATAGACCGTGTCATCCTCCAATCAATCTATGTGTCTTGAACTCCAAGTAGACTCACTATAATCAAATAAGCTCAATATCTCATATTGTCTTATTTGGGCATGGCCATGCACTTAGTGATCTCACTCTATCAAGACTATGATATCTCTCCCGTCATATAGGAGGGATAGATCCCATCTACATCACTCACATCCCTCCGCATAATTTGTTACATACCCAGTAATCGCCTTTATAGTCCACCCAGTTACGGGTGACGTTTGACAAAACCAAAGTACATAACTCCTTATGTAGGGAACTATGGTGACTTCAGGTCTAAGGACTAATAGTCATACTAATAGTCACATGAGAAAGTATATGACACTCATATAACGATCCATGATACTTTCTCATGGTGGGTCATTCAGTATACATTCTCTAATGCATACTCATGTGTCAACTTGATATCTCATATCCATGACTTGTGAGATCAAGTCATCGTGTTGACCTACATGCTAGTCTCTATGCATTAACATTGTCCCTGAATGTTAATACTTGACTAGGAATAATTAAGAGTAGTGTTCTCTATATCATCTCACTATCGATTCAACCAATCGATTGATATAGATATGAACCTACTACCAAGGACGTTATTACACTTAGTTATTTGGCACCAATACAAGTAAGTATAATAACCATAATCAAATGCCTTTATATATATATATGAAATATGATACAATGAGTCCATACAACAACCATCACATGATTGGCTCTAGGGCTCTCACTAACAATCTCCCACTAGAACTAGTGCCAATCACTGTAGTATCTAATACCCAATGACCTAGTGTGACCATCATGCTTGGTCTGTGCCAAAGCCTTGGTCAAGGGATCTGCAATGTTAGCCTCTGTGGGTACTCTGCATATCTTTACATCTCCTCGATCGATGATCTCTCGAATGAGATGGAAACGCCGTAGTATGTGTTTGGTCCGCTGGTGTGAACGAGGTTCCTTAGCCTGCGCAATAGCTCCATTGTTGTCACAATAGAGCTGTACTGGGTCGGCTATGCTAGGAACCACTCCAAGCTCAGTAATGAACTTGCGGATCCAAACTGCCTCCTTTGCTGCCTCAGATGCAGCAATATACTCAGCTTCTGTTGTAGAATCAGCAACTGTATCCTGCTTTGAACTCTTCCAGCTGACAGCGCCACCATTTAAGCAAAACACGAACCCTGACTGCGATCTGTAGTCATCCTGTTCAGTTTGGAAGCTTGCATCACTGTAACCTTTTACAGTTAGCTCCTCTTCGCCTCCAAATATCAAGAAATATTCTTTAGTCCTTCTCAAGTACTTAAGAATATTCTTGACTGCTATCCAGTGACGTTCACCTGGATCTGACTGGTATCTGCTCGTCATGCTCAAAGCATACGAGACATCAGGACGAGTACATAACATGGCGTACATGATAGATCCTATGGCTGAGGCATAAGGGATCTTGCTCATGCGGTCTCTCTCCTCTCTAGAAGAGGGACCTTGAGTCTTCAAAAGACTCACGCCATGTGACATTGGCAGATTTCCCTTCTTGGAATTCTGCATGGCAAACCGTTGCAAAACGGTATCAATGTATGTACTCTGACTTAGGCCAAGCAATCTCTTAGATCTATCTCTATAGATCTTTATGCCTAGAATATAGGCTGCTTCACCTAAGTCTTTCATTGAGAAGGAATTCCCCAACCAAGTCTTCACAGACTGTAGTGAAGGAATGTCATTCCCAATGAGTAGTATGTCATCTACATACAAAACAAGGAAGACAACTGTGCTCCCACTAACCCTTTTGTAGACACAAGGTTCATCTTCATTCTTGATGAAACCAAACTGTTTGATTGCATCATCGAATCGAAGATTCCAGCTTCGAGAAGCTTGCTTTAGTCCATAAAGGGACTTATGCAGCTTGCATACTCTACCAGTATGCTTTGGATCTACAAAACCCTCAGGTTGTGTCATGTACACTTCCTCGAGGAGGTTTCCATTCAGAAACGCAGTTTTGACGTCCATCTGCCAGATCTCATAATCGTGGTATGCTGCAATAGCAAGCAAGATCCTAATGGACTTGAACATCGCGACTGGAGAAAAAGTTTCATCATAGTCAATACCATGAATTTGCTTGAAACCTTTAGCTACTAGTCTACCCTTATAGGTATGTACAAGTCCATCCATGTCAGTCTTTCTCTTAAAGACCCACTTACACCCAATGGGTTTGACCCCTTCAGGTGGATCAACCAAAGTCCATACTTGGTTGGTGTACATGGAATCTATCTCGGATCTCATGGCCTCTAGCCATTTCTCAGAATCTGGGCTCATCACAGCTTCCTGATAGGAGGTAGGCTCATTCTCAACGAGCATAACGTCATCATGGTCAGACAAGAGAAATGAGTATCTCTCAGGCTGACGACGTACCCTATCAGACCTGCGAAGAGGTAGGTCTACATGAACAGGTTGTTGTTCCACAGCTTCTTGTGCAACAACCTCATCAACCACCACACTTTGTGGTTCCTGTTCAACTTCCATCAAGGCTTCAGTGCTATTGTCCATGTCTTGAACTTCTTCAAGACTGAACGTACTCCCACTAGTCTTTCTAGAAACAAAGTCCCTTTCTAGAAATACTCCAGTCTTAGCAACAAACACTTTGTGCTGACTAGGAATGTAGAAGTAGTATCCCTTCGTTTCCTTGGGATACCCTATGAAATAACACTTATCAGATTTGGGTCCCAGTTTGTCTGAGACTTGACGTCGTACGTAAGCCTCACAACCCCAAACCCTCATGAAAGACATCTTGGGACTCCTCCCTGTCCATATCGTATATGGTGTCATCATGACAGCCTTTGATGGAACACGGTTTAGTGTGAACGCTGCCGTGTCTAGAGCATATCCCCAAAAGGATATAGGAAGATCTGCATGACTCATCATAGATCGTACCATATCTAATAAGGTACGATTCCTCCTTTCGGATACTCCATTCCACTGTGGTGTTCCAGGGGGAGTGAGTTGGGATAGAATCCCACACTCAGCTAGGTAGTCACGAAACTCATGGCTCAAGTATTCTCCACCTCGATCTGATCGAAGTATCTTAATACTCTTGCCAAGTTGGTTCTATACTTCATTTCTGAATTCTTTGAACTTTTCAAAGGATTCTGACTTATGTGTCATCAAATACACATAGCCATATCTACTGAAGTCATCAGTAAATGTGATGAAGTACCTGTAACCACCTCTGGCAGCGACATTGAAAGGGCCACATACATCACTATGTATGAGTCCTAACAAGTCTGTCGCTCTTTCGCTATGTCCACTAAAGGGAGTCTTAGTCATCTTGCCTAGAAGGCATGACTCGCATGTCTCATATGACTCAAAATCAAATGAGTCCAGCAAACCATGTTGGGACCGGGTGCATGTCGACAAGGATACGAGTTCGTAAAATTTAAAATTTTTACGTGCAGCGGAAGAGTTTGCATAAAATAATTTCATAAATTATTTTAACTTCGTATCTAGCATGCAATCTTATGGTGTGTTGACATAATCATAAAATAAAACATTGCGGAATAGTAAACAAATTTACTAAGTACCTCTCGTAACTCGAAGTAAGGGACGAGATCCAACCGTAGCGTCCCTTGGAAGCTCCGCCTCTATTCGCGTCCACGCCGAGTTCTCTTCGGGATGACTTCACAAAGTCACGAGTTTTGTGCCGACGAGAACTACTAGATTCTCGGAAGGCACAACTAGAAGGACAAGAGAAAAATTAGGAAAACTAACCAACGAAGTAACGGAATCGAATTCCGAGAAGAGAGGAGTCGCTATCCGCTTCTTCTTCTTCGTGTTCGGGTTCTCCTTCTCCTTGAAAGCTCACGCCAACTCCCTTGGATGATGGTTGTGTGCGCCGGCCCTAATCCACAAGGATGGGGCACCGGCCCTAATGTGGAGAAGAAGAAGATGAGGAGAGAAGAGAATAAAAGAGAGAGAGGGAGAGCTCTAATTAATCTCTTGATTAATTGATTGATCTAAAGGGCTAGCCTTTGGTTCCTTTATATAGTAGCAACTCTTTGCTAAGTCTCTCTCTAAACGGAATTAGTTATAAGAAATTTATCTTATAAATTTTCTTAACTAATTATTCCGTTTAAACCAAGTCTTTATTATAAACTAATTTATAATAAAACTTATTCTTTTCTCTCTTTAAATTATGGAATAAATTTTTATAAGAAATTTATAAACTTTCTTATTATGATAAAATCAATTCATAATTGATTTTATAAAATTAAAATAAACCAATTCATGGATTATTTTAACTTCCATAAAAAGAATAAATTTCTACAAATTTATTTATATAAATTTTCTTTATACAAATTTATTTATCCATAATTTATAAAATAAACCGCACTAGATTTATTTTATTAATTAAACCAATTAAATTGGTTTAATCTCCTTTAATGGCCGGCCACCACAAGGAGGGTTAGCACCTCCTTTGGCCGGCCAAACCAACCCGAACCGGTCGCGAATTAAACTCATTTAATTCGCCCAAAAAGCCTTCAAAAGACTTAGCCATTTTTAGCTTCCATTGCGCCTCTGATTAACTCAGATTCGACTCGTTTCTCTTGATCGGAAAATCCAATTTTCAACTCGTTTTAAATCCCTCGGATTACTCGTATTGCGTGTGACTAAATAGGCTTTCGATTTATGTTGGCCGTCTATAATTAACCCATTAATTATAGATCGATCATGAGTGGCACCTAGTAGTACATCATGATCCCCAATTAATCGAAAGATCAACGGTTTGACCCCAGAAGAAATTATTCTGAAACCCTTCAGCAGCTCTAATGAATCGTGCCTCATTCCCTTCACCACCTTATACCCACTTGGTTCAGGACACGGTCTATGGTGTCAGTCCCCACTAGGCTGACTACGTCACACCTAGCCCAAGTAGTGTCTTCCTCGTCCTTTGGATTTCTAATTACTCTCATGTATTTAAGAGACTCGCACTCTTAACATGATATGCTCTGGCCAGAGGCTTTGAGTAACAATCCGACGATAGGCCTGGGTATACATCTCCTCGCAAGGAGTGGTGAATCCTTTGTAGGCTGTTCAAACATCTTCGGGCACTTCGGCTTATACCCGATCATCCTGGGTCCACACCTCCTTGGAGATGCTTGCTTAAGATGTCAAAGTATAAGTCTCCATGACCAAGATGACTTGAACACCGCAAGTCAAAGGAACATCGCACTTAAGCCGCAGTAAGATCTTCATTGACATATCTACATGTAGATTCCCATATGAAGTCTTACAGCTAGTCACTCCAATGAACTAGTTCCCTTAACTAGCATCCATGTTTATCTCCGGACATCCCAATGTCACCAGCCAGTGAGAATCAGCTGATTAGAGAATAACCCATGCTAGTCTCAACAGAATTGATAGTGTCCGTTTTTATCAATTCATCGACTAGGGATAATTTCAATACTTCACAATTGCACATTAGAGATAATCACTAGTTGTGATCCATCACAAATTCTCTTATGCTGTGAGTTGTGTTGCGGACATTCAGTAGATGAGTTTAAGATCCCAATCAAATACACAAACATGTATACTCAAATAGTGAATTATCATTTATTAAAATAAATGTTTACAATCATAAGGCGATTGCCTTAGGACACTTCTCTCATATCACTAACAAACTCCCACTTGGCCTAATGCCAATCGCTACGGTATCCAATACCATAGGCTCTAACATGTCCCTCAAACTTGCTTTGAGGCAAGGCCTTAGTTAAAGGATCCGCTATATTCCTTTCAGTGGGAACTCTCTCAATTTGTATGTCATTCCTACTTATAATCTCTCTGATCAGATGATAGCGTCGAAGCACGTGTTTGGATCGCTGATGAGACCTTGGTTCCTTTGCTTGTGCAATAGCTCCATTGTTGTCGCAGTATACCGGCACTGCTTCATCAATGGTTGGAACCACGCCAAGTTCGGAGACAAACTTCTTGATCCAGACTGCTTCCTTTGCTGCTTCCGAAGCTGCGATATATTCCGCTTCCGTGGTAGAATCCGCTACAGTGTCTTGTTTGGAACTCTTCCAACTTACTGCGCCTCCATTCAAAGTAAATACGTATCCAGACTGCGATTTGGAGTCATCCTTATCTGTCTGGAAACTGGCATCTGTATACCCACGTATTATCAAATCTCCTTCTCCATATATTAGAAATACATCCTTAGTTCTTCTTAAGTACTTAAGGATTGTCTTAACAGCCGCCCAATGATCCATTCCTGGATCAGATTGGTATCTGCTCGTGACGCTCAGAGCATACGATACATCGGGCCTAGTACATAACATAGCATACATGATAGATCCTATTGCGGATGCATAGGGAATCTTATTCATGCTAATCCTCTCGTCTTCTGTGCGCGGACACATAGACTTCGAAAGGTTGATCCCATGCCTGATGGGAAGGTAACCTTTCTTGGATTCCGACATGCTAAACCTTTTTAGCACTCGGTCTATATATGTAGACTGCGAAAGACCAAGCAACCGTTTTGATCTATCTCTATAGATTCTAATCCCAAGGATATAGGTTGCTTCTCCCAGGTCTTTCATGGAGAAAGTTTTGGACAACCAAATCTTAACTGTCTGTAAAACTGATATATCGTTTCCTATAAGTAAGATGTCATCGACATATAATACTAGGAATACGACTGCACTCCCACTAACCTTCTTGTACACACAAGGTTCGTCAGGATTTTGTGAGAAATCAAACTCTTTGATTGTCTCATCAAAACGGATATTCCAGCTCCTTGATGCTTGCTTCAATCCATATATGGATCTTCGAAGTTTGCATACTTTGGTTTTATCAACCGATGTGAAACCTTCAGGTTGTATCATGTATACATCCTCAAGCAGGTTTCCATTAAGGAAAGTTGTTTTCACATCCATTTGCCATATCTCATAATCATAATGAGCTGCTATGGCTAGGAGCATCCGAATGGATTTAAGCATAGCTACTGGCGAATAGGTTTCGTCATAATCAATTCCTTGTTTCTGACGATATCCTTTTGCCACTAATCTAGCCTTAAAGGTAACAACATTACCTTCCATGTCGGTTTTCTTCTTGAAAACCCACTTGCACCCTATGGGCTTAATCCCTTCAGGTGGGTTAACCAAGTCTCATACTTGATTTTCATACATGGAATCCATTTCCGACTTCATGGCCTCAAGCCATCTGTCCCTTTCTGAATTTTTCAGAACATCTTCATAACTGATAGGTTCGTCATCGCCAATGAGCAACACGTCGTTCGATTCACTTACGAGAAATCCATATCTCTCTGGAATGTTGCGTGTCCTATCAGACCTACGAAGAGGTGGTGTAGTTTTAGGTTCAACTGATAGCTCATCACTATGAATTAT
>JAGFNQ010001624.1:0-100195 GCA_024364735.1 Boesenbergia rotunda
AAAACTCCGTTCTAACCATATTAATGGAAGGTGTTGGCCTTAATATTTTGTAAGGGTTTTGGGTCTCATCCTTTTCTTTTATGCACATTCATGACATATAATTATGTCATGTTCTAACGATTTCCTTAATAAAGTATGTATATGACTTAATTTATCAAGTCTCATTAATTGAATTAGGAACCGGATTTCCTAATTCTAATTTCATACTTTATTCAAGAAATTGTTTTGGGAAACAATTTCCTAAATTATCATAATCAATTTCGGAAATAATATATTTAAGACTTTGATTTCTCTAAATCAAATCTTATTAAATTAAGAGACAGATTCCCTTAATTCAACCACATATTATTTTCATGAAAATCTTATTTAAGAAAATACACTCTATAGGAAACAATTTTCCTAATTAATTTTGGAGACAATAATATGTAAGAGCATCACCTCATAAATCAAATAAGGAAATTATCGTTTGAGAATCACCTCAAAAATTTCCAAGATTTGATCACATATTTTATTTATGGAAAATTAATATCAATAACTTAATTTGGACGGCTCCCCGAGGCTCAATCCAAAATAAGAATTTGACAATTTAAATTCAATTTAGGAAATTTAATTATAACAACTAACTTTAAATTGGACGGCTCCCCGAGGCTCAATCCAAAATAAAGAATTTTGTAAATAATTTAATTTCCAATTATAAATTTAAATGTCAATTAATATTCTCATAATTTGTCTAGACTTTCTTAAAAGAAAGTACCCAAAATTGCGAGCTCTCCATAAATGGAAAGTTTCCAAGAATAAAAGGTTTTCAGAATAATTGTAAGTTTCTGGTACAAAGAAAATTTACGTTTTTCCAAAATTGGAAATTTTCCAAAATTGGAAAGTTTTCAAAAATGGAAACTTTTCACAATTACCATAAAATTTCAGAAACAGAGATATTTCAAAAGTTTGCGAAAGTTCATGCGGATTTCCAAACTTTGAAATTCCTAAATCGAAAATTTACCATAATTGGAAAGTTTCCATAATTGAAAATTTTCCAAAATTGAGATCATGATAAAGCTTCCCACAAAACAATTATATGATTATGTCGAACACAAACCTCGGCTCTGAAACCACTGCTGGGACCGGGTGCATGTTGAGATGGATGCGGGTTCGTAATTTTAAAATTAATTACGTAGAGCGGAAGGTTTAGCATAAATAATTTCTCTAAATCATTTAACCACACATCTAAGCATGCAATTTTATCTTGTGTAAATATGATCATATATTTAAAATTTTACAGAAACATAAACTAATTTACGTATTACCTCGCGTAACTCGAAGGAAGGGACGAGATCCAACCGTAAGCGTCCCTTGGAAGCTCGGTCTTTATTCGCGTCCACGCCGAGTATCTTCGGGATGACTTCGCAAAGCCACGAGTTTCGTGTTCTCGAGAACTACTAGATTCTCCGAGAATGCGATGAGAAAAACCAAGAGAGAAGTCGGAAGACTAACCACAAAAAGATGGTCGGCTGGTGCTCCTTCTTGGGGTTGGTTGGCGCACGGCAAGAAGGGGAGAAGAGAAGGAGAGAAAGAGAGGGAGAGAGTCTATGCCTTCATCTCTTCGATTGTCACCCAAGCCTTGCCTTGGGTCCTTTATATAGTGGCCTCTCAACCATCAAGCCTCTCAAATATTGAATAACTTATTCCATCATGCCAAGTTTGATTTTATATCATGGTTAAAATCATATTTTAATTCATGATAAAAATCAATCAAGTCGCTTCTCTCTTTTGGAATAAATTTCCTTATCTTGGTAAATCAATCAATGATTGATTTTATAAAATAAACCAATCCATGGTTCATTTTAATTTCCATGAAAAATAAACCAAACCTTGGTTTATTATATAAAAATTTATATCATCCATAATTTTATAAAGCAAATCACACTTGGTTTATTTTATAAATTGAACCAAAAACTTAGTTCTCTCCCTTTGTTGTGGCCGGCCAAGCAAAGAGGATGGAGGCCCTCTTTGGCTAGCCCATCCAAGGCACGCCCCAATGAATTAAACTTATTTAATTCATCTATTAAGTCTTCAAAAGACTTAGCCATTTTACGTTTCCGATGCGTCTCTGAAAAATTCAGATTCGACTTATCGTTTGGCTCAACCAAACCTAATTTCTCTAGATTGGAAAATCCAATTTTCAACTCGTTTTAAATCCCTCGGATTACTCGTAGTGCATGTGACTAAATAGGCTTTCGATTTATGTTGGCCGTCTATAATTAATCAATTATAGAACGATCATGAGTGGCACCTAGTAGTACATCATGATCCCCAATTAATTGAAAGATCAACGGTTGACCTCAGAAACAATTTTGAAACCCTTCAGCAACTATAATAAATCGTGCCTCATTCCCTTCACCATCTTATACCCACTTGGTTCAGGACATAGTCTATGTGTGTCAGTCCCCACTAGGCTGACTACGTCACACCTAGCCCAAGTAACGTTTTCTCGTCCTATGGATTCTAATTACTCTCATGTATTTAAGAGATTCATACTCTGAACATGTCATGCTCTGGCCAGAGGCTTCGAGTAACAATCCGACGATAGGCCTCGGGTATACATCTCCTCGCAAGGAGTGGTGAATCCTTTGTAGGCTGTTCAAACATCTTCGGGCACTTTGGCTTATACCCAATCATCCTTGGTCCACACTTCCTTGGAGATGCTTGCTTAAGATGTCAAAGTATAAGTCTTCATGACCAAGATGACTTGAACACCATAAGTCAAAGGAACATCGCACTTAACTGACATATCTATATGTAGACTACCATATGAAGTTTTACAGCTAGTCACTCCAATGAACTAGTTCCCTTAACTAGCATTCATGTTTATCTCCGGACATCTCAATGTCATCAGCCAGTGAGAATCAGCTGATTAGAGAATAACTCATGCTAGTCTCAACAGAATTGATAGTGTCCGTATTTATCAATTCATCGACTAGGGACAATTTCAATACTTCACAATTGCACATGTAGAGATAATCACTAGTTGTGAATTCATCACAAATTCTCTTATGCTGTGAATTGTATTGCGAACATTCAGTAAATGAGTTTAAGATCTCAATCAAATACACAAATATGTATACTCAAATAGTGAATATTCATTAATTAGAATAAATTATTACAATCATAAGGCGATTGCCTTAGGACACTTCTCTCATATCACTAACATTTACTACCATCTTCGGGCAAGATCCAATTGCTTTCACAAACTCTTCCAAAAATCCAATGCTTTCAAGATCCAATGCTTTCAATGACTTCTCTACTTCATCTAAAAAATTCACAAGCTCTTCTAGATTTTCTGTAAAATTATCATATGCTGCCTCACACATATTAGCAGTTTCAAAGTTGTCATTCTCAAGTGACTCCTGGTTGACATTCCATTTTACTTTATCATTCTCGACAGGTTCATCATGTCAAATCTAATTCACATTACTTTGATTAAAATCATGAAAATAAAGATTCTCTGCAATGAGACACGTTGATCCTTTTTTAAGATTATTACATTTGCAACAAGGACAATGAATTAAACTGGGGTTCATATTGGGATTCTATAAATAACATCTAAAGAATTGTTCCACACCCTCCTCATATTGTTTAGACCTTCTATCCTAGTGCATCCAAGAGTTATCCATTTCAATAGAGCAAAATCCTCAAACAAATAACCACTATTAAATTTAGAATTGACCAAAATCTGAAGATTTTAAAGTAATAAACAAAAATTATACAATGCAATAAAAAAATTAATGCATTAAAATATAGAGCATCTTAGCATTATATGAGATCTTCAGGAGCTACAAATATGTTAACTATATTTATTGTTATAAAAATGTTAAATGCTAAATTATAAAATAAAATAATAACTTCTAATTTGTTATTGAGAAACAAACAATCGTTAAGTATAAAAATCATAATTTCAAATTTTATATCAACCCATCATGCGTGACAAACAAAATTTATTAGCTTACATCCCAATTTCAATTTTGCATCATCCCATCATCCTAATTTCAAGTTCTACATAAATTATAAAAAAGAAATAATACTTTCGATTTCAAGTTCCATAAATAATAATTATTGCAAGCATTTCGCATCATAATAGATCTAATGCATATTTATATTTCAAATTATGAAATAATATACCACTATAAAATTAATCTTCACAACAAAGCGAGAATTTCAGTAAAAAAAATAGTAAAAAAACACACGTTGTACTTAATTAGAAGATCAAAAACAGTGCTAGCAAAAAAAAAAAAATACACGCTGTAAAAAAAATAGTGCTAGCAAAAGCAAGCTTTGCATTCAAAATACCATACAAGATAATTAGAGAATCAAAATAAAGACATAATTTAAAAAAATGACGAAGTAATGTATATAACTTGTGAGATTCCTCTTATAGAATTGTATTCAAAAATTAAAAAAAAATCTTAGTCGAAATTTTACCATTGAGTTGAGCAGGGAACAAAACCCTAGCACTGTCGATGGAGAAAAAGGAGAAATCGATGCCCTCCTTGAAGAAGAAGAGATTGACGGAGCCAAATAAAGATTACCACGCCATGAAAAAGAAGATATAACTCCAAGTGAGATAGTCGTGCAAGAAGAGATGCGGACACTGCAAGAAGAAGAAAAGATCGCACTAGGAGAGATTACGGCACAAGAAGAGATGCAGAGAGAAGGGGCGTACGACAAGGAGAACACGCAAGAACAAGTGACTGTGGCGCAAGAGGAGTTGGCACAAGAGGTTGACGCAAGGTCGTGTAGCACAAGAGGAGTCGGCACAAGAGGAGTTGACGCAATAATTGAGTTTTGAGAAAGCTATAAGTTGTGGTTCATTATAATTAACCCAGTTGTATAGTTCAAGTTTTAACTCAAGCAGTGGTTTTTTTTAAATGGTTCAGACATATTACTTCATTATAGTTTAATTATAATTTTTTTAAACACATATTACTTCATCAAATAAAAAATAAGAAGTAAAATATTATTAAAAATACGAAGTGAAGCCCACTTTTTTAACTTATGAAATCTAAAATAGTATTTACTACGTCAATTTTATTACCGAGGTTAAATATAATCTATTATTTCAGAATTAATAATTACTGAAGTAATTATTAAAATAAATCGGTTCAACTTAGAAAAAAAATACTATATATAAAATATTTTCATATAAAAAATCAGTTCAACTTAGGAAAAAAATACTATATATAAAATAATTTTCAACTGGATCAGAATTATTTAAATTTCGTTGAGTACATACAATAGCCATAAAGTGACTCCCATAACATTGTAGCACTTCAGTATTGTAACTAGTAAATAGTCATAACAGCTGCTCCTTAGACACAATAACAAGAGTAAAATAAAATATTGGCTTTTGACTTTTTAAAAGCAAAGATGCTCTATTTTGATAATTAGGGAGACTTTTTTATTATTATTTTTGTCCAAAAATCATACTACTAGCCGTATTCACAACCCATTCAAAAGAAATTTTAACTGATTAATTAAGCTTGCATAATCTTTATATTTTATCTCACATTTATCATAATTTTGCCGGCGACTGTCGATGTGTTACCTATGCAGCGATTAATTCTCTCATAGATGATGATTTCTATGCCATTTTCACAATCGAGCAAATCAAAGAAGCTCCGCTAATGTGAGGTCTTTGACTTGGCAACATGATCATCTATGCTGTGGTTCAAAGTTCCAAGGAAGGCTTTGCACCAAGAACTTACAAGTCAACAAATCTAAAGCTTGTTTGTAGAGTCGAGCCACAACAACCAACAACTACTCAAAATTCTCACAATATCTGAAATACTTGATATTGTTGTATTCTCCAAACTGTTCATGTATATTCAAGTTCAGTGAATGTTTAGATATGTTGCGGAACCTAGCCATCAATATGGAACCTTTACTTCAAGATTTATCGTACACACATGTATTTCTGCTTCCAGCCACTACATTTGTTCTGCATCTTAACCTAGTTAGGCATGTACACGCAGGCAGGTAGGTAGCTCGAAAACGAGAGCACGAGTTGAACGACATGTTAGTCTTTGCTCCGTGGCTTAACCTAGTTAAGCAACGAGAGCTGTTGAACCTACATTGCCAAGGCATTCACTAACACGCCCGTTACAATCGTAAATGTGCCTCACCACATCTTCTTCCTGGCTTCATCGGTTGGACTCATTGCCCTGCTCAATTATGCACTCACTATATCTGAAAGTTCTAACTTCCACAATTTCTACAGGTGGGACAACTCTTGGTGACTCGAAGTCAGTCCATGACACGTTCGATTCCCAAACAATAGATACGAGATTCTGCTTAGGAATTGTTTCGGCAACACCGACGTTAATAAACATGGACCACAAGTGATGGACAATAGTTCTCCAATGGAACAAAAAAACTCATCTACAATGATGCAAATTATAGTGAAATGTATGCTTATGCTTGATGATGAATTGATACCTCGATACCTCTGAAGGAACTGCCACCATGAATTGGAATGCATGAGGAAGAGAAAGGTAAGTGGCAAAATACATATAAGAGCAGCCCAATGCACAGATGCCTAGTCAATGCAACTATAGTTCGGTTAATTCGATTTTTGATTTTTTTTCTCAAAATTCGATTTTATTTTTGATTAATTCGATTCGATTTTCGATTTTAAATTTTATAATTCGATTAATCCGAATAAACCGAATAAGAATATTAATTTAATTATTTTTTATTTAAAAATATAATTAAATTAAATAAAATTTTAATTTTTTGTTTTTGTTAAAATAGAATAAAATTTTAAAATTTCGATTAAATCGATTAATTTGATTAAAAATCGAATTAACCGATACATTATCGATTCGATTTTCTTGATTTTTATTAAGAAATTCGATCAGTTCGGTTATTTTAAAAAATATCGATTTATTTAATTTTCGATATATTCAATTTGATTCCGTTCGATTTTAACCGAATACTTATCCCTAACTATATTAGATCTATTATTATATGCAGTTTTATTTTTTGATTTTTACGAATCCAATCCGTGACCTGAAGGTCACACGAGGTCACAGTAGCAACTTCACCATTGGCTCCCAAAATACACTTCCATCAGGAAAATCCATATGATTTTGTGGATGTTTTCTTTTCTTTTTTTTTTTCCTTCTCTCTCATCTAAATAATCAGGCTTTCCAAGTCAAATTTAACGAAGACTTCATTCATCTAAATAGGCAGCTGATAAGGGCCGAATTCTGAGACATTGAATTTTTAAATCGGTCCTCGTGAACGTTTCCGATTTATTAATGACGGATGAAAAATTTTCGTGGGCCGAATCGAAAATCGATCATCCCAGATTCGTTGCCTGATTTATTTTTTTTTTTAAATAAGCAGTCGGTAGGATTCTCCGACGAAGCTCCGGCCAACAATTGGCTGCGGTGAGCAACTCTGGTAAGGCTCCGTTCGCAATCGATGATCAACTATAATGAAGGGAGACCTAAGAAATTAGGATTTTCTTGCAATTTCTAATAGGGAGAGGTAATAAAGGGCCGCACCTCGCGAGGAACGTGGTGCCCGCCGGTCGTTCCTTGGGCGGCACGTGCCCACTCGCGTGGTCCTCCGTGTACGATCCGAGCCCTCTTTCTCCGCATCGCCGCCACAGGTCGTCCCCGAAGCTCGGATGAGTGAAGTAGGCGTCCGCCATAACAGCCCCTGGCGCATCCGCTCCCTCCTCAGCGTCGCAGGCCTCGTCGCCATCGGCCCCTGGAGTGCAGAGGACGACGACGAGAGGGAGCCGCTCGTAGTGGCCGCAGGTCGTGCCCTCGAGTTCGTCGAGACGGGAGAGACCATGGGAGGAGAGGGCGTAGAGCTCCCCGTCGACGCGACGACCAGATCCGAGGAGGCGGAGGAGAAATGGGATGGACAGGGGACCGATGACGAGGGGGAAGGGGCGAGCGGTTCGGGCGAACGTGAAGAAGGAGGCGTGGCCGGCGGCGGCGAGGTCGGCGAGGAGGGAGTGATTGGGGAAGGAGCGCTTGAGGGTGCCGTAGACGAACACAAGAGCCGTCCGATCCAAATCCACTGTCTCTCGTCCTATCGCATGGACCTCGGCCCTCTAAACAAATCAGGTAATACTTTTTATGTCCCCGTAGCACAGTGCGGCTTCAGACCGGCATTTCTCGTAAGTGCAGCTAGGGTTCGATTTTCATATAAAATGTATTTATGAAGATCAAATTTTTAGTTATGAGTCACGTTAAGGTCCCTTTAGTTAGGATTATCCTTAATAATTTTAATTATCCATTCAAGATTATTAATAAAAATCTTATTTAATTTATATAATGAACGATTTTTAAATAGTGATCGATTTCTAAGGTTATCTAACTTTAGCGTCGATCGGCCGGCGATCGGCGTCGTTGACCACCGGTGTTGGACACCGACTGTCTATGCGGACACTAACGGTCGACATCGACGCCGATGCCCATGTCGATGCCGACGTCGGTGTCGCCGACGAATATTATTTTAATTTAATATTTTAATTAAAATTTTAATAAATTAAATAAATTTAATTTAAAATTTAATAAAATTATTTAAACAAATTCTAAAGGATAATACAGTAAAATATTATATTATGTTATACACTATTACCTCCAAACAAATAAGATTTTATTTAATTATCTAAATTTAACTAAGCAATTTCAAGTTATGTTTCATTCCCCAAACAAATATTTGAATTCGACTCTCAAAATATAAAATATATAAATGAAAATGAAAAAAATATGATATATTTATTGATACATATAATAACAAACTAGATAGTATAATAATTTGATTTACTAAATGTAGAGAAAAAATATAACATACCACAAAAATATCTCTACTCATCGGGGTATTCTCAAGATCTTGCATCTCTTGAGACTTCAAACGATGAGGGACGGGCATCTGTGACATTGGTGATGGTGTTGCTGCAAAAGCTTGCATGTGACACACTAACGCCTCAGTCTGTGTCTGGTAGGCCCACAGTTCCCTCAGCTCTGCATCCCTCTCTGCGTCTCTCTCGGCCCACGTGGTCTCCATTGTTGTGAGTTGAGTCCGTAGAGCATCATTCTCCTTCCACAATTAACGTACCTCACTAGAGGAGGAGGAGGAGGAGGAACTTGGGTGTCCTCTAACCCCTAGAGCTCTCATCTGATCATATGTAACTTCTACCTAAAAGCCCAAGCCGTATAGGGAGGTCTTCCTCTTTCCACCGATGATATCATAGTAAATGTCATTCACCTGATTGATGGAAAGAGGCTGTGAACCCTCTCCCTCTACAACAGGTTGAGACGCCTATGCATCTTTAATGATCATTGTTTCATGTGAAAAAAGAAATAAATTAATCTCTATAGAATTGTTGGGAATAATCCCTTGTATGTTCCTAAGCAACCACGGGGTCGAACATGAGAGACCTCTTTATATCTACGGATTAAAATTTAATCCGAAAAGAGATCCGTCTCCCAAACGACCGTCTCGTCGTCGTGTCAATTAATCCAAGTCACAACTTAACCAAAACCAAAGTCAAGGTCTTGTAACTTTCCGGATTAATCAACCGCGGAAAAGACGACGAATGGATCGCCGGTTTTCATATTTATAATCGGGTCCATGACATAAATTAATTGACATATTAATTAACAAATAATTAATTCATGACAATTAATTAAACACATGCAATGATAAAGGTAATCAAAGCAAAACAAAGGCAGAGCTAGGGAGAGGTATACCTCGTTGTTTATCTCGTAGTCTTCTACCTTATGACCCTCCGCTCCTGGACATCGTGTGGGCGATGAGCTACCAAGAAAATTGTCACACCCCGAGACCATTGGAGCCGCTGATCCAATATAAAATAGGACAGTAGCTCCCTTGTCTGGCGGACAATTTACACATACATACAACACACGCAGTTTATAATTAGGCCTCAGGCCTCAGGCCACAAAACAGATATCTAATATATGGAAAATGAAAATATCGTAATACCAAAAATCCGTAACACTTGCCTAAGCTGCCCCCAGGGCAGACGTGCAGCAAAACAACCAACACAGTCCAACAGAGGACTCAAAAATACAATACCGCAAGAATAAATCCAATATAAGCCCACGGTAACAAAACGAATATAAAACATAGACAATGCTATCAAAAGAAAACAAAACCAGTGGAAGCACCCATCCGAATGAAGTCGTAGGGACCCGGGACCGGCAACTGGGCTCCTCCAGCGAGCTATCAACCTGAAAACAAAAATATTGTGACGGGTGGTGAGTCCAAGTGGACTCCGCCGGTATATAGAAAGATATGTATGACTGAACAAAATAGCTGAGTAAGCTTTAAAGAAACAACAGGATACAGTCTCAACAAAAATATCAGAATATGCATAACTAAAAATACAACTGACTGTACATACTAGAAATCAGTCTATGCTGACCATAAAAGACTAGTACCAACACGAGCAAGTGCAAAGTCATCAAACCACATATAAGTATATCCTGTACGTGCATGTCAAACAAGTGCAACAATCACAATCAAAATGCATAATGCATCATATGCACATGATGCAATGACATGGTCACCCCTGAAGCCAGTCAAGCCACCGAGACAGGCGATACTGTGTCGGCCGAATGGGTAGAGCTTTGACACTACGCACCCTACTATCCCTGCTCCTAAGTGACCGAGTGGACAAAATACTGGTGGGGGACCACCCCCTACCCCATGTATATATGAGGGAGTGTCGCTCTCATCTCCTCTGGTATATGAAAAGAGAAGGGATCCCTGCCTGCTACCATGCTCCGAAACCAGTACCCATGAGCGGTCGAGTGGAGCAGTACAGAGCAAATGCACACACCCAATGGTATCCACTAACCCATGAGTGGTCGTGTGTGCATATCATGTACCGGAAGATAAGGGAGTCGCTGATCGCCGGCATGCAACAGTGCAGGTATGGTGCATGACTCAAACACATGCAACCCCTACCAAGTCATCATACATAACTCAACATAACATGCACAGGTCAATCATAAGTATAATAACTTAACCATCATGCATCTAAGTGCACATATAAGTAATAACAGAATCAACCAATGTAGATATCAAGTGACATGCCGCCATAACCCAATCACTCTATATCTATGTTAGTGATATGAGAGAAGTGTCCTAAGGCAATCACCTTATGATTGTAATCATTTATTTTAATAAATGAATATTCACTATTTGAGTATACATTTTTGTGTATTTAATTAAGATCTTAAACTAATTTACTGAATGTCCGCAATAAAATTCACAGCATGAGAGAATTTGTGATGAATTCACAACTAGTGATTATCTCTACATGTGCAATTGTGAAGTATTAAAATTGTCCCTAGTCGATGAATTGATAAATACGGATACTATCAATTCTGTTGAGACTAGTATGGGTTATTCTCTAATTAGCTGATTCTCACTGGCTGGTGACATTGAGATGTCCGGAGATAAACATGAATGCTAGTTAAGGGAACTAGTTCATTGGAGTCACTAGCTGTAAAAACTTCATATGGTAGTCTACATATATATATGTCAGTGAAGTTCTTACTGCAGCTTAAGTGCGATGTTCCTTTGACTTGCGGTGTTCAAATCATCTTGGTCATGGAGACTTATACTTTAACATCTTAAGCAAGCATCTCCAAGGAGGTGTGGACCCAGGATGATTGGGTATAAGCCGAAGTGCCCGAAGATGCTTGAACAACCTACAAAGAATTCACCACTCCTTGCGAGGAGATGTATACCCGAGGCCTATCGTCGGATTGTTACTCGAAGCCTCTGGCCAGAGCATGACATGTTCAGAGTATGAATCTCTTAAATACATGAGAGTAATTAGAATCTGTAGGACGAGAAAACGTTACTTGGGAAAACGTTACTTGGGCTAGGTGTGACGTAGTCAGCCGAGTGGGGACTGACACACATAGACCATGTCCTGAATCAAGTGGGTATAAGATGGTGAAGGGAATGGGGCATGATTCATTATAGCTGCTGAAGGGTTTCAGAATTATTTCTGAGGTCAACCGTTGATCTTTCGATTAATTGGGGATCATGATGTACTACTAGGTGCCACTCATGATCGTTCTATAATTAATTGATTAATTATAGATGACCAACATAAATCGAAAGCTTATTTAGTCACACGCACTATGAGTAATCTGAGGGATTTAAAACGAGTTGAAAATTAGATTTTCCAATCAAGAGAGATTAAGTTTGGTTGAGCCAAATGATAAGTCGAATCTGAATTTTTCAGAGACGCATCGGAAGCGTAAAATAGCTAAAGACTTTTAAAGACTTAATAGATGAATTAAATAAGTTTAATTCATTGGGGCTTGGCTTGGATGGGCCGGCCAAAGAGGGCCTCCATCCTCTTTGCTTGGCCGGCCACAACAAAGGGAGAGAACCAAGTTTTTGGTTCAATTTATAAAATAAACCAAGTGTGGTTTGTTTTATAAAATTATGGATGATATAATTTTTTATATAATAAACCAAGGTTTAGTTTATTTTTCATGGAAATTAAAATGAATCATGGATTGATTTATTTTATAAAATCAATCATGGATTGATTTACCATGATAAGGAAATATGTTCCATAGGAGAGAAGAGACTTGATTGATTTTTTATCATGAATTAAAATATGATTTTAACCATGATATAAAATCAAACTTGGCATGATGGAATAAGTTATTCCATATTTGAGAGGCTTGAGAGGCCACTATATAAAGGACCCAAGGCAAGGCTTGGGTGATAATCGTAGAGATGAAGGCATAGGCTCTCTCCCTCTCTTTCTCTCCTTCTCTTCTCCCTTCTTGCCGTGCGCCAACCAGCCCCAAGAAGGAGCACCAGCCGACCATCCTTTTGTGGTTAGTCTTCCGACTTCTCTCTTGGTTTTTCTTGTTGCGTTCTCGGAGAATCTAGTAGTTCTCGAGAACACGAAACTCGTGGTTTTGCGAAGTCATCCCGAAGATACTCGGCGTGGACACGAATAGAGGCGGAGCTTCCAAGGGACGCTTACGGTTGGATCTCGTCCCTTCCTTCGAGTTACGCGAGGTAATACGTAAATTAGTTTATGTTTCTGCAAAATTTTAAATATATGATCATATCTACACAAGATAAAATTGTATGCTTAGATGCGTGGTTAAATGATTTAGAGAAATTATTTATGCTAAACCTTCCGCTGTACGTAATTAATTTTAAAATTACGAACCCGCATCCATGTCAACATGCACCCGGTCCCAACAGTGGTATCAGAGCCGAGGTTTGTGTTCGACATAATCATATAATTGTTTTGCAGAAAGCTTTATCATGATCTCAATTTTGGAAAATTTTCAATTATGGAAACTTTCCAATTATGGTAAATTTTCGATTTAGGAATTTCAAAGTTTGGAAATCCTCATGAAATTTCGCAAACTTTTGAAATATCTCTGTTTCTGAAATTTTATGATAATTGTGAAAAGTTTCCATTTTTGGAAACTTTCCAATTTTGGAAATTTTCCAATTTTGGAAAAACGTAAGTTTTCTTTGTACCAGAAACTTACAATTATTCTGAAAACCTTTTATTTTTGGAAACTTTCCATTTATAGAAAGCTCGCAATTTTGGGCACTTTCTTTCAAGAAAGTCTAGACAAATTATGGGAATATTAATTGGTATTTAAATTTATAATTGGAAATTAAATTATTTACAAAATTCTTTATTTTGGATTGAGTCTCGGGGAGCCGTCCAATTTAAAGTTAGTTGTTATAATTAAATTTCCTAAATTGAATTTAAACTGTCAAATGCTTATTTTAGATTGAGCCTCGGGGAGCCGTCCAAATTAAGTTATTGATATTAATTTTCCATAAATAAAATATGTGATCAAATCTTGGAAATTTTTGAGGTAATTTTCAAACGATAATTTCCTTATTTGATTTATGAGGTGATGCTCTTACATATTATTGTCTCCAAAATTAATTAGGAAAATTGTTTCCTATAGAGTATATTTCCTTAAATAAGATTTTCATGAAAATAATATGTGGTTGAATTAAGGGAATCTGTCTCTTAATTTAATAAGATTTGATTTAGAGAAATCAAAGTCTTAAACATATTATTTCCGAAATTGATTATGATAATTCAGGAAATTGTTTCCCAAAATAATTCCTTGAATAAAGTATGAAATTAGAATTAGGAAATCCGGTTCCTAATTCAATTAATGAGACTTGATAAATTAAGTCACATACATACTTTATTAAGGAAATCGTTAGAACATTACATAATTATATGCCATGAGTGTGCATAAAAGAAAAGGATGAGACCCAAAACCCCTTACAAAATATTAAGGCCAACACCTTCCATTAATATGGTTAGAACCGGAGTTTTGTTTCTCGTTTGGGTTGATAGACATATCCATGCCCGGCTTGAACCTCAACATGTTCAAACCATGGAATTAGTTTATGATTAATATAGTTGGAGTCAGAGGTCAATCCTTAGTTTTGGTTGTTGGACACATCCAAGCCTGACTAAACGGTTGAATGAGCTCCAACCATATTAAAACTATTTCTTGATTAATGGGTCAGTCTTAAGCTTGGAGCATCGATTTATTGTGCCACAGCCAAGGTCGATGTAAAGAGAGGTGCAGTTGGGTGCTATGTATATTGTTGCATACTTGTTAAAGAGTTAACAACCCAATGATTAATGCAAACATTCAATTAGTTGATAGCATAATGTGATAGTTACATATGTAAAATATGTAATCGGTATAATTACCTACCTTCATAGCTAAGAATAACTTGATGGACTCTAGCCATGGTTGTTCTTATCTATGGTTGGATATCAACCTATTTGGAGATGTTCCTACGATCTCCCGAATTAATAAAAAGGGTTATTCAATTCGAAAAATAAATAGAATTTAATTAATGTATATTGATGCATTCTTTATCATTCTCATCACATAACCTCAATTTGTATTTCTAGGATAATCACCTGATCATGTCTTCTCTGAATTTGCGTTCCATTTTGGACACCAATAAGCTGACTGGGCCAAACTTCATGGACTGGCATCGAAACCTGAGGATAGTGTTGGATCGAGAGAAACAATAGAGGGGGGGTGAATATCGTTAAACGCTTTTCGGATAAAAACTAGAGCAAGTACACAGCGGAATAAAAACATCGCGAACACAGGTAGTTTTACTTGGTTTGGAGCCTAGGTCGACTCCTACTCCAAGGCTCACGGTCGTTGACCGTTTTCTGCAGGCAATTCTATAAGTGCACAAAAACAGTTTACAGGAGTTGTACAATTGTAGTATAGTAAACTGAAAGAAACTAGCTCTTCGTTACCAACGTCCGGTGTAGTTTATACTTCGGTGCAGATGGACGTCGTAGGCGCTTGTGTCGTGAGTGGAAGGTTCCCGGAGCAGCGTGCTTTGAGTCGAAGAGCAAGTTGGCGTTGGAAGAAGTGTTGCCCGAAGCCTTGGGGTCGAGGACCCTTTTATAGCCCCTGGGGGCGCCCGGGACGTCGGGGGCGCCCCCCCCCCCCAAGTGTCAGCCGATCCGCTTCCCTTTTGGTCAGCTCTGATCCCTTAAAACTTGGGATCAGGCTTTGACGGGGGCGCCCGGAACGCTGGGGGCACCCGGATTGACCGGGTCTCCTCTCATCCGTTGGCTTCGTTGGGTTCTGCTTCATTAGCTTCACCTAGGGGCGCTCGGGAGCATGGGGGGCGCCCGGGAGCACGGGGGCGCCCCGCCCGTGAGCTGTCGAAGCCTGCCTTTGCTTCATGTGTTTTGTGTTCACCTTAGGGGCGCCCGGGACACTCTGGGAGCCCTGGTCAGCTGCTGGCTCACTCCTTTGAGACTCTCTGAACTGCAGACACTCGTTCCTTCGGTCCTGCATCTAGGGTTAGTCCAAAACACCATAAAGCAATAAGATGTTAGTTTATATATCCTTAGCTATCTTGGTTCTGACTTTGGATCTCCAAAATGGAACCCTAGGTCGAACCGACGCCTACTGTTCCCTCGACGGGAAACGCGTCCTCACCTACTCATCTCGGGAGAATTTACCTGATGCCAACCGGCTCCTTCGGTTGAACTTTTGCCTAGCAGTCCTTCGCCAGGTGCCTAGCTGTCCTTCGCCAGGTCTTCAGTACCAAGCTGTCCTTCGCTTGGTGCCTAGCAGTCCTTCGCTAGGTCTTTGTATCCTGGCATTCCTTCGCCAGGTGCCTTGCAGTCCTTCGCTAGGGCTTTGTATTCTGGCATTCCTTCGCCAGGTGCCTAGCAGCCCTTCGCTAGGACTTTGTTTCCTGGCAGCCCTTCGCCAGGTGCCTAGCAGCCCTTCGCTAGGACTTTGTTTCCTGGCAGCCCTTCGCCAGGTGCCTAGCAGCCCTTCGCTAGGACTTTGTTTCCTGGCAGCCCTTCGCTAGGACTTCTTTCTGCACACTCAAGTAACTTTATTAGATCACAAATGAACTTAACTTTGAATCCTTTGCCAATATCAAAACAAGGTTCGATATGGTGCTTCCTGCACCAACAATCTCCCCCTTTTTGATTTATGGCAACACAATTCAAAGTTAAGTAAAACTTTATAATAGTTAAGAACATAAGGTAAAAATCAACGTTAACTTTATAATAGTTAATAACATAAGGTAAGATTTTGAAAAAAAATCCTTTATTTCTCACACTCCCTCGAAACCCTGAATACTTGTGTTAAAACTCTTAACTTTGACCTTTCCTCCCCCTTTGACATATATCAAAATCATACATGGGCGAACAAGGTTTCTAATAGGGAGTTTTGAGTTTTACCAAAAATAAGTTTTTGACATGGTGTTTCAAAAAGACTAAAAGAATTGTATCAACAAACACTTTTGAAAAGCAAGCCTAAATTTTGTTAAAAGCTTTTACAAAATAAATTATTTAGGCAAAATTTTGAATCCAAATTTCTCAAAAAAAATTTCAACTTTGAGAATTGGGAAAATTTTGTTTTAAAAGAATTTGCCCATTTAGAAGAATATGCTTGGAAATACTTTGTGTATTTTAAAAAAATAAAATCTTTAAGAATTTTCTAGACAAGTTTTTCACTAAAAAAACTTTACTTAGGAACATTTGCCAACATTTTCAAAAAGATTTTGCTCAGACAAATTTTGTTTACTAAGAAAAATTTTACTTAGGAAAAACATGCATTTAAAAACTTTAAAACACTTAGAAATTTTTGCTTTTCGAAAAGGAGATAAAAAAGGTTCCTTTCTCTCTTTCTTGCTTTCCCCCTTGGCTATATATATATCAATAAAGAAATATATTTTAAAATAAGTTTTAAAAAAAAGTTTGTGTATCAGAGCCTATGAGTTTTGAAGACATAAAAATACTTAGTATAACTCTTGAAAGCCTAGCAAAAAGCTTAAATTACACCAATAAAACTCCACTTTGAAAGGTATTGTGCAATTTTGAAAAAAGAATTTGTATTTATAGGCAAATCTTTAGAAAATACACGTACTTAGAATACTATTGCCTTAGAAAAGTATTAGTACCTTTTTGAAAACATTATATTTTGAAAAATAGAAGTATTTTTGAAAGATATGCATTTTTGAAAAATATACAAGTACTTTTGAAAAAAACAGATTGAGCCTTTTTGGAAAGTCTAAGTACTATTTTTGAAAACTATTAGACTTTGAAAAAAATAATTTTTGAAAAGTATTATGCATTTTGAAAACATAATATTTTACTTGACTAAGTTTCTTTTCCAGTCTGACACAATTCTAGGAAACCTTGTTGACTACAAAGACATTTTCCTAAGTGTCCTGGAAATTTCTCCAACCCAAGTAAATATTATTTCAAAAATAATTTCATAAGCCATAAGAATTTTAAAAAATAAAATAACGATATTTTGAAAGAAAAATTATTTAAGTTCTCAAAAAGATTTTAAACGTGTAGTGCATGAAAACATCTAATTTTGAAACTGTTCAATAATTCTTTTAATTTGATCTCCCCCTAAACTTGACCCAGTCCTAGGAAGCTTGTTGACTACAAGCAAGCTTCCTCTGAGTTTTAAGGTTTGATTTAAATTATAAGAATTATCTAACAAATAATTGCCAAAAAGAATATTTCAGAAATTCTTCTTTTGACTCAAACTCCCCCTAAATTTGACACATCCTAGGAGTCCTTGTAGATCATGAAGTGGACCTTCCTCTGTGTCTTTAGGGTTTATTAAAATCAAAAGAATGATTTTGAATAACCTTCTGAGTATGATAACTTTCAAGGAGATAAATTTTTGAAAACACAACTTGGAATGATAGCACAGTTTTCGAAAATCATGATGTTAATTTTTCAAAGAGATAGTAATATACGAGGGTTTTTGAGTCAACTTTTGAAAACCTTATTTTGAGATGATAATAAGTTTTAGGGCATAAGGTTTTTGAAAAAGCTAAATTTTTCGAAAAAGATTAAGACGCTCTCCCCCTGTATCCGACACAGTCTGACTTTTATCTAAGTTCCTTAAGGGATATCAGTGTTGACCAGGTTTGACTATGTGGACTAAGGTTGACTATTTTGACCAAGTTAAAGACTAAATCAGAACAAGCCCTAGTCTCTATTTATTGTGATATTTGACATGAAATTTAAAAAAAAGTTAGGAATGAAAAAGTAGGGTACAGTACAATAAATTAAAAATTAGAGGTAAGTTTAAATAACTTTTGCAAACTTTTTTATTTAAAAGGATAGTGAATCATGCTTTTAGGTCCTAGATGTCTCACCCAGTTCTACGTGGTCAAACATATAACCTTATGGGTTGTGTGAGACAAATATTTAATTTTAAAAAAATGGTTAATTTTGAAACATTAAACCTTAGTTTAAAAGTTAAAATGATTTTTGAGAATTTTGAAATTAATTAGAATTTTAACTTTGAATTTTAAAAATTGATTGAAAATAATTAAGTTGAATTTGAGAATAATTAATTGAAAATAATTAAGTTGAATTTGATAATAATTAATTGAGAATAATTAAGTTGAATTTGATAATAATTAATTGAGAATAATTAAGTTGAATTTGATAATAATTAATTGAGAATAATTAAGTTGAATTTCATAATAATTAATTGAGAATAATTAAGTTGAATTTGATAATAATTAATTGAGAATAATTAAGTTGAATTTGATTTGTACGGTTGATTGGGTTGGACTAAACTTTTAGGTCCTGAGCATCTCACCCATTTCTAAGTGACAAAACAAGGTATTCTTATCTGTTTTGTGAGATGCTTTAAATTTTATCTTTGAATTTAAATTAAAGGCTATGATTTGATTGAAGCTTGTGTTAGATTCAAGTTTAACAAACGACAATTTGAAAGTAAGTTTCGATAATTGGCTTCCAGGTCTTGGCGAAGCACAGAGGCCTTCTTTGGCCGTAGCCTTATTGGATCAACAACCCTTTCCTAGACAAAGCCTTTTAAAGAAAGATCATTTTCAAATTATTTTCTGAGAAACTTTGGTCTAACTAGTTTAGGATTTGGAGAGGTAGCTTCGGCTAGTTCCACAGGATTAAAAAGACCAAATAGGGTACTCCTTACCCTACTTGACTCCTTAGTCAGACTTCCCAAACGTACTATCATCAAACCTTGTCCTAATACTAGGTTGTTCAAGTTTCAATTTAATCAGGTCCTTAATCTAACCAAATCTAAATCTAAGAAGAAAAAAAATTAAGATTGCAAAGGAAAATAAACAAGGAAACAAGGAAAAATTATCTAAGTCACATCATAATTGAAATAATACTCGGGTTTTTTAACGTCAGTAAGGTTGGGAATTAAGTTTTCTAACATATTTGTCTTAACTAATTTATATAAATTAATTACGTTCTTTGAGGTAAATATTAGATTTTTAAATATTGTAAATTTACCTTTTGATTCCCGGTTGAGAATCTCCCCCTTGATAGTTGTCGTCTTTCCTTTTTGAGTCTTTAGCATCTTGTAGTGATCACGAGTTGATCGGATCAGTTTGGTTCGATCTCCTCTATTGTCTTCTTCGTCAGATTCTGAGTTTGAGTTGGACTCAAGTATGGTTGAGGCCTCTTTTGCAGTTCTCTTGGAGTTTTCCCTGCAATAAAAACTATACCTTCCTCGACCATTGCAATATCAACTTGATTATTTAACCTTAATTCAGAAAACGATTCAAAATTAGTTACCGATTTTGTCTCAGAAAACTCGTCGTTGACTCTGGTTCGATTTCGATGTTGGGTGTCTAGTCAATCTCAGCTACTTGTTCTTGAGCTTCTAAGATCTCAACATCGGAGCTCTCTTCGTGTAGATTAATCAATTTTTCCCACATCTCTTTCGCACATTCAAATGGTCCAATCTGCTTGAATACTTCTTTTGTTAGGCCGCATTGTAGGATTGCAGTCGCCTTTGCATCTGTCTCGATCATGTTGAGTGTTGGTTCATCCAATTTGTCCCAGGCGAGTGCTATCCTATCTTCTGGGGGGGGGGGGGGAATCTAAACCCCATTTGGATTATCATCCATAGATCTAGATGGGCCTTTAGGTGGGATTTCATTAGACCCTTCCAGGTTTTGAAGTTCTCGCCAGAGAAGAGTGGTGGACGGGCACTGTTCCATTCTTGGTTGGCCATTTGTTTTAAACCTCGTACACAAGAGAAATACAAAAATGTACCAAGACTTGGTCTTGGTTTAGTAGTGTGGGAGAAGGAGGAAAAATAACCCAAAATAAATATTACACGAATTTCGAGGTAAAATATTAAAATAATAATAAAAATTTTTTGACAATTTTTTTAAAAATATTAGCTTTATCAATTTTGATTAATGATGAAAAAGTAAGAATTTAATGTTTGAAAAAAAAAGTTTGCTTAAATTAAGGTAGCACGAATTTCGAGGAAAATATTAAAATAATAATAAAAAAAGTTTATGACAAATTTTTGAAAATTGATCGTTTTATCAATTCTGACTTATCGTGAAAAGTTGAAAATTGAAAATTGAAAAAAATGAGAATTGAAAATTGAAAATTAAATACACCTACAGATATTATTTATGTGAAATAAAGAGCGAATGAGATTGAGTGGCGTTGCACTAACCTTGATCAATGAAAAAGATTTAAAAAAATAAAATTATTTTGTAAAATCTGAAAAGACTCTCAAATTGGTGGTTACACCAAGTTTGAGTTATCCCGCTCTGATACCACTTTTTGGATCGAGAGAAACGATAGAGGGGGGGGGGGTGAATATCGTTAAACACTTTTCGGATAAAAACTAGAGCAAGTACGCAGCGGAATAAAAACAATCGCAAACACAGGTAGTTTTACTTGGTTCGGAGCCTAGGTCGACTCCTACTCCAAGGCTCACGATCGTTGACCGTTTTCTGTGGACAATTCTATAAGTGCGCAAAAATAGTTTACAAGAGTTGTACAATTGTAGTATAGTAAACTGAAAAAAACTAGCTCTTCGTTACCGACGTCCAGTGTAGTTTATACTTCGGTGCAGATGGACGTCATAGGCGCTTGAGTCATGAGTGGAAGGTTCCCGGAGCAGCGTGCTTTGAGTCGAAGAGCAAGTTGGCGTTGGAAGAAGTGTTGTCCGAAGCCTTGGGGTCGAGGGCCCTCTTATAGCCCCTGGGGGCGCTCGGGACATCGGGGGCGCCCCCCCCCCCCCCACGTGTCAGCCGATCCGCTTCCCTTTCGGTCAGCTTTGATCCCTTAAACCTCGGGATCAGGCTTTGACGGGGGCGCCCGGAATGCTGGGGGGCCCGGATTGACCGGGTCTCCTCTCATCCGTTGGCTTCGCTGGGTTCTGCTTCGTTAGCTTCACTTGGGGGCGCCAGGAGCGCTGGGGGCGCCCGGGAGCATGGGGGGCACCCGGGAGCACGGGGGCGCCCCGCCCATGAGCTGTCAAAGCCTGCCTTTGCTTCATGTGTTTTGTGTTCACCTTAGGGGCGCCCGGGACACTCCGGGCGCCCTGGTCAACTGCTGCCACACTCCTTTGAGGCTCTCTGAGCTGCAGACAGTCGTTCCTTCGGTCCTGCATCCAGGGTTAGTCCAAAACACCATAAAGCAATAAGATGTTAGTTTATACAGCCTGAGCAATCTTGGTTCTGACTTTGGGACTCCAAAATGGAACCCTAGGTCGAACCGATGCCTACTGTTCCCTCGACGGGGAACGCGTCCTCACCTACTCCTCTCGGGAGAATTTACCTGATGCCAACCGGCTCCTCCGGTTGGAATTTTGCCCAGCAGTCCTTCGCCAGGTGCCTAGCTGTCCTTCGCCAGGTCTTCAGTACCAAGCTGTCCTTCGCCTGGTGCCTAGCAGTCCTTCGCTAGGTCTTTGTATCCTGGCATTCCTTCGCCAGGTGCCTAGCAGTCCTTCGCTAGGGCTTTGTATCCTGGCATTCCTTCGCCAGGTGCCTAGAAGCCCTTCGCTAGGACTTTGTTTCCTGGCAGCCCTTCGCCAGGTGCCTAGTAGCCCTTCGCTAGAACTTTGTTTCTGCACACTCTGTTGGTGCAGAATGCACCAAAGTCAAACCTGTGTTTTGATAATGGCAACAGAGGTCAAAAGTTAAGTCTTACTTGTTGTCTAACAAGTTACTCTAGTGTACAGGAAAAGCACTAGCGAAGGACTACTAGGCACTGGCGAAGGAATGCCAGGGCAAAAAGCCCTAGCGAAGGACTGCTAGGCACTGGCGAAGGAATGCCAGAGTCAAAAGCCCTAGCGAAGGAATGCTAGGCACCTGGCGAAGGAATGCCAGGGTAAAAAGCCCTAGCGAAGGACTGCTAGGCACCGGGCGAAGGACAGCTCGGCATCCAAGCCCTGGCAAAGGACCGCTAGGCAAAAGTCCAACCAAAGGAGCGGTTGGCATCAGGTAAATTCTCCCGTGAGGAGTAGGTGAGGACGCGTTCCCCGTCGAGGGAACAGTAGGCGTCGGTTCGACCTAGGGCTCCATTTTGGAGACCAAAGTCAGAACCAAGACAGCTAAGGCTGTATAAACTAATTGTTTTATTGTGTTTTGGACTAACCCTGGATGTTGGACCGAAGGAACGTGTGTCTACAACTCAGAGAGTCTCAAAGGAGTGAGGCAGCAGCTGAGCAGGGCGCCCTGAGTGTCCAGGGCGCCCCCAAGGTGAACCAGAACCAAGTGAAGCAAAAAGGGGCTTCGGCTGCTTACTGGGCAGGGCGCCCTCAACAGCCAGGGCGCCCTCGTCAGCCAGGGCGCCCTCAGCAGCCAGGGCGCCCCCGCGCCCAAGACTGCGAAGCTCCATCTTAATCCACAGCCGAGATTTCTGCGCGGAAGAAGTCAGCCAAGGCGCCCTCTGCGACCAGGGCGCCCCCAGAGTCAAACTTATCCCTATTCGGATGGGATAACGTTTGACCGAGCTAAAAGTGGATCGCTCGACACGTGGCAGGGCGCCCCGGGGTACTATATATGGCACCCAACGCTCAAACCTTTGTCAAGAACTTCGAACCAATGCTTCCACGCTCTTCTGTGCTCACGCCTTGTTCCAGAAACTGCCCAACTCGAGCGACGACGTCCCGCTGCTCCGGAAAGTCAACCTACAACCGGACGTCGGTAAAAGAAGAAATTTTTTATTAAAAGTTTATGGTGCTATACTTGTAAATCTATTCTTGTAAACTGATTTTGCGTTCATATAGAATTGCCCAAAGTAAACGATCAACGATTGTGGGCCTTGGAGTAGGAGTCGACCTAGGCTCCGAACCAAGTAAAAAATACTGTGTTCACGTGTTTTGTTTCTTTCCGCTGTGCAAATTGCTCTCTCCATAAATTCGAAAAGTTTACCGATATTCACCCCCCCTCTATCGGTTCTGTCGATCCAACACACTCAAGTAACTTTATTAGATCACAAATGAACTTAACTTTGAATCCTTTGCCAATATCAAAACAATGTTCGATATGGTGCTTCCTGCACCAACAGATAGTCCTCAAGGCAGAAAAGCTTACTTATGTCCTTGAAGAACAACTTCCCAACCATCCTTCTGAAGATGCAGCTCCAGACCAGTTAGTGGCCTATCAGAAACATGTGGCCGATTCTGAACTTGCGAGTTGCATCATGCTGGCCGCTATGGTACCTGAGCTACAAAAGCAGCATGAGCATATGGATGCTCATACCATCGTCTTCCATCTTCATGAGCTGTTTGACGAGCAAGCGAGATCCGAAAGATTTGAGGTCTCCAGACTCCTCTTCACCTCTAAGATGCAGGAAGACACTTCTGTTTCACAGTTTGTGTTGAAGATATTGGGGTACATTGAGCGACTAGGCATACTCGGATTTGCAATGGATCACGAACTAAGTATTGACTTAATTCTGTATTGTTTGCCCAAGAGTTACTCACAGTTTGTGATGAACTATCGGATGAACAAACTGGAGACTACCATTCCTGAGTTGCTTAACCTGCTGATGACTATAGAGCCTTCTGTAAAGCAGGATCAGAAGACGGTACTGTTAGTTGGTTCCTCAAAGAAAGGTTCTAAGAGGAAGCCCAAAGAACAAAATAAGGGAAGGAAGAAGAAGGCCAAAAAGATTGAAAAGACACCAAAAGGCACTTGCCATCACTGCGGCAAGGAGGGCCACTGGCGAAGAAACTGCAAGGTTTATCTTGAGTCCTTGAAGAAGAAGGCATCTGATGCCCCATCCTCTTCAGGTATCTTCGTTATTGAATGTCACTCTATTTCCTCGGACACCTAGGTACTTGATACTGGGTGTAGCTCACATATATGTAATGATATATAGGGGCTAAGGAATAGAAGAAGACTCGTCAAGGGAGAAGTGAATTTGCGAGTTGGAAATGGAGCAAAGATTGTTGCTGTTGCCATCGGAACATATTTGCTAAAGCTCCCTACTGGACTTGTCTTAGAATTGGATAATTATTATTTTGTTCCTTCGTTAATAAAGAACATTGTATCTATTTCATGCTTGAATGAAAAGGGTTATCATTTAACTTTTAGTAACAATTGCTGTTACATAACTTTAAATGGTGTTCTTTATGGGACCGGAACTTTATGCAATGATATCTACACGTTAGATTTATCCGGTGACATTTTTAATATCGAAGTTAGCAACAAACGTGCTCGAATAGATAATCAAATAGACTCCTATATGTGGCATTGTCGTCTTGGCCATGTAAGTAAGAAACGCATGACCAAATTACACCGATGTGCAATTCTGGATTCATTTGAACCTGGTTCATTTGATACATGCAAATCATGCTTAAAAGGCAAGATGACCAAATTACCCTTTTCTGAAAAAGGTAAACCAGTGGGAGAATTTCTTGGTCTAATACATACTGATGTATGGACCAATGTCAACTCTTGCACAAGGAGGCTATAGCTACTTCATTAACTTTATCGATGATCACTCACGATTCGGGTATGTGTTCTTAATGAAACACAAATCTGAAGCTTTTGAGAAATTCAAAGAGTTCAGAAGTGAAGTAGAGAAACAGCTTAGCAAAAGTATTAAGATACTTCGATCCGATCAGGGTGGTGAATACTTAAGTCAAGAGTTTCAAGATTATCTTAGGGACAATGGGATATTGTCTCAATGGACTCCGCCATATACACCACAGCATAATGGTGTATCTGAGAGGCGTAACCGAACCTTGATGGACATGGTTAGATCTATGATGAATCATGCAACTCTTCCAAAATCCTTTTGGGGCTATGCGCTTAAGACAGCTGTTTACTTACAAAACAGAGTCCCGATCAAGGTAGTCTCTACTACTCCATATGAGACGTGGAACAGTAACAAACCTCATTTATCTCAACTAAAGATATGGGGTTGTCCTGCTTATGTAAAATGGACTATATCAGACAAATTAGATGCTAAGTCTGATAAATGTCTATTTATTGGATACCCTAAGGAAACGAAGGGTTACAAATTCTATCATCCCTTAGAACAAAAGGTGTTTGTTTCAAGGCATGCTGTATTTCTAGAAAAAGAATTTCTTTTACAAGAAAACAGTGGGAGTAGCATTGAACTTGAAGAAGTTCAAGAAACTCCAATAGACATTACAGAGACACCTAGTCTAGACCCACAACCAATAACTTATAATGATGAGCTATCAGTTGAACCTAAAACAACACCACTTCTTCGTAGGTCTGATAGGACACGTAATATTCCAGAGAGATACGGATTTCTCATAAGTGAATTGAACAACGTGTTACTCGTTAACGATGACGAACCTATCAGTTATGAAGATGTTCTGAAAAATTCAGAAAGGGATAAATGGATTGAAGCCATGAAGTCGGAAATGGATTCCATGTACAAAAATCAAGTATGGGACTTGGTTAACCCACCTGAAGGGATTAAGCCCATTGGGTGCAAGTGGGTTTTCAAGAAGAAAACCGACATGGAAGGTAATGTTGTTACCTTTAAGGCTAGATTAGTGGCAAAAGGATATCGTCAGAAACAAGGAATTGATTATGACGAACCCTATTCGCCAGTAGCTATGCTTAAATCCATTCAGATGCTCCTGGCCATAGCAGCTCATTATGATTATGAGATATGACAAATGGATGTGAAAACAACTTTCCTTAATAGAAACCTGCTTGAGGATGTATACATGATACAACCTGAAGGATTCATATCGGTTAATAAAACCAAAGTATACAAGCTTCGACGATCCATATATGGACTAAAGCAAGCATCCAGGAGCTGGAACATCCGTTTTGATGAGACAATCAAAGAGTTTGATTTCTCACAAAATCCTGACGAACCTTGTGTGTATAAGAAGGTTAGTGGGAGTGCAGTCATATTCCTAGTGTTATATGTCGATGACATATTACTTATAGGAAACGATATATCAGGCTTACAGTCAGTTAAAATTTAGTTGTCCAAAATTTTCTCCATGAAAGACCTGGGAGAAGCAACCTATATCCTTGGGATTAGAATCTATAGAGATAGATTAAAACGGTTGCTTGGTCTTTTGCAGTCTACATATATAGACCGAGTGCTAGAAAGGTTTAGCATGCCGGAATCCAAGAAAGGTTACCTTCCCATCAGGCATGGGATCAACCTTTCGAAGTCTATGTATCCACGCACAGAAGATGAGAGGATTTGCATGAATAAGATTCCTTATGCATCCGCGATAGGATCTATCAAGTATGCTATGTTATGTACTAGGCCCGATGTATCGTATGCTCTGAGCGTCACAAGCAGATACCAGTCTGATCCAGGAATGGATCATTGGGCGGCTGTCAAGACAATCCTCAAGTACTTAAGAAACACTAAGGATGTGTTCCTAATATATGGAGAAGGTGATATGGTAATACGTGGGTATACAGATGCCAGTTTCTAGACAGATAAGGATGACTCCAAATCTCAGTCCGGATATATATTTATTTTGAATGGAGGTGCAATAAGTTGGAAGAGTTCCAAGCAAGACACCGTAGCGGATTCTACCATGGAAGCGGAATATATTGCAGCTTCGGAAGCAGCAAAGGAAGCAGTCTGGATCAAGAAGTTTGTCTCAGAACTTGGTGTGGTTCCAACCATTGATGAAGCAATACCGGTTTACTGCGACAACAATGGAGCTATTGCACAAGCGAAGGAACCAAGGTCTCATCAGCGATCTAAACATGTGCTTCGCCGCTATCATCTGATCAGAGAGATTATAAGTAGGAATGATATACAAATTGAGAAAATTCTCACTGAAAGGAATTTCTCGGATCCTTTAACTAAGGCCTTGCCTCAAAGAAAGTTTGAGGGTCATGTTAGAGCCTGTGGTATTGGGTACCGTAGCGATTGGCATTAGGCCAAGTGGGAGTTTGTTAGTGATATGAGAGAAGTGTCCTAAGGCAATCGCCTTATGATTGTAATCATTTATTTTAATAAATAAATATTCACTCTTTGAGTATACATGTTTGTGTATTTGATTGAGATCTTAAACTCATTTACTGAATGTCCGCAATACAATTCACAGCATGAGAGAATTTGTGATGAATTCACAACAAGTGATTATCTCTACATGTGCAATTGTGAAGTACTGAAATTGTCTCTAGTCAATGAATTGATAAATACGGACACTATCAATTCTGTTGAGACTAGCATGGGTTATTCTCTAATCAGCTGATTCTCACTGGCTGGTGACATTGAGATGTCTGGAGATAAACATGAATGCTAGTTAAGGGAACTAGTTCATTGGAGTGACTGGGTGTAAAACTTCATATGATAGTCTTCATATAGATATGTCAGTGAAGTTCTTACTACAACTTAAGTGCGATGTTCCTTTGACTTGTGTTGTTCAAGTCATCTTGGTCATGGAGACTTATACTTTGACATCTTAAGCAAGCATCTCCAAGGAGGTGTGGACCCAGGATGATTGGGTATAAGCCGAAGTACCCGAAGATGTTTGAACAGCCTACAAAGGATTCACTACTCCTTGCGAGGAGATGTATACCCGAGGCCTATCGTCGGATTGTTACTCAAAGCCTCTGGCCAGAGCATGACATGTTCAGAGTATGAATCTCTTAAATACATGAGAGTAATTAGAATCCGTAGGACGAGAAAACATTACTTAGGCTAGGTGTGACGTAGTCAGCCTAGTGGGGACTAACACACATAGACCATATCCTGAACCAAGTGGGTATAAGATGGTGAAGGGAATGGGGCACGATTCATTATAGCTACTGAAGGGTTTCAGAATTATTTCTGAGGTCAACCGTTGATCTTTCGATTAATTGGGGATCATGATGTACTACTAGGTGCCACTCATGATCGTTCTATAATTAATTGATTAATTATAGACGGCCAACATAAATCGAAAGCCTATTTAGTCACACACACTACGAGTAATCCGAGGGATTTAAAATGAGTTGAAAATTAATTAAGTTTGGTTGAGCCAAATGATAAGTCGAATCTGAATTTTTCAGAGACGCATCGGAAGCGTAAAATGGCTAAAGTCTTTTGAAGACTTAATAGATGAATTAAATAAGTTTAATTCATTGGGGCTTGGCTTGGATGGGCCGGCCAAAGAGGGCCTCCATCCTCTTTGCTTGGCCGGCCACAACAAAGGGAGAGAACCAAGTTCTTGGTTCAATTTATAATATAAACCAAGTGTGGTTTGTTTTATAAAATTATGGATGATATAAATTTTTATATAATAAACCAAGATTTGATTTATTTTTCATGGAAATTAAAATGAACCATGGATTGGTTTATTTTATAAAATCAATCATGGATTGATTTACCATGATAAGGAAATTTATTCCATAGGAGAAAAGAGACTTAATTGATTTTTTATCATGAATTAAAATATGATTTTAACCATGATATAAAATCGAACTCGACATGATGGAATAAGTTATTCCATATTTGAGAGGCTTGATGGTTGAGAGGCCACTATATAAAGGACCCAAGGCAAGGCTTGGGTGATAATCGTAGAGATGAAGGCATAGACTCTCTCCCTCTCTTTCTCTCCTTCTCTTCTCCCTTCTTGTCGTGCGCCAACCAGCCCCAAGAAGCAGCACCAGCCGGCCATCCTTTTGTGGTTAGTCTTCCGACTTCTCTCTTGGTTTTTCTTGTCGCGTTCTCGGAGAATCTAGTAGTTCTCGAGAACACGAAACTCGTGGCTTTGCGAAGGCATCCCGAAGATACTCGGCGTGGACGCGAATAGAGGCGGAGCTTCCAAGGGACGCTTACAGTTGGATCTCGTCCCTTCCTTCGAGTTACGCGAGGTAATACATAAATTAGTTTATGTTTCTACAAAATTTTAAATATATGATCATGTCTACACAAGATAAAATTGCATGCTTAGATGTGTGGTTAAATAATTTGAGAAATTATTTATGCTAAATCTTCCGCTTCACGTAATTAATTTTTAAAATTACGAACCCGCATCCATGTCAACATGCACCCGGTCCCAACAATCTAGACACACGTGCAAGTATGACTAGACATAATCAATGCAATCATACAGTGGTCTATTATTCTATATCTACATACCCATGTCATACCAATGCTATACAGAATCAGATAACAAATAAACGAGACTGTATAGAAGGAAAATTTAGATCATATCCAAGGTCAAGCATAAGTATTAAGCAGGATAACAAAACGGTAGCAGATAAAGGTCAATAACAGCCTACTGCATAAATAACAACTAGCCATGCATAAAGATGAAGTGGAACTACAGATACAAGCAAGAAGTACCTGCCTCCAAATAGGTGAAATCCGTATCAAGAAGAAAGAACCACCCGCCAATAATCCAAAAGTGATCAGTGTCCTGTATTAACGGACAAAATTTTAGCTATCATAACAATTATCACATAGCTAAATAAATCCCTAAATCGTATCAGGGTTAACCTAATTACCGTAATCATTTTAATTATCCCAAGTTAGATGATTAGCATAAGTTTCCGTGATTAAGTTCAACTTAGGTTTAGTCCAAACCTAAACCAAGATCCAACCCAACTTAACATTAGAACCAAACCACAATCACAATACCATAGCCCTCCCTAACCCAACACTAAGGGAAAGACCATCTCAAGATCACCAAGAGTATAAACTCACAGATCATGCCAATTCTCCATTAATTTAAAATTGATCAACCATTGAGCAGCCCGGTAAATGAAGCCCTATGATCCAAAGTTGATCAAAGAACTTCCAATCCCACAGAACTTATTTACCATTAAAGGAAATTCCTAGGAATCAAACTCTCGGTCAAAGATTTCTTCAACACAGAATAACACAGGATTAAAAGCTCAAGATGCCTCACTCAAAGCACAAAAACACCACCCAAACTCTACACATACAAGGTGTCAACAGAAAAGGATAAATTGAACTCCAAAAATACAACACAGAACCCATACTGAAATCCCATTACAAGCTACATTTTAATTTGGTCACAATTCCCCTACACTGATATAAAGAATCTCAAGTCGATTCATCCAAAGAACGATACTACAACTCACAATCCTTACCTGATAGGGTACCGAAGAGTTTCCCTGCACCAAATATGGTGACACAACAACAAGGGAGGAGGAACAACCAATCTCAGGTACAGATCCGAGCCAACAACTCATGCAACCTCCAATTCACCAGGACACTGAAGAAATACAATGGGTTAGGGCTCGACAGGCTCCCAGACCTGGTGGCCACAAGCAACAAAGACACACCATGAATCACAGTCCAGGTATGTACTCACCCGAAACTTGGAGATGGCCCCGAAGTTGTCGGCTCCAACGATGGTACCGGACTCCAAAGAACATGCCCGACCTTCCCCAAATCTGAGATCCAACCGGCGCGCTCCAGAGAAGAAGAGAAAAGAGAAATCAAATAGGGGTTGATTGTTGTCCCACTCGGTACCCCAACAATCAGCCTGTGGGGAGGTGGGTGAGACGGAGCTGGTCAACGGTGTCGGGCGAGATGAAAGGAAGAGAGGTGGTCCAGTGAGGAGACGGCAGCTGCGGTTTGATCGAGTAGCAAGGAGTAGAAGCGGCCGAAGACACTGAGCCCTAGCAGACCCCTTTTAAACTGGTCTTTTGCAATTTAGCCCATTGATTTCTTCATTTTCCAATTCTACCACTAATTTTATAAGATTCCACATTAAGCCCCGGGGTTTGGGATTTTAAGCCCTTTAGCCCTTAAAATATTTAGTTTAATACCATTTGAGTCCCCGGAACTCTAGGAATTTTCCCGAAGAATTTTCTAAAGTGAGATAAAAGTGTTGGATTCAACACGTGGAGTCACTAAGAGCCTCGAATTAATCACTTTTCTTCAAGCTTCATCCAAACACCAACACAAAACCCTAGCCTAGGGTTTCGGTCGACCACCCTTTCTCCTCCTTCTTACGCCACCGGCGACCACCGCCGCCCAAAGAGCTCCGGCCACAAGAGTACCGAGGAGGAGGGGAATTGGAAGATGAAGAATATGGAAGAAGAAGCTGAGAGAACTCCTTCTTCTTCCCCAAAATCCATCGAAAACCCTAGCCACCCTCTTCCTCACCGCCGACGCCAACTTGGGAGAGAGCCACCCTATTTTTCGGTCACCGACCACTCCTCTCCCCTGATCCTTGCTTGTGCACGCAGAGGAAGAGGCGCTAAAGAAGAAGGAAGAAGAAACCAGGATGAAGAAGGAGAGAAGAATCGGATTTCTTCTCCTCCCGCCGACACCGCAAAACCGCAAGAGAAAGCTTGCCGCTGGTGGGCTTCTCCCTTTCTTCCACTTCTCATCGATCTCTCCTGGACCCGGATGAGCCTCCATGCCAAAAAGAAGGAGCTGATGAAGGTGAAACCCCAAGGAATTCTCCTCTTTCTTACTCCTCTATCGCCGGCGCAAGGGCTGCCATAAGCGAGAGAATATGGGAGAGAGGGTTTTGGTTTTAATGTGGATTAATTCTGGATTAATCAGGGATTAATTAGCATTGTATCATGACTCCTATGGGGTATTTATAGGGCTAAGGTAGAGACCATGAGGAGGAGTTGGTTCTTGACCCGCTAATGGATCCAAACTCGATCCATTAATGGAGATCCATTCCACTAAAGGATCCCATTGAACTTCCTCACCAACCCCCATATTTTCATATGAGCTCCACCTATTATGAGTCGTTTATCTCCCTATGTTTAAGATATCGAATTCTCGATAATTATTTTAAATTACTGACAATTAAATTAATTATCCACTTGATCCTTGATTAGTACCATTCAACCTTTTCATCATGTCGGATCATAGTCCACCTGCAAGATTTAGCATAACGACCTTTTTGAGCTCATCAAGGGGGCATCATCATCCCGACTAACCAGGACACGGATTCCCTCAATAATCAATGGCACACCATATAATTAATATTATTTCTCAATCTACCGGGCTTATCGATTTAACAGAATAAATCTCGCCCATTGGTAAGTCAAAGAAAGAATAATTAATTATATGTGCCCGTTATTATTTCGAGATTAAGAGATCGTACTCCATAATATAAATCCGAGATCTAATCCAATTTATGAGGTTAGTACAAAATTGGATGACCCCTCTTTTGGTCCTACTCAATGCACACAAAGTGCACTAGTGTAATTCTATGGTTAAGACAAACCACACCTAATTACACTACAGCCATCCCGATAGTTTGTCCAACTCCATCTCGGTTGTGAGCCTCTTTCTTATACTTATGCAAGGAACTGGATAACATGATCTTCTGTGCGTCACGATGCACCATGTTATCTACAATGCAAAGTATGAGACATTTTGTGCATATACTAATATAAATATGCACTGTGTGATTTTGCGATTCTCTTTTAAAATGTAAATGTATTTTAACCAAAAGCAAGACTTTTAGTATACATCCTAACAATCTCCCACTTATACTCAAAGACTTTGCTGTTTTTAAAATGTCATACATCTGACCCCTAGATCTTCACATGCCTAAAAGCTCTCGCTACCAAGGCCTTTAGTGAAAAAATCTCCCTAGGTCATCCTCTGATGTAATCTAGGCAACAATGGCTATTCCTCTCCTGGGTGATACTTGCGCTCTATGTGTTTACTCGCCTTATGGACTCGTGATTCCTTCGAGTTTGCAACTGCACCTTTTTAATCACAACAAAATGTGATAGCCTTGAGCAAAATAGGAATCACCTCGAAGCCCATTTTGAGATTCCTGAACCATGTAGCTCTTTTGGCTGTCTGAGAGACTGCCAACCATCTAGCTTCTATGGTAGAGTCCATCACGTAGCCGCTGCGCGACACTCTCTCATACAATGGCTCTACCTCCTAAAAGTAAACACAAAACCACGAGGAATACCTATATTTTTCCCTTATCTTGATTGGAATTCTGTATCCATATAACCAACAGGATATTGATCTGCCCGGTAAACCAGCATATAATCCTTAGTCCTTCTCAGGCACTAATATATGCTTTTACCGCAATCGAATTTTCTTGACCTGGGTTACTCCGATATATGCTAACTATGCCTACGACATAACAGATATTTGGTATCATTTTTAGCATACATGAGGATTCCTATATCCAATGCTAAAGGAACCGCCATTACCTACTATATCTCTTTTGATAATCTAAATATATCTCCTTAGATAGAGTAGCTCCAAAACTGAAAAGTACAAAACTTTTCTTGGAGGTATCCATGCTAAAATGAGTTAGGACAGTGTCTTGAATGAAGCTTGGGATAAGCACATCATCCTTGTTTGGAGATCCCTTAGATCTTTGATCCCCAAGGATGTGTCTTACTATTCCCAAGTCCTTCATAATTGTTTGGACGACCATACCCTTACGTCTAATAGTATTTCGTTATTGTTCTCAATCAACAAAATATTATCTACGTATCGTACAAGGATACCACTTCGTTTCCATCACATTACTTATATACACAATCATATCCGTCCTTTGAACAAATCCATATGACTGAATTTATCTCCTTAAAGCGGATGATCCTCGTCATAGGTCCAGGGATCCGGTTCATGTTTACCAAGGACCCAGTCCATAGACTCTCTAAGAACATGAATCCTATAGGTTGACTAACAACCATCCCACTACGATAAGGTATCCCCTGTGTATCTTCTGTGACACGAGGTGCAGTGACTTGTGGTATTCCCTCTTGTACAATTGGTACTAAGGTCAGAACATACCCTATTTGTTTTACTTAGAATAATTTTACTCATGGGCTTGTGGTTTATTTTATAGTCCTTTTCCTAAGAATCAAATATTCGTACCAACGAATATCCTCTGATCTTTAGAACTATTTAAACCACCTTTTGTTCCATTAGGATAGCCTACGAACGTATGCACTAGATTCCAACTGATCAGTGTCTCTCTTCAGCACATGTGCTGAACTACCCATAATCTGATCATGCCTTAGACTAAGCTTTCGCTTATCTACATTTCTATAGTTTTAAGAGACTACTAACCTAGATAGTATCAAGCATATACACCGTCGTATCCAGGGCATATCCCTTTGAACAAATCTGGCTAATCTTAGAGTGGCTTATCATTTTCCTAACCATTACCTTAAGAGACATTCTTCCTTCCACGTGTTGCATCGTTCTATTGGGGTACACCAGGAGTAGTGAATTTGGATCGAATCCCAAACATTGATAAGTAAGTCCTTGCCACTACGATCTAATCGTAATGTCGCCATACTTTTACTCTAATGTTTCTCCGCATCAGACTTGGATTCTTTGATCTCATCAAAGCAATTTGTTTTGCGGTACATCAAGTAAATGTACTTTGACCCTTGAATAATTGTTTATGAAATAAACAAAGTCTTCAAGGCTATCTCTATTCTAGATAGACTAAGGACCTATACTTATCAGGATGAACCAACTACTACATATTTTTAGATCTATGCCCCATGGTTTAGAAAAAACCTCTTTGGTCTTGTTACCTTCCTAGTAAGAGTCAAAAATCTTAAGGAAGACAAGTCTTCCACCACCAATGAACCCAAGAGCTAATTAGCTATCAACTTTTGAATCCCACTAAAGGTTAATAAGACCAAGCCTTTAGAGCTAAAATGTATGTTTGGTTCTACTTGGAAGGAACCTTTCTCTTACTTTGGTTAGATGATAAGCTATCTAATTGTATCATGGGAGCTTTTGGTTTTTAAGCTAATTGCTTATCTATGCACTTTAATAGATAATCCTTCTATTCCACTTTTAACAATAAAAGCAATAAAATATCTTATTCCAGAAATTAAACAAAAAGTTCTTTCCAAAAATTAAGTACATAAAAGCAATTTGTATAAAACCAAAACTGTATCATCTTATGCTAAAGACACTAATGAATAAATAAACTCCCACTGCAAAAGTCATCTCCATAGCCTATACATGTAGTCAGTAATCTCTTCCTCAGCTAGTCATTGGGTTTCCTGGAACCCCAGCATAAAAATGCAGACATTATTAGTGGCATCCGTATCTACACACCAGGTACCGGTAGATATCACCGCTAAACATGTTACAACGACAAAAGAAGAAAATATACTTGAATTATTACCCTGACGGCGGGGACAGTCCGCCTTCCAATGTTCTGAGTGCTTGCACACAAAGCACTTGCCTTTCGGCTTCTTCATGCATCCCTGAGGTCCTAGTATCCTGCTACTTTCTTTGCCCCAGCATGTTTCTTCTTCTTCTTTCCTTTTGTTTTAGAAGTAGAAACCTCTTGAGCAATGAAAGTCTGCGAGCTCTGAAGAAAAAACGCCTCTGCCACCTCGAGTTCTGTTAGAAGTTCTGCCCACGAATATGAACACTTGTCCATATTGTAGCTTAGGTGAAACTTCTCAAAACTCTTTGTTAGAGATTGGAGGATAAAATCGACCTGGGTTTCCCCATCGATTTGTTCTCCAAGGATTTCCATCTCTTTCAGCCAAGCCATCATTTTGAGAACATGTTCCCTTATGGGCATACCCTCAACTAAGATGGTTGTTGTCAAGTTCTTCATTACCTCCTGCCTAGCGACCCGATTACTTTGCCCGAAGAGTTTGTCGAGTTTGTATGTTTTATCACTGGTAATGGAAGAAGCCTGATTTTGATGACACTCAGTCGTCTTGTTTGCTTCTAACCATTTCCTAAAATATTCAAACTCTTCTTCAGTATTAATCTCGCAAGGTTTTTCTGCACAGAACTCGACAAGATCACATTTAGGTTCCTCGGTAGTAGAGACAAAGTCCATATTTAATTCCCAATCCATATTGTTATTAGGGGCATTAATTTGGTTTTCTCTTTCAATTAGAACAAGTGGGTCTAGATCCATTTTAAAATACTTGAGAATCACAACAATTACACACTTTAGTTTTTGAAAATAAATTGACTCCTCAAAATAATAAATTTTCAAAAACAATCAACACCTCAAAACACCAAGAATTTCACATGCCATGATGGTGTGGGCGTATACGAATTCTACATTTGTGAGAGGAAGTTTTACCCATTAATTTTACTATCTTGTCATCCTAAGTTTCTGACAAGTAAAATTAATAGTTGGTCCTCTTCGACCCTACAAATAATAGCAGTGACTCTGATGGTGAGGATACTATTTATTTGTATCTAAGTGTTTACCATTACACGACACTAGGAAAAATTATTTCCGATTATGTGTCTTCCGATGGGGAAGTACACACGCTCTTCAATAATTTTCTATAGTCTTTTCTGACCTAGTGATCCGCAGAACAAGCCCATCTGATGGGGAGGAAGACACTCAAAGCCGACGCGCAAACTTGTTCGCATCACTTATTTGATTATAATGGAGGTCATGGGACCCTTAGGGTCCCTCTCCCATTTAGTTATTTACGTTTGAGGATTTTCACATGCACCCACACACGACAAGCACATAAACCAATATAATAACTAAGGAAAAACCTAGATTTTTCCAACTATTATGACTTTGGTCTCCAATGCGCCTCCAGTCATGTCGCCACCTCGTCCACTCCATCCTTTCCATGCGCAAGCCACCATGAAGAAGTCTCCGAGCCGAGATGACTAGCTACTTATTTACATCCATTGATCCTATACTCCACAAAGGAGTGTACTTGTAATCTAGATCAAAAGTAAATAAAAGCTTGGCTAAACAGGTGCCATATTTAATTACAAAAATTAAATACCTAATTTAACCTCGTCAACCCCGAGGATTCAATTAATTTACAACACACACAATCAATCACATACATAACCATTAATGTCATAATAGTTGGAATCTAGTGCCTGCAACAAAGAGTTAACCTACGCACATCCAAAAATTATCCAGCAAAAATAAAGTATATGATTATGTGCAGAAAAATAACTAAATCCTAAACACACAAAACCGGAAACCTCGCTTTGATACCAATTGTTGGGAATAATCCCTTGTATGGCTTGAGGGTTTCCTAAGCAACCACGGGGTCGAACATGAGAGACCTCTCTATGTCTACGGATTAAAATTTAATCCGAATAGAGACCCGTCTCCTAAACGACCGTCTCGTCGTCATGTTAATTAATCCAAGTCACAACTTAGCCAAAACCAAAGTCAAGGCCTTGTAACATTCCAAATTAATCAACCGTGGAAAAGACAACGAATGGATCGTCGGTTTTCGTGTTTATAATTGGGGTCCATGACATAAATTAATTGACATATTAATTAATAAATAATTAATCTATGACAATTAATTAAACACATGCAATGATAAACGTAATCAAAGCAAAACAAAGACGAAGCTAGGGAGAGGTATACCTCGCCGTTTACCTCGCAGTCTTATACCTTATGACCCTCCCCTCCTGGACGTCATGTGGGCGACGAGCTACCAAGACGTGGAGTAACCAAGAGCCTCGAATTAATCACCTTTCTTCAAGCTTCTTCCAAACACCAACACAAAACCCTAGCCTAGGGTTTCGGCCGGCCACCCTTTCTCCTCCTTCTTGCATCACCGGCGACCACCATCGCCCAAAGAGCACCGGCCACAAGAGTACTGAGGAGGAGGGGAATTGGAAGATGAAGAATATGGAAGAGGAAGCTGAGAGAACTCCTTCTTCTTCCCCAAAATCCACCAAAAATCGTAGCCACCCTCTTCCTCACCTCCGACGCCAACTTTGGAGAGAACCACCCTGTTTTTCAGCCGCCGACCACTCCTCTCCCCTGCTCCTTGCTTGTGCATGCAGAGGAAGAGGCGCCAATGAAGAAGGATGAAGAAACTGGGATGAAGAAGGAGAGAAGAATCGGATTTCTTCTCCTCCCGCCGGCGCCGCAAAACCGCAAGAGAAAGCTTGTCGTTGGTGGGCTTCTCCCTTTCTTCCACTTCTCACCGATCTCTCCTGGACCCTTCTGAGCCTCCATGCCAAAAAGAAGGAGCTGATGAAGGTGAAAACCCAAGGAATTCTCCTCCTTCTTCCTCCTCTATCGCCGGCGCAAGGGCTGCCCTAGGAGAGAGAATATGGGAGAGAGGGTTTTGGTTTTAATGTGGATTAATTCTGGATTAATCAGGGATTAATTAGCCTTGTATCATGACTCCTATGAGGTATTTATAGGGCTAAGGTAGGGACCATGAGGAGGAGTTGGTTCTTGGCTCGCTAATGGATCCAAACCCGATCCATTAATGGAGATCCATTCTACTAAAGGATCCCATTGAACTTCCTCACCAACCCCCATATTTTCATATGGACTCCACCTATTATGAGTCAACCATCTCCTTATGTTTAAGATATCGAATGCCTGATAATTAATTTAAATTACTGATAATTAAATTAATTATCCTCTTGATCCTTGATTAGTACCACTCAACCTTTTCATCATGTCGGACCATAGTCCACTTGCAAGATTTGACATGACGACCCTTTTGAGCTCATCAAGGGGGCATCATCATCCCGACTAACCAGGACACGGATTTCCTCAATAATCAATGACACGCCATATAATTAATAATATTTCTCAATTTATAAGGCATATCGATTTAACAGAATAAATCTCGTCCATTGGTAAGTCAAAGAAAGAATAATTAATTATACGTGCCCGTTATTATTTTAGGATTAAGAGATCGTACTCCATAATATAAATCCGAGGTCTAATCCAATTTATGAGGTCAGTACAAAATTAGATGACCCCTCTTTTGGTCCTGCTCAATGCACACAAAGTGCACTAATATAATTCTATGGTTAAGACAAACCACACCTAATTACACTATAACTATCCCGATGGTTTATCCAACTCCATCTCGGTTGTGAGCCTCTTTCTTATACTTATGCAAGGAACTGGATAACATGATCTTCTGTGCGTCACCGCGCACCATGCTATCTACAATGCAAAGTATGAGACATTTTGTGCATATACTAATATAAATATGCACTGTGTGATTTTGCGATTCTCTTTTAAAATGTAAATGTATTTTAACCAAAAGAAAGACTTTTTGTATACATCCTAACACGAATATCAACACATATATACTAAAGTTAACATACTTACATTGATTGCGCATACATCGACAAATGACCCATCTTTCTTCTTATGAGTTTTGTTGAATACCTCCCAACTAGTGGGAGATCTCTGCAAATCAGCAGTCTGTATACAGAAAGAATAGTATTTTAAAATATCCAAAAAAAATGAAGGTTTATTATAACTTAAATAGAAACTTACCAAGTCAGTGATATGTTGGGCAATGGAATGAGATCCAACAGTATGTTTCATAGATCTAGTGTTGGAGCCAGCAAGCTCTGAGTTGCGATTACCTCGAGCAATCGTAACATTATCTTCCAATGTTGGGCATCCCAGATGACTTTCCATGCGACCCAAACTGTCTCAGGGGCTTTAGAAGGCCTAATATCCTTCTTTCTCCACTTGTATAGCATGCTCCTGTATAATTTGGAGAAATAGTCGTGCCAGGTTTTCTTAAATTCCTCCTCTTGGATCTCTACCCAAATATATATCTTCTATATATATATATATATATATATATATATATATATTCAACTTTGAAAATTTTGAACATATCCAAAGATTGCGACTTCTCATGAATAAGGTACAGATAGCAAAATCTAGAATAGTCGTCTATGAAACTAATAAAATATATGTGTCTATTCCAAGATATCTAGGGAATGGTCTATAAATGTCCATGGCTAACCTCTTTATTCCTTTTGTTAGTTGTCTTCCTCTTAACACACTTTATGCAGACATCAAAGTTTGACATGTTAAGAGGATTAAGAATTCCATGTGACATATACTTTTCTAGGCGACATTTGGATATATGTTCTAAATGCCTATGCCACAGTATAGAAGAATTCTTGTTGGTCAATTTATGTTTTGTACCTATACTATGCATTATTACATTGCCAATCGTAGGAGTAAAGGTGTTTAATTTATAAAGCTTGTCAACCAAGGAACCATTGCCAATTAAAATTGAATTAAAGAAAATACTAAACATTCTATTTCCAAATGAAGAAGAATAATCTAATTTGTACAAATAAGAAATTGAAATTAAGTTCCATCTGAAAGATGATACGATGAATGTATTCTCTAAATCCAAATAGATATCAGTTACTAAATAAAGCCTAAAACACCGATATACTCGACTGCAATCTTCTTTCCATTCCTCGTATAGATGTATCTTTCACCATCAAGCAGAAGTCGACTCCTGAGACAACATTGCATAATGACACTTATATGAGTAGTGGCACTAGTATTATCCATCAAGTGTCAGTAGGTACAATAGCTAAATTGGCTTCCGAACTAACAAAGTTGAGAAGTTTGCCCTTCTTTACATGCCAGTTGGCGTACTTGAGGTAGTCTTTCTTCATATGACCTTTTTTCTTGCAAAAGAAACAAGTAAATTCCTTACCTGCTTCTTGTCCTCCTTATGATCATTGCCTCCAGAATCTGCAGTTTGTTTTTTTCCCTTTGTTATTGATCATCTTTCGTTTCTTACTTGTACTTTAAGAACCATATGCTAAGTGAGCACTCTCAGATGTCTCAATCATCAGTCTCCCCTCCTCTTGCACGCATTGACCAATAAACTTATTCAATGCTCACTTTTTCTTATAAGTATTATACGATATCTTAAAAGGAGTGAACCGTGTAGGTAGAGACATCAAGACGAAATGCACTAACATACATTCAGACATATCGAGTTTTAGTGCTTTTAGATTTGTCACTATATTGGACATCTCCATAATATACTCCCTTATGTTTCTTTTACCACTGTACCGCATAGTTATCAACTTTGTAAGAAGTATGGATTTATTATTTCTTCGAATCATGGCATAACAAAAATAAAAAGTAAAAACCGAAAGACAAGGAATTTGATTGAAGAGTCATCGTCCTTATTGTAGCTGTTGGTGCAGGCAGCACATAAGTCAAACCTGTGTTTTGATAATGGCAAAGGGTTCAGAAGTTAAAGTTGTGTTATGATCTAACATACTTACTAAGTGTGCAGGAAAAGTCCTAGGTACACTAGGCAAGAAGTCCTGGCAAAGTGCTGGGCAAAGAAGTCCTGGGTTGGGCAAAGCAGTCCTGGTCGAGGGCTGGGCAAGAAGTCCTGGCAATGGGCTAGGCACCAAAGATCTGACCAGAAGTTGGGCAAGAAGACCTGACCGGGAGTTGGGCACGAAGACCTGGTCAGGTGGATTGGGCAAAAGTCCAACCGGAGGAGCCGGTTGGCAAAAAGTAAACTCTCCTGAGAGGAGTAGGTGAGGACGTGTTCTCCGTCGAGGGAACAGTAGGCGTCGGTTCGACCTAGGGTTCCATTTAGGAGACCCGAAGTCAGAACCAAGACAGCTACGACTGTAACTAATGGCTAACACATTTGCTTGTTGTGTTTTGGAACTAACCTTAGTTGCAGGATCGAAGGACTGGTCTTCTGCAAGTGAGGTGCCTGATAAGTATCATTTTATTGATCAATTTAGATGCTAAAATCTGTGTTTGACCCATATTTTACTTGTGTAATTGTGGATTTACCCTAGGTTCTAGGATTTACATTCATTTTGGACCTAATTGCAAATTTGGATATATTCGAATTGTTTTGTCACTAAATTGTTGATCTACTTTTGTAGACTTGGAAGGATCATCGACCTAGATCATGTTGGGTCATAGTTGAGTCAAAAGTGGACTGGATCAAGTGATCAAGCGTTGACTAATATGGACCATCCGATGAAAAAATGGTTAGATCTAGGCCATCTGAGAACTTCTGATCAATCCGAGCAGGGATTAAGGTTAATCAAGCACTTGGATCAAGATCTGAAAGTTTCATCCAAATCAGAGATCATCTAGCCGTCAGATCAAGCTCAGGAGGATCTAGACTGTCCATTTAAAGATCAAGGTGATCTGAACCATCCGTTGCAAATCTGGAAGATCCGAGCCACTAAGAGATAGATCCTGGCCCTTGATCAAGATCTGGGAAGTTTGATCCAAATCAGATGAAGATCAGCCGTTGGATGGAATTGAAGTGATCTCAGCCGTTCACTGTGAAACTATATTAACCGCACTCTGCTTCCGATCACGGGGTCGCGTCTTCGCAGCTTCTTCAGATTTTCTTCACTTGTTCTTCATTTCTTCGGTGATTTTTCCATCTGAAGGCGTGGCCACCTCGAATTCGACCTTGGAGCAGGATCTGGGTCATTGGGAAGTAGTTTCAATGGAAATTCTAGCTTGGATTCGCACAGGAACAGAGTTTGATTGAGGGTTTCGTCAACTCTGTGATCCGATCGATTTGATTGCGATTTTGTGCTATTTTCTTCAATCGGAGCTATCTGAAGGGTCTCTGGAGCACTCTGATCATCACCCAATCTTCATCGCATTCCTTCATCGCAAGATCAAAGAGATCGGAAGGGTTTTCGCCAGCTAGGTGCAGTTTGTGAGCAGATTCAAAATTGAAGCTGATTTCCCAGTGATTTACGGAGCTGAAGGGGTTCTTGGCCTGCTCTTGTGTGACGGCAAGGAGGTTTTGAGCCAAGGGAATGATCGAGGCTTAGTTCTTAATGCATTTCTGTTTTCTTTAGCTGTAATTTCAGTTTCAGCTGTAATTTCATTTCTATTTTTGTATCTACTGCTGTAATTTTCATCTTTGAATTGTTCCAGTCTTAATTCGGTTTCATTCTGCAAGGTAATCAGTTAAGGAGGATGTTTAGTGAACAATAGTTGCAATTTCAGTTCAATTCTTGTCTTAATCTTTGCGTATCAGAATTGCTTTCTACGTATCAGTCTTTAGCTAGCGTATCAACTCTATTCCTGCAATTTTCAGTTGTAGTTGCTGCAGTTTGAGTCAAGTAAACATTAGTTTCCCTATATCTTATCTGAACAATGGATGGTGCATTCGTATCTAGCTTGCTTTGTTATGTTTGTTCTGCATTTGAAGTGTTTTCTGCAATTCTGTAATGTCTCTGCATTTTCTTGTTTCTGCACTGTTCTGCACCTCACTTCTGAATTTCCTACTTCAGTCTTGAGTTTCATTTAAATGATAGCTTACCTTTTCAAGCTGAGTAACTAGTTGCATTTCTGAATTTGATAGTTTTTAGTGCTGCATTTAGTATCAAATTTTAAGTGCATAAGATTCTATTCCTTTGTATCAAGTTGTTTCAGTTTATCCACTTTGTATCAAAAAAACAGTTTCGGTATCAAGTTAAATGAGATTTTGAATGTGATAAGGTGTTTGAAGTAGCTTGTTTTACATCCAGTTAGTTTCTGAATTCTATTATCCATCTTTGCAGATGAGTTTTCCTTTTGTTGCTTGCATATAGTGTCAAGTTAGGTTTCGGCAGTGCCCTTGAATTGATTAGTTTTAGATTGCTTAGCATTGTTTCAATTCATTTGCTTTGCATTGGGCTTGCACTTAATATCAGATTGTATTTCCAGATTCGATCAAGTGGAATTGTTTGATTAGATCTCTTATTGGTTAAGTTCCTTAGCTGCCATTACCTTGGTTAGTTTCTTAGTTAAGTTTACTCTCTTTGCATTGTGTTTTCATATTCTCATTACTAAACCAAACCCATTTCTTCTTTGAAACCCAAAAACATTCAACAACACATAAACTCAAGCTCGAATCGAACCATCTCAACTAGCCCTAGGAAAAATACGACCTGTGGCCCCTTTACTACCTTTTTATTCTTAGATTGCAAAAGGGTTTCCAGCTTTGCAAATATCTAAATTTGAGACCCACTTTCATGACAACTCTTTTGGGTCCATCAGTGCCTCACTGGGTCTAGGCGGCTGGATGGATACGGACGCCCCAGTGTAAAGGCAAACACCAAACCACAGCAGCGAAGCCTCTGGACCAAGGCAGATCAGGCGCCCGTGAGGTCACGGGCGCCCCCATCAGCTCAGGCGCCCAAGTAGAGATGGATAAGCGCTGACCGAGCCTGCGGATAAGGGATCACGCAGGGAAGGCCACGTGTTAGGTGCCCCCATCGACACAGGCGCCCGTATGGGTGCTATAAAAGGGGGTTCACCCCCAAGGCTTCGACATCCATTGCTTTCAACGCTCCAGACACTTTTGCTCAAGCGGTGTGCTCCGGCAAAGTTCGACTTCGAGATTCCAACGCTGACGACGATCCTCTGCTCCAAAATTCGATCCACCTCGGGCGTCGGTAAAACTTTAAATTACGAAAGTGTTGCTAGTTAATTTTCAATTCTATATCTGTACTATCAACTTGTAAAAGTTTTATCGGATATAGAATTGCCCAAAGTAAACGGTCAAGGACCGTGGGCCTTGGAGTAGGAGCCGACCGCGACTCCGAACCAAGTAAAATTGACTTGTGTTCGCGTGTGATCTGTTATTATTCGCTGCGTATTTACTCTAGTATTCCGAAAATTTTATAACGATATTCACCCCCCCCCCCTCTATCATTTTCTCCGATCCAACAAGTGGTATCAGAGTGAGGTTGCTCAAATTTGGTGCAACCACCAATTTGAGAGTATTTTTCAGATTTTACGAAATTATTTTTAAGTTTTTTTTCGAGTTTTTCTCGTTAATCGAGATTGCAGGTGCAACACCACTCGATCGTTTCATTTCTATTAATTTTCTTCCGCACTACTAATCCAAGACCAGGTCTTGGAACAAGCTTTCTCTATTTTTGTTCTTTTTCAGAAATTATTATGGCCATGCAAGAGGGTTTCAGCACAGCCAGACCACCGTTTTTCAGTGGAGAAGATTTCTCCTACTGGAAAAGCCGGATGGAAGTCCACCTGAAAACTCAGGTGGATATGTGGATAATTATCCAATCTGGCCTTGAAATCCCCAAGAACGCAGAAGGAGTGGCACACCACTACTCTGAATGGGACGCTTCGTTGAAGAAAAAGATGGAGGCTGATGCAAAGGCAACCCAGACGTTATAGTGCTGATTAACCAAGGAAGAGCTGAACCGGGTGGGACCTTTCAACAGCGCCAAATAACTTTGAAGCAAGTTGATTGAGCTGCACGAAGGTACCTCCGACACCAAAATCAGCAAAAGAGATCTGTTGCTGAACAGACTCTACACAATAAAAATGAACGAAGGCGAATCAACAGCACAACTCCACGCCAGAATCCAGGAGTTGATGAATGGACTGCACACAATAGGTCACAAGGTAGAGAACCGTGACCTAATCAGGTATACCTTAAATGCATTCCCAAAGAATACTCTGTGGGCATCTATGGTAGATGCTTACAAGGTTTCCAGGGACTTTTCAAAAATTAAATTAGATGAACTTTTTTCAGAATTAGAATTACATGAACAGACTAACTACTCTATGGCCGAGAAAAGTATTGCTTTTCTTGCAGGTAAACCCCAAGGAAAAGTTTCCAAGAAAAAGCCTCAACATGCACCCCAGTCTGACTCAGCCACAGACTCAGAAGATAGTGAAGGGGATCGACCCAAGTTGGTGCGGCTAGCTCGGGACTACTACAAGGAGCTGAAGCATCAAACCAACAGAAGGAAAGCAAGCCGACGAAAGGAAGATCCAGCTGAACCTTCAACTTCAAAAACCAAACTGAATGTCACTTGCTACAAATGCAATAAGAAGGGACACTACAAATCAAAGTGCCCCAATCTGAAGGAGACGAAGAAGACTCGAAGGAAGAAGGCTCTCCAAGCCACTTGGGATGAATCTTCCTCCTCCGAAGAAGAAGAGGCCCCACAATCAAATCTTCTTGCCTTAACCGCTTCGGAAGACATCGTCACCGAATCGGAATCGGAGCCAGACGACGGAAGGCTCACAATCTCGAAAAACGGCCAAATAACGGTAAGAAGTTATTCCGAAGTCGAATTATCTAAATTAATTGTGTATTTATCTCGTAACCTGGCGAAAGCCAAAATCTGGGTCGAATCCCTCCGACAGGAAGTAAAACTCCTGAAAGAGGAAGCCGACTCGAGATCCTTGACCGAGAAGGTTCAAGAAGGAAACTCTACTCAAGTTGAAAAGCTTGAGAAATAGAACTCCTCCTTGAAAACTCAAGTCAAGGAGCTCAGAGTGGCTTTAGAACGATTTACTTCGGGTCCCAAGGGTCTTGACATGATCCTTGGAAAACAAAAGTCCGTTCTTAATCAATCTGGGTTAGGGTATCGAACCAAGTCGAGACAACGGTCGTATTATGCTGTATTGAACCAACCTAAAGCCAAAGTTCAAGTATGGGTCCCCAAACTTTGCTTGAACAACCAAGCTGGACCAAATCAGTATTGGATCCCCAAGGATAAGATTCACATCTTGCTTAATCATTATCGTGACTTTAGTTCAGGGCGAGCCAATATAAAAACAATTTTCATAATTAAATTATTTCTTTTTAATTGCATGCTTGCTTGTTTTTTTTTTTTGTAAATTATCATGTTTAGATCTAGGACTGGTTCGACTAAGGACAAAATTAATTAGTTGAAATTTGAACAACCTAGTATTGGGTGGAGGTGAGATGATAATATGTTAGGGAAGCCATTATGGTGGAACTAGCCGAAGCTACCGATCCAAGACCCAAACTAGTTAGACCAAAATCTTTCAAGAAGTAACTTGAAGATGAATTTTCAATAAAAGGCTTTGTCAAGGAAAGGGTTGATGATCCAATAAGGCTACGACCAAAGAAGGCCTAGTGCCTCGCCAAGACCTGGAAGCCAATTATTGAAAATCAAATTCACTTTACTATTGTCAGATTTGAATCTAACACAAATTTCAATTAATCTTAGATTCAACTATTTTTCAAAATAAACTTAAAACTTAATTAAATTTTTTTAAAATTAATCTAACCTTTTAAAATTAACCATGATTTCAAATTAAATCTTCATTTTTATTAAAACATGTCTCACAAAACCCATAAGGTTAACGTGATTGGTAACTATAGACTGGGTGAGATGGTTAGGACCTAATTTAACTCAAATTTATCTTGCTCCAAACTAATTCATTTGGTGTTGTACTTTTGTCAAGTAAAAACATTGAATCGTGTCTAAAAAATGTAATTTAAAGCTTAATTGATTTAATTGTTGGTTGGTCAAAAGAGTCAAACCTGATCAAAATAGTCAACTATGGTCAAACTAGTCAATAGTGAAACCCCGGTCAACATGGGCGCCCGTGACCTGTGGGCGCCCCAAACTTTATCTTCGACCAAGACAGTTAAAGCTGTCAACCCCTACTCACCTGACCCGGGCGCCGTGACCTGTCGGCGCCCAAGCTTTATCTTCATCCAAGATGGTCAGAACTGCCAAAAGCAGTTGACCACTGACTCAGGCGCCCGTGACCTTATGGGCGCCCAAAAGAACACGGGCGCCCAACACTTCTCAGGCGCCCTTATAACCCTATATAAGGACCATGGCTCCCTCTTCATTCCTCACACCAAAATCGAAATCCTCCTTCACTTCTCTTCCTCTCAAGGCGCCCAGAAGCCCTTCTTGTGTCCTCGAACACCCTACTTCGAAAATGTCGCCCCGGTATCAATTTTATTATGCATTTTTAAGTAATTTCTTTTTATCATCTCACTTATCAAATGCATAATTCTCCTTTACATATTTAGAAAGCGTCGCGTCTCTCAGCCTAACCCCGTGGTTGAACCTAGCCCCGACCCAAGGTTCCCCAACTTAGAATTGTTTAACAAGTTTGCCTAAACAACCTATAAGCCTATAAAGACTAGCTTCCTAGATAGGTAATTCTTTACCCAATCTTGCCTCTTAGCTATGGATGCGATCAACTTCTATCAACTAGATCATCTAGTCTTCTGCACACATCCTGTGAACTCGACCCTGTGTGCAGAATTTTACAATAACCTAGTCAAACTAGATGACTTGCTCTACTCTACGACCGTACAAGGCACTCCCCTAACCATTTCTCCAACTTTGTTTAATCGGTTTCTTGGACTGCAACAGTCGCAATCAACCTTTGGCTGCTACCTCCGACCGACCCTCCCTTCGCACCCCCCTATTCGCACATCACTCTAGACACTCTTTACTCCTACTTCTTTGGAGATGTGCGGAACCCGTTAGCATGGCGGTTTCAATCCGTTGACCTCTGAGTCCAGGATTATGCCCTCTACCGAGTTCTAGTTCGTTGTGTACTCCCACTCACCACCCGAGATGTCGCGACCATGCGACCATTTCATACTTTTCTACTCTACGCCATGATTCATCAATTAGATATAGACATAGGCCTCCACATATTCCACACCATCATTTACGCATCAAGCATATCTACTCACGATCGAGTACGCACGCCCTACTACCATGTTATCACCGCCCTTCTTCACCACCATGGTCGCGATATCACTGCTGGGGAGATTATCTCGATGACTGAGTTCGATGAAGTAGGGTTTAGAAACTTCTCGTTAGCGGGGATAGACGTTTCGGTAACGGGGGTCTTATCATGGAGACGAGAGAGGGCTAGACGGCAGGATGACTCTGACGAGGAGGTGGAGGTAGATGTAGCCGAGCTCGTAGCCGAGATCAACGAGCACCTACAAGAGCCTCCTCCACTGACCACCGATCACCGCTTTACACTACTACAGACGGAGATACACAGCCTCAGGGAGGAGATTGAGGCCTATCATGTTGAGCACATGGACACCCTCCGAGCTGATCGAGAGACAAACGACGCACGATACAATGAAATGATGTCGTTGTTTCGGTCTTGGCAGCCTGGCCCATTTGATCCTCCTGGCCCTTCTTCTTAGATCAGAGTGATATTTTCAGCTATCTCAGTGTATTGTAGATTACTTGACCTGTGCTTGACTATGGTTTTGCTGGTCCTACTATTGACCAGATGACTCATATGCATTTATTAGATTTACTTATTGATTACTTGCTATTTCAATCAGTATGCTAAGTCAGATACTTCATAATTGTAATGTTATGCTTAGTAGAATAGGACTGCTCTATATGTTTTTCAAAAAAAAATTTTACTTCTGTTATTTAATATGTTTGAAAAATCATTTTTGTCTTGAAATTTAAATAATTTTTTGACTTAGTTTTTTTTCAAAAATCTTACCCCCTTCAAAATTAGGACTTTTTTCGCAAATGGACTTAGCTTAGGCCCTAACCCTAGAACTGCATGCACCTATAGATCTAGAAGCCAGCATCTCACAAGCACCTTAGGATACTTTTGATTGACAACCTAGACTGGGTTGAGATGCTTAGGTCTATGCCTTGATTCAAGATGCTTTAAGTCAGTGCATTTGCAGTAATTGGGGCAATAAATACCAGTTGAACGGTAATCAAGTTAAGTGTTAAGCTTAGAAAATCTAACTTGATCAAATCACTTAACTTGACTAACCCTAGCGAAAGCTACTGTTTATGACAGTTAGTAAGTAGCTAACTGGGTTTAGACAAAACCCGAAAGAGAAGATTTAAATTGGTTTGGTCCAGCTAATGATTATTAGAGTTGGTTCAATACAGAACTTTATTTTCTTTACTCTTTTTTTGCTATCATAATTTTTTTTGATATATGACAAAGGGGGAGAGAAAGGAAAGGAGAGAAAAGAATTTTTTTCAAATTTTAATTTTTTTTTCAAAAACTTTTATCTCCTTTTTCAAAAAGTAAAGTAACGAAAATACTTGTTTTCAAATATGAAGCATTTCAAAAATTAATTTTGGAAAATTTTCTAAGTGTTTAAACTTAAATTATTTTGGAAAATTTTCTAAGTGTTTAAATTTAAAAAATTATTTTTGGAAATTTTCTAAGTGTTTAAACTTAAAAATCTTTGGAAAAATATTCTAAGTGTTTAAACTTAAAATCTTTGGAAAATTTTCTAAGTGTTTAAACTTAAAATTATTTTGGAAAATTTTCTAATTGTTTAAACTTAAAAATCTTTGGAAAATTTTCTAAGTGTTTAAACTTAAAATTATTTTGGAAAATTTTCTAAGTGTTTAAACTTAAAATTATTTTGGAAAATTTTCTAAGGGTTTAAACTTAAAATTATTTTGGAAAATTTTCTAAGTGTTTAAACTAAAAATTATTTTGAAAAATTTTCTAAGTGTTTAAACTTAAAAGGTTTTGGAAAATTTTTCTATGTGTTTAAACTTAAAATTATTTTGGAAAATTTTCCTAAGTGTTTAAACTTGAAAATCTTTTGGAAAATTTTCTAAGTATCTAACTTGAAAAATCTTTTGGAAAATATTTTTTTGAGTTTCTCTAAGATTAGTCAAGGACTTAGAAGTGTTTTCAAAAACCCCACTTATTTTTGAAAAACTCAGGGGGAGAATGTTTAGTTCAGGGCGAGGAAAATAAATATCTTTTACATTGTTTGTTTCTTTAACTTAACTTTTTGAACCGTGTTGCCATAAATAAAAAAGGGGGAGATTGTTGGTGCAGACAGCACCTAAGTCAAACCTGTGTTTTGATAATGGCAAAGGGTTCAGAAGTTAAGGTTGTGTTATGATCTAACATGCTTACTAAGTGTGCAGGAAAAGTCCTAGGTACGCTAGGCAAGAAGTCCTGGCAAATTAAGAGCTGGGCAAAGAAGTCCTGGTCGAGGACTGGGCAAGAAGACCTGACCGGAAGTTGGGTAAAGCAGTCTTGGTCAAGGACTGGGCAAGAAGTCCTGGCAATGGGTTGGGCACCGAAGACCTAACCGGAAGTTGGGCAAGAAGACCTGACCGGGAGTTGGGCACGAAGACCTGGTCAGGTGGATTGGGCAAAAGTCCAATCGGAGGAGCCGGTTGGCAAAAGGTAAACTCTCCTGAGAGGAGTAGGTGAGGACGCGTTTCCCGTCGAGGGAACAGTAGGCGTCGGTTCGACCTAGGGTTCCATTTGGGAGACCCGAAGTCAAAACCAAGACAGCAATGACTGTAACTAATGGCTAACACATTTGCTTGTTGTGTTTGGAACTAACCTTAGTTGCAAGGTCGAAGGACTGGTTTTCTGCAAGTGAGGTGCCTCACTGGGGCTAGGCGCCTGGATGGATACAGGCGCCCCAGTGTAATGGCAAACACCAAACGACAACATCGAAGCCTTTGGACCAAGGCAGATCAGGCGCCCGTGTGGTCACGAGTGCCCCCATCAGCTCAGGCGCCCAAGTGGAGATGGATAAGCGCTGACCGAGCCTGCGGATAAGGGATCGCGTAGGGAAGGCCACGTGTTAGGCGCCCCCATCGACACAGGCGCCCGTATGGGTGCTATAAAAGGTGGTTCACCCCCAAGGCTTCGACATCCATTGCTCTCAACGCTCGAGACACTTTCGCTCAAGCACTGCGCTCCGGCAAAGTTCGACTATGAGATTCCAGCGCCGCCGACGACCCTCTGCTCCAAAATTCGATCCACCTCGAGCGTCGGTAAAACTTTAAATTAGAAAGTGTTGCTAGTTAATTTTCAATTCTATATCTGTACTATCAACTTGTAAAAGTTTTATCGAATATAGAATTGCCCAAAGTAAACGGTCAAGGACCGTGGGCCTTGGAGTAGGAGCCGACTATGACTCCAAACCAAGTAAAACTGACTTGTGTTCGCGTGTGATCTGTTATTTTCCGCTGCGTATTTACTCTAGTATTCCGAAAATTTTATAACAATATTCACCCCCCCCCCCTTTATCGTTTTCTCCGATCCAACAGTAGCGTCGTCAGCTTGATTCTTGTGGAAGAAGATGCACTGGAAAGAAGAAGGAGGATATTCTAAGAGACTTAGAGTTGACGGTGTCATAAAGCTTCTTGTCAATGGGGAATAAGAAACTAGGTCAAGATAATATCCTAAACCCATGGAGACCTCCCCTTTATATAGGAATCTAATTTGTTATCAGCCTATAGATAATAATAAATTTGGTAAAAGGCATATCAAGTAACTCTGGCTTAATTCTTACATAGGGCACACCTATGATGATTGAAGTATTGGTGCAGCTAGAGTGCCATATCAAAAGTCATCCTACTTTCAGAATTTATTTGGTAAGTGGAATTTGGGATCAAACTATTTACCACAAGATTAGTCGTGTTGCATGATTTGGATACTTGATATATAAAAAAAGAGCTATGATCGAGAGCGTGAATTCATAATGTGAAATTCAAATTCAACATGAATGATATGATATTTTTTGTGTACACATCAAATTGCTGCTTGGACAGCGGCAACGATCTCCGGCCACCGCCCTGAACCAAACTATAACCTGGGGGGCATAGTGAACCCGTCGAGGATTGCTGCAATTGGGTTTCACGTTGAGTATTACTTTACTAATTCACGTTGTGTATCATTTTTGATAAAAAAAAATAGTTGAATATTTTGTCTTTGGGGTTATGGTGAGATGGTAAGTGGTGGGATGTTCTCTAGACAATGAGAGTTCAAATCTCACTTAGGTTACATTACATTTGTGGATTTTGAAAGACTTGTGATGTTAAGCAGTTTTCCCTATCCGATTTACCTTTTAGTGGGTGAGATACTTTTAGAAAGTAAATCGGATCGTAAAAGTTGAATACCTGAATTATAAAAAAAATAAAGTATTTCAACAATATAATTTTGCCATTGAAGTACTCTTTTGAGCGAAAACACTAACATTATCCCTCGCCCATCCGATTTGGATGAAAAACGAAAAAGTTAAAATTTATTTTGTAAACATGAAATCTATACTCATGTTGGATTCATAATCCCTTAACTTATACCCAAATCTCAATGTATAATGTGTAAAAGAAGATATTTGATAATGAATGTTGTCCTTTAGACATTATTCATTCAATAAATTTTAAGACATTTGGTATTAGAATATTATTCAATTAAAATATTAATCAAGCGCCAATATCAGATCGATTATAAAATCATGATTAGTTAAAAATTTAAAATTTTCCAACAAATAAATTTGACTTTAAATAATTTCTCAAGTAAATCTTTTAGCTTCCAAACAAATTTAAAAGTTGAGAAATAATTTAAAAAATTCATTCTGAATTTCTGAACAAATTGGGGAAATCAATATTAAATTCTTCAAATAATTATAATGTAAAAACAATTTTATAAATTAAAATATTTAGAAAATTAGTTTTAAATTTTATTAATAATATTTTTTCAATTTTACAAATAATTTAATAAATTGATAAATATTTGGAAAAATCATTTTCCTTTTTCTATATAGTTCCAAAAGCTAATTTAAGATTTATAATAATTAGAAAAATCCTAATTTGAATAATTTCATAAACTAGTATACATTTTCAAGATTATTATTGAAATTTAGAAACTTAAAATTTGTTCTTATTTGGATTTTCAATTCCTTTTACTTTCAATTTCAAAATTAATTTAAAAGCTTAAAATCTTTTCTTATTTTGGAGTTGTATTTTATATTTTATTTATTAAAAATAATTATCTGTCTTCCTAAGATTTCAAAATATCAATTTGAATCCTAAAATTGACTTCAATTTGCAATAAAATCATAATTGACTTCAAACTCATGCATACTTGAATTGATATACCTTGTCATTTAATGCCCTAAATAACAATTTTTTCTATTTTTTAAATATATTAAAGTGAAAAAGTATACAAAATATCATATCGAAATATGCTGTTAAGTAAAATTATATAAATAATTAGGTCAATCTAAACATTTAAAGCTCTAAATAGCAATTTTTTAAAATTTGAAAAATGTTGATGCTAACAAGCCTATTGCATCCAACACATCATATTGAAACCCATATCCTTGCGAAAGTCATCCAATGTTATATAGTAACCACCATGTCGATCGCCAGGCCTCTATAAAGCCAACCAAGTGCCAATTAACTGATACTCCTTCATCTTGGGATCCTTTTTGTTTGGCGCCCTATGATCCGCACAACAAAGAACTGGATCATTCTATACATCCACGCGTGTGCGAACACACACAAAAACTAAATAAGTTGTGCTGTTGCATAATAAACCAATCACCACATGATCAAGAAGACAAGAACTGCATGGATATTAACTAACATAATGCTGTGATGAAAGGTGATAAATATGTTCCAACAAAATCTTACTCGTAATTCTAAATAGGGTTATATGCACTAAAGACTACTATTAATTTAAGAGTAAACTATAGATTACCTTAGAAAACTAATGAGCTAATTGAGATCATTATTTTTTTACTTCACTTATTCTTTAATTATCTGCAATTATTATTTTTTCCTCATAGTGGTGAACTCTTTAATAAAAAAGAACAAACATACATCACAAATAAACACCACAAAAAATCTAAAACAAATGGCTTGGTGGATTCGAACTGTGCTTTATATAGAGCCTTTAATAGAGGGAAAAGGTCATGGTGTTGTAGGGCTTTGTAGGTTCAACATAAAACTAAGATCAAGTGATTTGAATATCTCGATGTTCTTCAAATCACACCAAGCCTCATCTATTACCACATGCTTAACTTGATAGGGTTTCCAAAATATTTTATCTCACCAAACCAGACAAGTTGACAAAGAAATATCTATGCAAAGTTCACTTTGGCTGAAACTAATTGAGTTTTATTTTATCTACCTTTTTGTTTCCTGAAGTTCTGAAACTTGACATCATGCCACATGGTAATTAATTACCAACGTAACAACATGCAACTCAACTTCATTAAACTTCACCAATGTGATTATTTTCACCGCGAAGTCCTTAGAACATACACAGTTATTGTGAACATGAGAGTCTTCTTTTCCTTGCTGAAGAAACATCTAAGTACGCATAATGAAACAGGAAGAAAGATCTCTTGTTTGTCTAACTCCTACAGTTATTTTAAACATGAGAGTCTTCTTTTCCTTGCTGATCAAGAAACATCCAAGTGTGCATAATGAAACTGCAGGAAGAAATATCTCTTGTTTCTCTAACTCCTCGGACGCAGATGGATGTTTAAACATTTAAAAGAGTGTTTCGAGCATGATCAAACTAGAACTAAGTTACCAAAGCACATCACTCCTCTAACCTAACCTAACACAGTAGAAGGTAATTGAAATCTTCTGAATAATAATCTAATATATGTTGAGATGCAGACCGGTTCCCACTTTTTGTTGTTGTTGTTATTATTATTATTTAGTTTAATATTCATTTAATCCGTAGGGCTTCGCTCAAAGCTAGGGCACTTTTGAGTAGGTTTGTACTGGTTTTAAATGTGTTGCAGGAACGTACGCTGCAGAAGCCAGCGCCAAAACCCTAACCCTGCACCTCTGTTCTCACTTTTATATATAACCGCAATCAATTCTTCTTTAATTGTGACGTCCAAATCAATTAGCTAGTTTACTAAATGACATGATCGCAGATCGTCACATCCATGAATTGTCTGCGCAAATCAAGATGATCTGCATATGTATAAATAAATGGTGAAAGAAATCCAAACAATTCATTAATTCCTGAGTAACATATAATATTAAGCCTAACCTAGTCATACTGGGAAGCTGCGTATCTATCAGCCGAAAGCGAGAGAGATCTTGTCAATACATAAATATATATGTGCAGATTAAAAATTTGAACGAGTGAGAGAGATGTAACCTCAAAGATCTTCGTCGCTGTGTTTCTCTCATATCCACATCAGGACTGCAAGCAAAACAAAGCAAAGCAAAGCAAAGCAAAGCAAAGAAAAGAAAAGAAACAATTGTTAATTGAGAACAAGAATATTGAGAGAGATACGATCTGTAACCTTAAAGTTGTCGTGATAATTAGGTTTGGAAATGATGTACACTTTAGCTTGATCGATGATTATCTACATCTGATCTCTCATGATTAATTGGTAGAGGAGATAGATAGATACAAACAAGCTCATCATGTAGATGCATGATTTTTGTTTTTCTTGTTTGTTTCTCTGATATTCACCATCATCATTCTTTAGTAGTGTTTCCACGCACGAGATGGAAGAAATGAAAAAGAATGACGGAACTCAAAACCCTAATCACAAATCAAGAATTTCAGCAGCATTTGAAGGATATATATAATTGTATCTTGCAGTTGGGCTCGATCGTTCTTCAGTTTCTCCCTGCGGAGACAAAATGTCGTTAATTAGGTTTGTAAGAGCTAGCTTCCGTCATCCTCTGCCCGAAGGCGGTTTAGGCTGAGCCGGCGGCTCTGCAGGCGGAGAGGTCTCTGACTCCGAGCATTCCAAGTCGACGCCGAACAGTCTGACTCGCTTCCGCTCCGCCTGAATCGCAGTTCTGATTCCGAGTTGCTGCGGGGGCGGCGGCGGCCGCGGGCCTCCTGGCCGCGAATGGTAATACGAGTACCACGTTCCTCGGTGGTTGTAAGGCGACGGCAGTTGCCCGGGGGGCCGGAAAAGCCCCACCCACTGCGCCATCACTGACCGGGGGATGGGCGGGAAGCGCCCCCGGATTTGCTGCTGCGGCCTCCGCGGGGACCAGTCGATGAAGAGGCGGAGGCCGGAATCCACGCGGCTGAAGGAGACGGTGTCGCCGGTGTCGAGCTGCTTGTCCTTCACGAACCGGCTCCAGCCCTTGGTGATCACGTAGCTCTGGCTGCTGTTCCAGTACGAGTACCTGAACAGCCACTGCTTCCCTCCGACGGCAGCAGAGGCTGCGGCGCCGGCAAAGCACTCCTCGAAGCGGAGCAGAACCCCCTCAGCGGCAGTCGAGGGGTCGAGGGGGAAGTACTTCTCGGCGTAGTGCTTGGGGATCACCAGGCGGTTCAGCTTCCCGACGTCGCTGGGTGTAACCACCTTGTCGAACATGTGCTCCAACTCCACTACTGGGGCCGCCGCCGACCCCACCGCCGAGGAAGAGGAGGAGGACGCTGACCAAGGCGTTGAGGATGAGGAAGAAGCCGAAGCGAAGGGAATCATTCTCTCCATTAATTCTGCTATATCTTATATATATATATATATATAATCTCTTTTTTCTGACTTTATACCATTTCTTCTTCTAGAACGAGCATGAGAGTAACAAGGAAAAGGGAAGGGATTATGGATCGCAAATCTATCATGGATCTCATTTGCAGATCTAGAAAGAATGAGAAAGTTAGAGAGAGATAGAGAGAGACTAGGGTTTTGTTTTTCTTCAGATTGTAGGGATTAGAAAAAGAAGAACCAATGGGAGGATGAGGATGAGGAGGAAGAGAAGAGAGGTAGGGAGAAAGGTAGGAGAAGAGAGCATAGGATATAGAGGAGGAGGAAGAGGAGGAGGAGACCTTCCAATGTTAGGAGAAAGGGAGGAGCCCCTCAACCCTCAATAATAATCCGGTAGATCTCATGTAACCTTGTCCTTGTCGACATATGGGAATTATGGTGATGCTAGCTATAAACTATGAAACCTAGAAAACAAAAGCCAGTTGGATATACATGCATACATGTAGATATAGATAGATAGACACATCATTGTTAATCAGAGAGCTAAAATATAGAGGAGAGATTGGATCAGACGCTTGTTTGGCGATCTGGTGGATAAAAAATGACTTCCTGTACATGGATGGGAGAATGTGTAGCAAATCAGAGGCAATTCTCTTGTAGTTTTTGTGAAACTAACTGTGTAGGGTAAGGGACACATGCCTGATGATGAAAGAGATGTCTTCTTGGCATACTCTTCTCTGCCATGCCAAGCTTTACATTGGAAGAAGGGGGAAATCTACATTTGGTTTTGTAATGTCTTGATGTAACAGGCCATATATATGTAAAAGAACTTGCTTCATATCTCAACCCTAGCTATATATTTTCGGAATAGTTCTGGAATTCATCAAGAGCTAGCACAGGCTTTATGAACTACTACGACAACTTCAGAAGAATAAAAACTAATAGAATTTACACAAACTTCAGGATCAGTAGAATTCAGCAAGAGGAACTTCTACAACTAAGGATTTGATTGATTTCAATTTCCTTGTTAAATTATTCTAAACTTGTATTCCGATTGATTTATATGGTAGGATGCTAGTTTCCTTTCAAGACTTGGCCTAATTCTTTTTTATATTATTTGGTGGCAGACAGTACTCTATGATATATTTTATTTAAGCCATATAGCATCAAAAGTCGTAAATGTGCACTGAAAATAAATGACGAATATATATATATATATATATATATATATATCTATCTCTGTGCTGTATCTAGTGGCGTTGGATTAATGCCTGAAAATGTAATAAAAATGTTGCAAATAATGTAATATTTTCTAGTTGGCGAAATTTCATTGTAATAGTTTTATATATATATTTATGTAAAATAATAAGTTATTTGATATTCAATAGTTTGTCTTATGCCCTTTTTATGGAACAGAATTAATAGGGAAATAATGTGTTTATATTTTATTTTACAAATTATTTTGAAATAGTAAAGATGTGCTTGTATTTTTTTTTTATTAATGTACTAACCAAAATAAAATTTTGCCAATGCTTCATTTTTAAGAAGGTAAAATAATAAAATTATATTTCATTTTTATCTTATTATACATTATTTTGTCTTTATATTTTATTTTCTAAAATAGTTTAATGTTCAAATTGACATTGCTGTCTCTTTTGGAATTTGGTACTGTAATAATTCTCAAAATTTAAATTAATTTGTCCAAATGATTTAAACAGGTCATTTGAAATGGTTGCAAATAAGTCATTTACAGCAAATAACTAAGCTAAATTATATCAAATTAAAATCTCAATCAAGCTTATGAATATACATAAATCCTATTGATTTACCCAATAGGTGGGCCAGAGGAGAAGACCGCCTACTTTCAGATTAGTCGGGTGAAATCGGAATAAATAAATTATTAAAAAAATATAGTCTTGATCATGTATCCATTTGATCATTTACCAAGGTTGCTTAAACATATAACTGAGATTCTCCATTGATCATTATTAGTGCAGAGATATCTTTGAATTAACTTAAAGTCTCCCCTAACTAGTTAACATAAAATACTAATGAAAGCCTGAAAAGAAGCAAAAAAAAAAAAAACAATGGATCGGCATGTGAAAATGCCACAGGCACTGAGAGATGATCATGTTACTTCCAATGGGAAAAATGACATCAGTAGCTTGGAAGAGCCTGACGTTGGATTATAATTGGTCAAATATTATAATACTATTGGATTAGCATAATGTTACATATCACAATTAGTTTATGCTTTCCCCCTTGATTGGATTTATGACTATGCAATACAATAACTCCACTCATCTGCACAAAACTCCAGACCATGTTATGTAATGGAGGTTAATTAATCATTAAACACTAAACCCTAAACCCCTATTGCTTAGTATCATTTTTATTTTACTTCTTCCACGTTCAAATTGTTAGTTTTGTGGATATTTTATGCAGATGGGAAGGTGGTAGCTCGTCCATAATTCCTACTGTTTAGCAGTCGGAATGTAGCCACCTTTCCATGTTCCTTTATCTAAAATTATTAGGCCTTGGGGCTACGGTGCAATGGTAGGACGACTAGTCGATATTTCAGACATTCACGGTTCAATCCCTAGTTATGACGTATTTTGTAAGAATTTTTTCTCCAAATGGGGCACCAATCCTGGGACATTGGGCTTCTAAACCATCTACCGCGAGCGCTTTCCGATTTACTCTGGTGACTGGTGGAAAACTTTGGTGGGATTGGGGCGGTCATCCCAGATTCGTCTGCTACTTGGTCCAACATTTATCTAAAATATATATATAATTTGGAAACATAACTAGGCAACTTAAGAGCAACGTTCTTGTTGATATCAGAGTTGAATTTTTTAGCTCATCATTTTGTATGTGTTGTGGTACTACAATAAACTAAACTCATTCATTTTAATCAACTTGACATAAAAGTATGTGAGTTTATAAACAGGCTTTGACTTTAGCAATATATGTCAGTATAATCCTTTGACTTTAATTAGGTTTTAATCTGCTGTCATTAGAATTTAGAAACTTAGTTTTGAGTGAAAAAAATTATAAAAAAATCGCCTGCAGCTTGGCTACAGCATATGCTTTCCTCGCATGTGTTTTTGACCTTATCAAGTCCACTAGAGTTTTATTATTTGTGGGTTTTAAACTTCTAGTGAATCACCCCTAAATCTCATGATACCTTCGTGTTGAGAGACCTATAAATTGATAAAAAGAAGCGATAAAATAATAAAAAGAAAATGCATTGTAATATGAGTGCCCTCTTATAGGGGTCGCTTCACATTGATACAATTATTGATGAAATGTAAAATATTGCATCTCTAGGGATCATTTTGGTGGTAAATAACATCTAGAATTACAGCGAGGAGAAGACATTGGTAAAGATCTTAGTGTCCATAGTAATGATTTTTTGTATGTTGTTCAAGCTCTTATTCTTTGATCATGGTGACTTCGCACCGTTTGAGATTTCCAGCTCATGGTTAATGTTAGAAGGCTATCATGTGTCATACATACGGGTGTAAATGAATCGAGCAGGTTCACGAGCTTTTCGAGCCAGCTTAAAAAATATTTGACTCATATTTTAAATTATCGAATTCGAAACGAACTCGAACATGTTCGAATATTTTTTTCAAGCCGAATTCAAATATATATTATTTTATTCGATTGTTCGTGAGCAATTTGTGAATCGAATACGAATCGAATTCTAATTATTTTTATATAGTTTTCATTTAAATATATTCAAATTAAGATTTTAATAATTCGAATCCAATTCAAATTTAAGCCATGAGCTTGTCTACAATTGCTCAAAATCACATTGGTGGGAATATAGGTCGATATACTACAAATTACAAATGGCAGGTGTCCATATACTACAAATGGCGGGTCAAGTGAAAGTATGCCACTCGCTCATATTTCATATAGCTTTTCGTCTCCTTGATAGGTCGTCCTCTTAAAATCGAATTGAATATCAGACATTTTAAATTATAGTTTCAATATGCTTGAATCAAGATTCGAACAATTTGAATCGAACTTGAATTCGAATTTTATTTTGAATCAAGCTCAAGCCAAAACTATATATTTTCAGCCTCGAATATCATATATATTTTTCAAGTTCGAACTCAAATATCAATATTTTTATATTATTTAGTTCGATTTGATTCGTTTACACCCCTAGTCATAGACATAGATTTGTGGAACGAAGCAATTTGGAAAATGAAATTCAATTGCTACTGATTTAGGGGTTTAATCAAAGTTTGATCATAAACTTAGTCCTTCGTTGTTGGTGGAGATTTCTAGAGAAAACAAAAACAAGTTTGGGTGTGGTGGAGGACTCCTCTTACGCTTTATTCTCTTCTCATAGTTGGTGTCTAAGCTACGAACAAGGGTAAAGTATGGTTTCCTTCATTAAGAATGAGTAATATTTTGTCCCTTAGTGTCCTTTGAAATTTTGATGGACACTAGGAAAGATTCATGAAATTCTAAAGGGAGGAATTGACCGTTACGATGTTTGAAGCTTAATTTCATATAGCATATATATATATAGCTTTTGATCTCGGCCTAGTTTACGTGTAACTCGGTCGGCCAGCCTGGCACCTCATAAGGATAGGTCAGGGTCATGTGTACTCTGACAGCTCGACGTGGCAGGCTAGGGCTAGGGGCCCGATTTCCACTCGGGTCGGGTCGTCCAAGCAGATGACTAGGCGGGTATAGTCTGGACTAGCCCTACTCAGAACGCCGAGTGCCCGACTTAGGGCGGTCACTCAGCAACGCTCCTCATATTATAATGACTATTTTTCAAGGGACAAGCCTGCTGAGCTAAGTCCAAATACCCCACGGCTCGGCGTGGTACAAGTACTCCGATTGGTATATTAGTAGTTGCATATCGACATCTTACTCGGGGTGCCCGATCAGCGCTCTGACTCGGGTGTTGTCCTTATCTAGGGCAGTACCTGTCCTCTAATACTACACTGATAAAGTGTGTACCTGAGTCAGCGTAGGCCGACTCGAGCCTGACACCACTCGTGTGAGAATCACGAATATCCCGCTGACACAGTACCTGCCTGACAAACTCTGGCAATCCGTATCACGGCGCCCCCTTCATGTGTCAGGACGGGCGCCACCGGTCGACAAGCTGACAGTTGCCTCTGATCTTGTCCCCACATAAGACAAAATGTGACAGAAAGGGAGGCAGAAGTTGTCGGCACCCCCGGTTATATAAGGCTCTCCCCTCCTTTGTCCGCAAGTATGCGTAATCCGCTCTTGCTACAGTTCTTCCCTAGTTTTTGCTTCTCCACCGGACACTAATTTGATCGTCGAAGGGCCTTGTCGGGGACTTCTCCCGGCGGGTTGCTGACGGTCATCTTCCTTGCTGATAGGGCGCCAACAGGAGTAGTTCTTAGCTCCACCTCGCTCATCGATAGGATCATATTTGGCGCTAGAAGGGGGGCATTTCACCTGATCGAGAGTGCAAGATGGAAGATCTCAACCGAGTGACGGTGTCAATCATGCCCGAAGAATACGAGTTCCTGATGGCGACCCAAGCTCAGAAAACCCCCCATTTGCCTCTACACGCCAGTAGCCCGACTACCCAGGTTCCTGAGCCTTTAACCATGGGTCACTCGGCAGGTCAGGGAAATGCAGTTCGACCAGAAGGCGCATCAATCCTATTTCCCCTGCATTCTACTGAGCCCGAGGTGATGAGGCTCATTCCTGTTAGGATGTATACTATAAGCCTAGCTTTTGTATAAACATCTATTTTGGAATTAGAATCACAGTGGTCATGTGTTTGCATTTTATATTTGTTATATGTATGCAACTGTCTATTACTTCTCATTGTAGATAACGTGGTGTGTGGTGTCACACAGAAGATTATGTTATCAGTTCCTTGTAAAGTATAAGTAGTGACTCACAACCAAGATGGATTTGGACAAACCATTGGAATAGTTGTAGTATAATTTGGTATTAGTCTATCTTAACTATAGAATTACACTAGTGCACTTTGTGTGTATTGAGAAGGACCGTTTTGAGGTGATTCGATTTATATTAACTATATAATCGATTCAGACCTCGGTTATTATGGATGTACATGCTCTTAATCCCGATATAATAACAGGCACATGTACTTAATATTTATTTCTTTAATTTACCAATGGACGAGATTTATTCGATAAATCAATAGGCTCGGTAAATTGGGAAATAATATTATTTACATGGTGTGTCGTTAATTATAGAAGAAAAACGTGTCCTAAATTATTTAGGATGATGATATCCCCTTGAGGAGCTCATAAGGATTATCATATAAATCCTGCATGTGGACTTGGTCCGACATGATAATAAGGTTGAGTGATACTACTCTTGGAGTTAGATGTTAATTAATTAAATTTTTAGTAATTTAATTAATTAACGGACATGTGATATCTTAAACATGGGGAGATGATAACCACATAATTAACGGACATGTGATATCTTAAACATGGGTAGTTCAATAATAACCCATTAGTGGAGAGGGTTATTATTAACGGGTCGGGTTGAGGATCCATTAGGAGACCAAAACCAACTCCTCCTCATGATCCCTATTATAGCCTATAAATACCCTCATAAGCCACCAAGAGAAACCTAATAAGCCTCTCTAATTCTCTCCTCTCTCTCTCTCCTAGGGTTGTTCAGCGTCGTAAGCATGTAGAGCAAGGGCTAGGGTTTTTGGGAGAAGGGAGAACTTCTTTCTCTTCACTTCTTCTCTTCTCTTCTCTCCCTTAGGGCGTGTGGCACCAAAAAAGAAGAGGGAGGGCGGCAACAAGAAGAAGAAAGGAGAAGCTTCTTCATTCGGCGCATCAAGAAGGAGAGACTCCTTCATTTGGTCGACGCAAGCAAGAGGAAGAAGAAGGAAGTTTTTGGTGGCTTTGTTTCTTGGAAGATCATCGCTCACACGATGTCCAAGAAAAGGATAGGAATACGATAGAAGATCAAGAGGTAAAACAAGAGGTATAATCTTGTTTTCATTCTAGTTTAATTGTATTTTCTTATTTCTCTTGGACCCTGAATTAAACACAAGAATCTGCGATCCAAATATCATCTTCTATTCTGCTGCTAATTGATAAAAGAATTTGATTGCTTGAACAAATGTTGTTCAAGCGATCACTCAATCGAAAAGCATGAAGATGAAATAGGTTGTTCGAGATGTTTTTCCTATCCAGATTAGTTCTAATCAATAGAATTTAAATCCGGGGATATAGGGAGAAATCCCAACGACAACCAACAACTGGTATCAGAGCCAATGGTTTCCGGTTCTGTGTGTTTTGGATTCGGTTACATTCATATTTTTCATATATAATAGGTCGGATAATAGTAGGATGTGCAATAGGCTAACTTTGTGGTTGTAGGCATAAGATCCAACTATTATGACTGTGTATTGTGTGTGATGATTGTGTGATTATAATATTTGAATCCTCAGGGTTGACGAGGCCATTTATATTTAATTGTAATTAAATACGGCAAATGTTAGCCACTTTGTTTTAATTTATTTCGATCTAGATTTTATGTATACTCCTTTGTGGAGTATAGGATCGATGGGTGTAAATTAAAATTTTTTCTCGGCTCGGATCTTCTTCCTTACGCATGGCTAAGGGAGGAGGAGACGAGGTGGCAACATGACTGGAGGCGTATTGGATAACGGCGAACCCTTCAAAGCCTTAATAGTTAGAAATTTTGAATTTTCATATTTATTGCATGCCGTTTGTTATGCTTGTTGTGATTGCATGAAAATTCGACGGTTTTAAAAATTAAAAATTAACTAAGTGGGTGAGGGAATCTTTGAGTCCCGTGACCTCCATTACTAGTTTGAAAGTGATGCAAACAAACTTGCGCATTGGCTCTGAGTGCCTTCCTCCACATCGGATGAGTTTATTTTGTGGATCACTAGTTCAAACTTGATTTTAGGAAATTATTTAGGAGCGTGTGATCTTCCCCATCGGAAGGGACATAATCCCAGATAATGAACTTAGTATCGAGTAATGATGTACACTTAGATGCAATTAATAGTATCATCACCATCGGAGTCACTACTATTATTTGTATGACCGAAGATAAACCTACTATTAATTTTATTTGTCAAAAAGTTAGGTTGACAAGATAATAAAATTAATGGGTAAAACCTCCTCTTACAAATGTTTGAATTAGTATACGTCCACACTATCGTGACATACGAAATTCACGGTGTTTTGAGGTGTTGGTGATTTTAAAATTTTATTTTTTGAGGAATCAATATTATTTAAAATCTAATGTTTTGACCAATTGTAATTCTTAGGATTTTCAAAATGGCTTTCAATCCCCTTGCTATGATTTTAAAAGCAAACAAACTTACTGGTCCAAATTATATTGATTGGAAACGAAACTTGGATATTGTCTTGACTGCTGAGGAGTACAAATTTGTACTCTTTGAGATCTGTCCTGATAAGCCTAGTGATAATTCTAGTGAAGAGGAGAAAGAACATTATAAGAAGTGGGTAAAAGCAGATGAGATGACGTGGTGTTATATTTTGGCCTCCATGTCAAATGTGCTACAACATCAACATCAGACTTTTTCTACTACTTATGACATGATGTTCAATTTCAAGGAACTCTTCGGACACCAGAATCGGGCTGCTAGGCAAGAGGCCATGAGAAACTTGATGACGACCACCATGGTTGAGGGGACACCCGTAAAGGATCATATCCTCAAGATGATGGCTCATTTGAATGAGATGAAAGTCCTTGGAGATGAAATCGATGGGGAAACCCAGGTCGATATCATTTTGCAGATGTTAGCCAAGAGTTTTGAGCAGTTCTGCCTGAACTACAATATAAACAAAAGGACATATTCATTGGCAGAACTTCTGACAGAACTCCAGGCGACAGAGGGGCTATTTCATCAAAGTTCTCAAGCTTATGTTGCAAAAAGCGTTTCTGCTTTTAAGCTGAAAGGCGGAAAGAAGAAGCAGAAACATGTTGGTTTGGCAAAGAAAGCGGCTGGATCTCATGGCGGAGTGAAGAAGCCGAAAGGCAAGTGTTTCACATGCAAGCAGATTGGACATTGGAAGGTGGGTTGTCCCCGCCGAATGGAGAACAATAAAGGTAAATCTTTTTCTATAGTTGTTGAAATATGTTTAACGGTGTTATCTACCGGTACTTGGTGTGTAGATACGAGAGCCACTGATCATGTCTGCAATTCATTGCAGGGGTTCCAGTAAACCAGACGACTATTTGAGGGCGAGATTACCATCTACATAGACAATGCTACGGAGGTGGCGGCTATTACAGTGAGAGATGCTTATTTATCTATTGCTAAGAATAAATATTTGATTTTGAAAAATTATCTTTACGTATGTTGTTTTAGAAAGAACTTGATTTCAGTTTCTTAATTATTTATAGATGGATATTCTGTTTCTTTTAATGATAGAATTGTTATCAAAAGGAATAAGAAGATTATCTGTTCAGGTGCATTAGTTGGCAATTTGTATACTCTTAATCCATTAACTCCCACGATGCAAATAAAAATTAATAACACGTCTTCTAACTCTAATAAGAGAAAAGAACCTTCGAAAATGAACCAAACATATCTTTGACATCTAAGGTTGGGTCATATTAACTTGAGTAGAATTCAAACGTTGATAGCCGATGAACCTTTGGGTTCATTGGTGGTGGAAGATTTCCTAACCTACGAATCTTGCTTAGAAGGAAAAATGACGAAAAGGCCTTTTAAAGCCTAGGGATATAGAGCCCAAGAAGTGTTGGAATTGGTTCATTCTGATTTGTGCGGTCCTATGTCTATCCAGGCTAGATGTGACTTTGAATATTTCGTCTCATTTATAGACGACTATTCAAGATATGGATACATTTACTTGATGCACTGCAAGTCTGAGTGCTTTGACAAGTTCAAAGAATTCAAGGCTAATGTGGAGAAACGTCAAGGTAAAAGTATCAAGACACTACGGTCTGATCGTGGTGGTGATTACCTCTTAGGAGAGTTTAGGAGTTACTTATCAGAGGCTGTGATTCAATCCCAATTGTCCACACCTGGTACACCCCAACAGAACGGTGTGATAGAACGAAGGAATATGACTCTTATGGAAATGGTTAGATTGATGATGAGTTTTCGGAATTACCAAATTCATTCTGGGGGTATGCTCTGGAAATGACAATGTACATTCTGAACTTGGTACCTTCTAAATCAGTACCCTCTACTCCCACAGAATTGTGGAATGGGAGTAAACCTAGTCTGAGACATATTCGGATTTGGGGTAGTCCAACACATGTGCTGAAGGGAGACGCTGATAAGTTGGAATCTCGTACGGAAGTTCGCTTGTTAGTAGGCTATCCTAGAGGAACGACAGGTGGTTTATTTTATAATCCTAACGATCAGGAGGTCATCGTTAGCATGAATGCTCGATTTTTAGAAGAGGACTATGTAATAGACCACACGCCTATGAGTAAGATTGTTCTAGAGGAAGAAAGAGGGGTAGTTCCTACTTCAGTACCGACGGTATAGGATGATATACCACAAGTGACTGCACCGCGTGTTACAGATGATACACAGATAGTACCTTGTCGTAGTGGGAGGGTTGTTAGACAACTTGATAGATTCATGTTTTTGGGAGAGTCTTCGGACTTGGTCCCTGATGAACATGAACCTGATCCTTAGACCTACGACGAAGCACTCCAAGATTAAGATGTGGTATCTTGGCAAAAGTCGATGAATTCTAAGATAGAATCTATGGATTCTAATCAAGTCTGGGAGCTTATAGAACCACCGGATGGTGTAAAAACCATTGGATGTAAATGTGTCTACAAAAGAAAGAGAGGATCAGATGGGAAGGTTGAAACCTTAAGTGAGGCTTGTTACGAAGGGGTATACTCAGAAAGAGGAGATCGATTATGAGGAAACTTTTTCACCAGTAGCCATACTTAAGTCTATCCGGATTCTCTTGTCTATTGCTGCTCATATGAATTATGTGATTTGACAAATGGATGCCAAGATAGCTTTCCTTAATAGAAGTCTTGAAGAAAACATCTATATGAAGCAACCAGAGGGATTCATTGCAAAGGGAAAAGTGCATCTTGTGTGCAAGCTTAATCGACCCATTTATGGATTGAAACAAGCTTCAAGATCTTGGAATATCCAGTTTGATGAGGTAATCCAGTCTTATGGATTCATACAAAGCCCGATGAGTCTTGTGTATATAAGAGCTGTGACGGAAACGTAGTGGTATTTCTTGTACTGTACGTAGATGATATTTTGCTCATTGGCAATAATGTCAAAGTGTTGTCAGATGTAAGGGTATGGTTGTCCAAATAGTTTGATATGAAGGACTTGGGAGAAGCTGGACACATCCTTGGGATCAAAGTTATAAGAGATCGCAAGAAAAGGATGTTGTGCTTATCTCAAGCTTCTTATATTGATACTATCCTAGCTCGTTTTAGCATGCAAAACTCTAAGAAAGGTTTCATACCTTTTTGGCATGGAGTACCTTTATCTAAGGAGATGTGTCCTAAAACATCAAAGGAGATAGAGGAGATGAAGGCAGTTCTTTATGCTTCGGCTGTAGGAAGCTTGATGTATGCTATGTTATGTACAAGACCGGATATCTGCTTTGCCGTGGGCATGGTTAGTAGATATTAAAGTAATCCAGGACAAGAACATTGGACTACGGTAAACCATATATTAATGTACCTGAAAAGGACTAGAAATTATATGCTAGTTTACAACGCAGATCATTTGCTCCCTGTGGGTTACACAGATTCTGATTTCCAATCAGATAGGGATAACAGTAAGTCTACCTCGGGTTATGTGTTTACTTTGGGAGGTGGAGCCATAGTATGGAGGAGTGTCAAGTAGAAATGCGTTGCGGACTCCACCATGGAAGCTGAGTATGTGACAGCCTCTGAGGCAACCAAAGAAGTTGTATGACTCAGGAACTTCTTAATGGACTTAGAGGTGATTCCTGGTTTGCCCAAAGCTATAACAATTTATTGTGACAATAGTGGGGCAGTAACAAACTCGAAGGAACCACGAGCCCATAAGGTGAGTAAACACATTGAGCGCAAATACCACCTGATATGAGATATCGTAAAGCGAGGAGAAGTTGTTGTAACCAAGATTACATCAGTGGATAACCTAGCAGATCCTTTCACTAAGGCCCTTCCAGCGAAAGCTTATGATAGACATGTTGAGGGGATGAGAATAAGATGTATGACAGTTTGATGGCAGCATAGTCTTTTAGTATAAATGGGAGATTGTTAGGATGTATACTATAAGCCTAGCTTTTGTATGAACATCTATTTTGGAATAAGAATCACAGTGGTCATGTGTTTGCATTTTATATTTGTTATATGTATGCAACTGTCCATTACTTCTCATTGTAAATAACGTGGTGTGTGGTGCCACACAGAAGATCATGTTATCAGTTCCTTATAGAGTATAAGTAGTGGCTCACAACCAAGATGGATTTGAACAAACCATTGGAATGGTTGTAGTGTAATTTGGTATTAGTCTATCTTGACTATAGAATTACACTAGTACACTTTGTGTGTATTGAGCAGGATCATTTTGAGGTGATTCAATTTATACTGACTATATAATCGATTCAGACCTCGGTTATTATGGATGTACATGCTCTTAATCACGATATAATAATAGGCACATATACTTAATATTTATTTCTTTAATTTACCAATGAACGAGATTTATTCGATAAATCAATAGGCCCGGTAAATTAGGAAATAAGATTATTTACATGGTGTGCCGTTGATTATAAAAGAAAACCGTGACCTAAATTATTTAGGATGATGATGCCCCCTTGAGGAGCTCATAAGGATTATCATGTAAATCCTGCAGGTGGACTTGGTCCGACATGATAATAAGGTTGAGTGGTACTACTCTTGGAGTTAGATGTTAATTAATTAAATTGTCAGTAATAAAATTAATTAACGGATTAATTAATTAACGGACATACGATATCTTAAACACCGGAAGATGATGTCCACATAATAAGAAGGAGCCTATATTTAATTATAGGGTTGGTGCGGTAGTTCGATAATAACCCATTAGTGGGGCGGGTTATTATTAACGGGTCGGGTTGAGGATCCGTTAGGAGATCAAAACCAACTCCTCCTCATGGTCCCTATTGTAGCCTATAAATACCCTCATAAGCCACCAAGAGAAACCTAATAAGCCTCTCTAATTCTCTCCTCTCTCTCTCTCTCCTAGGGTTGTTCGGCGCCGCAAGCATGAAGAGCAAGGGCTAGGGTTTTTTGGGAGAAGGGAGAACATCTTTCTCTTCTCTTCTTCTCTTCTCTTCTCTCCCTTAGGGCGTGCGGCACCAATAAAGAAGAGGGAGGGCGGCAACAAGAAGAAGAAAGGAGAAACTTCTTCATTCGGCGCATCAAGAAGGAGAGACTCCTTCTTTTGGTCGGCGCAAGCAAGAGGAAGAAGAAGGAGGTGTTTGGTGGCTTTGTTTCGTAGAAGATCGTCACCTACACGACGTCCAATAAGAGGATAGGAATACGAGAGAAGATCAAGAGGTAAAATATGAGGTATAAACTTGTTTTCATTCTAGTTTAATTGTATTTTCTTATTTCTCTTGGACCACGAATTAAACACAAGAACTGGTGATCCAAATATTCATCTTCTATTCCGCTGCTAATCGATAAAAGAGTTTGATTGCTTGAGCAACAAGTTTGTTCAAGTGATCACTCCATCGAAAAGCCTGAAGATGAAATAGGTCGTTCAGGAAGTTTTCCCTATCCGGATTAGTTCTAATCAATAGAATTTTAATCCGGGGATATAGGGAGGAATCCCAACGACAACCAACAATTCCAACCCTGCTGAGGCATCCGAATCCAGTCAGACACACCGGCAACGTTCGGATAAGGGAAAGGGTCTGGCCGACCCCCCGCCCTCACTCTCGGCGCCTTGTCCCTTCACGTCACAGATCCTCAAGGACCCGGTCCCCAAGCATCTCTGGTTCTTCACCATACCGGAGTACTTGGGAGCAAGTGATCCCGAGGAGAACCTCATGAAATTCGGAGCGTTGCCTTGCTTCATCAATATCCCGAGGGCGTGAAATGTCGAGCCTTCTTGACGACATTGTCGAGACCGGCTCAGAGGTGGTTTGACTAGCTCCTGAGTGGGTCCGTGTTCAGCTTCGAGGAGCTCAAAAGATTGTTCCTGCAACACTTCACGAGAAGTCGGAGGCATCACAAAACCAGCCTCAATCTGTTCGCCCTAAAGCAAGGTCTGAAGGAGTCGCTCCGAGCCTACATCAAGAGGTTCAGCGGAGTAGCCATGGATGTCCTGACCGCCACCCCTAAGGTATTGATCAGTGCATTCTCCCAGGGGCTGCAGGAGGGAGATTTTTTCCGTTCGCTGATCTGGAAGCCTCCAAATGATTTTGACATCCTATTGGGAAAAGCTATCAAGTATATTAACGTGGAGGAAGCGTAAGCCGCTCAGAAAAAGGAAGTCGGCGGCGCCCCAGCACCGAGTCCCCCACAGCACAGCCGCAGCCCAAGCGGACCCATCCGTAGCCTCAGAGGGGCAATTGACCGGGTGGGAATGGAGCGACGCCATGTGCAACAGGTAGCTTAAGGGTGTCTACCGACCCGGTGGAGACCTTACTGTGCTTTCCACCAGAGCAACACCCACAACACCGAGGAGTGTCGATAGATCAGGAGAGGTTGGGCGCTAGTTGATCGGGGGTAGGGGTGCCAGGCCTCCCCGGGGCGCGGCTCAGGTCGGGGCAGTCCCTCGATTGCACCAGCAGCAGGAGAGCCTAGGTGGAACGCCCTGGTCACTTGCAACCTATTCCCTTTAGAGGAGCAAGCTAAGCCTGAAGAAATGGACGAAGAACAAGCTAATTAGCAGAACGCTGCCTGAGGAGGGGTTCATGTAATCTCGGGCGGACCGACTGGAGGAGACTCGAACCGAGCAAGAAAGAACCAGGTACGCCGACTGGAAATCCATCAGGTGGGGACAAGCACAGCTCAGGCGCAAGGCCCCCAGATTGTCTTCGGACCACAAGACTTGTAGGGGTTAGTGGTTCCCCATGACGATGCCTTGGTCATCACAACCATGATTGCCAATTACCAGGTCCATCGCACCATAGTGGACACTGGCAGCTCGGTCAACATATTGTACAAGAAGGCTTTCGACCAACTACAGATCGAGCTGTCCCAGTTGGAGTTGGTAGTCACACCCTTATTTGGATTCACGGGGAACCAGGTGCAGCCGATCGGGCAGATACGTCTGGCCATATCCTTAGGTGAGGACCCCCTGAAGAGAACCAGATGGTCCACTTTCCGAATAGTGGACGCTCTATTGGCCTATAACGTGATCTTAGGGCGATCGACCCTCAATGAGTTCCGGGCGGTCATCTCGACCTTCTAACTCAAGATCAAGTTCTTAGCTTGTGATCAGGTCGGGGAAGTTAGAGGAAATCAATGAGTCGCTCGCCGATGCTATGTGGACGACGTTTGAACAGAGGGTCAGAAAGCAAACCGAACGTCCAACAACTGTAATATGGTGTAGGCCTCCCCCTTGGGCAGAGCTACACGAAGACAAAGAGGAGGTCTAGCTATCCCCGACCAAGAAGAGACGAAAGTCAAGATAGCAGTCGGCCTGCCTGGCGAGTTGAAACAACCACTGCTGGATTGCCTGGCGCGGAACCAAGATGTATTCGCCTGGTCGCTAAGGATCCTCATGGAGTCCGATCGGAGGTTGCCGAGCATCATTTGCATGTGTATCCGAATGCCCGATCGGTCAAGCTGCGTAAGAGAGACTTCATCACGGAGTATAACAAGGTCATCCGAGTGGAGGTCGAGAAGCTGTTGGAGGCCGGACACATCAGAGAGGTCCAATTCCTGGCCTAGCTATCCATTATGGTCCTCGTGGCCAAGCCAGACAATAAATGGCGAGTCTGCATTGACTTTTGGGACCTCAACCGAGCTTTCCCGAAGGACTGCTATCCCCTGCCATGGATCAACCAGATGGTCAACTTGACCGCCGATAGCGAACTCATCTCCATGCTAGATGCATACCAAGGCTACCACTAGGTCCCTCTAGCGGTCGAGGATCAGGAGAAGGTTAACTTCATCAAGGTAGACGGTACGTATTACTATATTGTCATTCCGTTCGGACTCAAGAATGCAGGTGCCACCTACCAGTGTATGATGAACAAAGTCTTCCGAGTGCAAACCGGTCGGAACATCAAAGTGTACGTGGACGACATTTTAATCAAGACGGGCCGAGTGGCTGTCCTGGTACAAGACGTGGAAGAGACCTACTGCACCCTGTGAAGGTATGGGTTGAAATTGAACTCGGCCAAGTGCCTCTTCGGAGCTCAGAGCGGGAAATTCCTCGGGTATATTGTCACCGAGAGAGGCATTGAAGCCAACTCGAGTAAGGTCCAAGCGCTGCTCGATATGCCACCACCAAGAAATCTCAGGGAGGTGCAGAGGCTCATTGGAAGAATCACAGCACTGTTCCGGTTCATCTCCCAATCCGCCGAGCGAGGGCTCCCGTTCTTCAAGACGCTTCACCGAGCCACCAAGTTCCAATGGGATGCCGACTACGACATGGCCTTCGAAGAACTAAAATCTTACCTATCAGAGTTACTTGTCATAGCCAAACCCGAGCTAGGAGAGCCCCTATATGTGTACTTGGCGGCTTCAGCTGAGTCAGTCAGTATGGTGTTGGTCAATCAGGGAGAGTCCGAGCAGTAACCAGTATATTTCTTTGCACATTTATTTTAAGGAGCCGAGTGCCGATACACGACACTCGAGAAGTTGTCTTATGTCTTGCTATTAGCTGCCAGGCAACTCAAGCCATATTTCTTAGCACACCCGAAGTTGGTACTAACAAATAGTAGTTTGGGTTGGGTAGTGTCGAACCCAGAGGCTTCAGGTTGATTAATTAAATGGGTGACCGAGCTGAGCGAATATAATATACAATACTAAGCCCACCCAGCCATAAAAGCTCAAGCTCTAGCGGATTTTCTCAGCGAATTACGTTCAGAAGAGACAGAGGGTGCTTGGTAGATTTATGTGGATGGGTCATCAGCTCGGCAGGGAAGTGGTATCGACATTTTGATGGTCTCTCCCAAGGAAGAACCTCTGCATCTATCTTTATGGCTGGAATACTGAGTTATAAATAATGAGGCGGAGTATAAGGCTCTCATTGTAGGATTGCAAGCCACCAAGCATGTAGGCGGTGCCCGGGTGGTGTTGTACTCGGATTCACAGTTGGCCACCCAGCAACTCACAGGATGTTTTGAGGTTAACAGTGACTGACTGCAATCATTTGTCGATGCCTATGAGAAGCTAAAGGCCAGGTTCCAGGAGGTCCAGTTACAGAAGATTCCCAAAGAAAGAAACCTTCGGGCTGACGAACTAGCAAAGCTGGCTAGTATGGTAGGCTCTTAGGTGTTGCCTTAGTCGATCAGTCAGGCGATGATGGTAATGCATATAGAGCAGCAGGCCGAGTTGGAGCTCGGGACAGACTGGAGAGCGCCGCTGGTCGTCTACCTAATGAATGGGACGCTCTCGACCGACCGGGAGGAAGCTCGACTCTTAAGAAAGCGAGTTGTTCAGTATTCCTTGGTTGAGGATGCGTTATACAAGAGGGCCTTAGCCCAACTGCTACTTAAATATCTGGGCGACGAAGATGTTGACTACGTACTCAGGGAGATTCATATGAGAATCTGCGGTAGTCATGCAGGAGGAAGAGCTGTAGCTCGGAAAGTCTTGCTCTCGGGGTATTATTGTACAACCCTATAGAAGGATGCCGATCGGCTAGTTTTTACATGCTTGTCATGCCAGAAGCACCACAATCTTCCCCACTAACTGGCCGAGACGATGAAAGCATTGGTTGTCTCTTGGCCGTTCGACCACTGGGGAATGGATATAGTAGGACCTTTTCCTACTGCTCCAGCTTAGAAGAGATTTTTATTAGTGGCAGTAGACTATTTCTCTAAATGGATAGAGGCGGAAGCACTGGCGCGCATCACCGAGCCGGCGGTGATTAAGTTTCTGTGGCAGAACATTTTATGCCGATATGGAATCTCTCACAAATTAGTCTCGGACAATGGAAGGCAGTACCAGGGCAAAAAAAAATCAAGGAGCGGTGCTCGGCTTATGGCATTCAGCAGTCCTTCACTTCTGTGGCATACCCACAGAGTAATGGTTAAGCAGAGGTCGCCAACTGGGATATATTAAGAGGGTTGAAGACAAAGTTGGATCATGCAGGTGGCACGTGGGTCGATGAGCTACCCAACATCTTGTGGGCTCAATGGACCACACCGAGGGAGACAATGGGCCACATGCCTTTTCAGCTGATCTATGGAAGCGAGACGGTAGTGCCTGTGGAAGTCGGTTGTGAATCCGATCGGCGGAAGGCGTATGATAAAGAAAACGTAGTGAGAAGACGCTTGGAGCTGGACCTAGTCGAAGAAATCCGAGAAAAGGTTGCTACCCAGATGTTCGCCTATCGTCAGAGAATGAAGCAATGATTGACCGTAAGGTGCTGGCTCGAGCATTCCAGGTCGGGGATCTTGTTTGGAAGAGGATAAGGTCAGTCGGCGATGTCAACAAGCTGGAGCTCCAGTGGGGAGGGCCTTTTAAGGTAGTCCAAAAGTTGGCCTCTGGAGCATACTACTTGGATAACGAGCAAGGAAAGAGGCTAGACCGACCCTGGAGAGCCATCTATCTCCAACCTTACCAAGCGCCATAGTGAGGTTGTGTAAGCTCTACATATTACCAGCTCAGGAATGTAAATGAAATGACAAGGGCCTCCCTGAGATGTGAAAGTGTTCCAGACTCTCGCCTTGCCAGTGAGTTATAAGTGGGCATGCCCCTATGCAACCGCTTGGCTTGGTGCCCTCGATCGGACATGTGGTGGCCCATGCTCCTTAGAATCAGACCGACCGAGTGTCCAGACTCTCGACTTGCCAGCGATTTATAAGTGGGCATGCCTCCATGCCACCACTTGGGTCGGTACCCCCAATCGAATGCGTGGTGGCCCACGCTCCTTAGAATTGGACCGACTGAATGTCTAGACTCTCGCGCTGACCGTGAGTTATAAGTGGGCATGCCCTCACGACCCCACTTAGCTCGATGCTACTAAGCAGACGAGTGGCGACCCACGCTCCCCAGGAGTGACTAAGTGGTAATAACTATTATGCTGTTCCCAAGCGGACGCGTGGCGACCCACGCTCCTCAGGGTCAACTACTCTCTATAAGTATTGCATTGCTCCCGAGTGGATGCGTGGCGACCCATGCTCCTCAGGATCAACTAAGTCCCTATAAGTATTGCATTGTTCCCGAGCAAACGTGTAGTGACCCATACTCCCCAGGAGTGACTAAGTGGCAATAACTATTACGTTGTTCCCAAGCGGACGCGTGGTGACCCACGCTCCTCAGGATCAACTAAGTCCCTATAAGTATTGCATTGTTCCCGAGCGGACGCGTAGTGACCCACGCTCCCCAGGAGTGACTAAGTGGCAATAACTATTACGTTGTTCCCGAGCGGACGCGTGGTGACCCACGCTCCTCAGGATCAACTAAGTCTCTATAAGTATTGCATTGATCCCGAGCAGACGCGTGGCGACCCACGCTTCTCAGGATCAACTAAGTCCCTATAAGTATTGCATTGTTTCCGAGCGAACGCGTGACGAGCTACGCTCCTCAGGATCAACTAAGTCTCTATAATTATTATATTATTCTCGAGCGGACGCATGGCAACCCATGCTCCTCAAGATTGACTAAGTGTTAGTAGCTCTTCGGTTGTTCCCGAGCGGACGCATGACGACCCACGCTCCTTAGAGGGGGACCAACCGAGTGCTCACAATTCCACTAAGATAGCAAGTAAGGGGTGAACTAGTTCCATGCCTTAGCCAAACTTGGGGAGTTCTGTAAAATCTCGCAATCTCGGACAAGGAAGTTAGTCCCTCAAGACGACCTCCAAAACGGTCAAATGGTTGGAAGGGACCCGAGCGCAGGCAAAGTTTAATAGATTCACAAATACAGGAAGTAACATGGAAGGCACAGGCAAGGAAGGGAAACAAGAAATATATTAAGTAGCCCATTACAAGAAGGAGGAAACATCCTCTACAAAAGGAAAATAAGAAAATTACAATCAAGAATTAGAAACCTCCCGGGCCCTCAGACGAAAGGTCGGTGAGCCTCTTCCGGCAGCCGCTGGGTCAGGCCAGATAGCTTGACCATGCTCACGGGGAGGTCGGGAGGAAGGTGCCCACCCTGCTTAAGCTGCTCGAAGGTACTCAGCATCTGCTACTTAAGCAGAGGGTCCTCACCCGGGCATAGAGCTATTTGTTGAAGGCCGCCGAGTTGATGTACTCAACTTGGTGGACATCCAGTCGCTCTGTCTCTCCCGCCTTATATGCCCGCTGCTCTTCAAGCTCCGCCTCGCCAGCCTTATATGCCCGCAGCTCTTCAAGCTCCGCCCGAGCCGCTTCCCACTCGGCATGTTGTGACCGGACCAGAGTTGGCTGAGCTCTTCGGCCTGGTTATTTAGTTCCTGGTCCCGGGTGGCCAGCTCAGCTGCCAGCGAGCTTGCCTCCTCTACTCGGGCCGCTAGTTCCTGCTCCTTGGTCGCCATCTCGACCCGCAGCAACTCGGCAGATTCAAAGAGCCATTGAAGTTCAGCCGTCTTCTTATTTATTCTTCATAAGCCCAAGCTTGGCGGGGCCACGCCTTCCGCTCGGCGTATTTGATAAGTACCATTTTTTTGATTATTTTAGTTGCTAAAATCCAAGTTTGACCCATATTTTACTTGCTTAATTGTGAATTTACCCTAGGTTCTAGGACTTATCTTTATTTTGGACTTAATTGCAAATCTTTATATATTTGGATTATTTGACCACTAAATTTTTGATCTATTTTTGTAGGCATGAAAGGATCATGGACCTAGGGCATACTGGGTCGAACTTCAGTCGGAAGTGGACCCGGATCGAGTTAGCAAGCTTCGGATTAATCTGGGCCGTCCGATTCAAAAGCGGCTAGATCTGAGCCATCTGGGACCATCTGAGGCAATCCGAGCTAGGGTTAGGGCTGATCAAGCACTGAGATCAAGATCTGAGACTTTCATCCCAATCAGAGATCATCCAACCGTTGGATCAAGCTCAGAGGGCTCTAGACTGTCCATCCAAAGATCTGGTTGATCTGGGCCATCCATTGCAGATCTTGAAGATCCGAGCTACCACGAGGCAGATCCTGACCCTTGATCAACATCATCAAAGTTTGGGTCAGATCGGATGAAGATCAGCCGTTGGATTTCCTCAAATCAATCTGGGCCGTTCATTCCTAATTACTTAAGGAAAATTCCCTCAGTTTTCTTCCTCGTCGCGTCTTTGCCGCACAGTGCTTCTTCTTCGTGTTTTCAGCTTAGTTCATCACTTTCTTCTTCAATTTCTTCATCCGAAGGCGTGACCACCTCAATTTCGACCTTGGATTAAGATCTGAATCATTGGGGATAGCTTCTGTGGAGAATTCAACTCGAATTTGCGTCGGAACAGGGCTGTTTGAGGGTTTCGGCAGTTCTGCGATCCAAGCACTCGAATCTCATCCGCAAGCCATTTCCGATCATTTGAGCCATCTGTAGGGGTCCTCAGGTGAGCTCAGATGATCCTCAAATCATCATCGCAGTTCCATCAATTGAGATAGAGTAGATTGGATTGGAAATTCCAGCTACGTGCCGATTTTGAGCAGAGTCGACTGTAGAGACGATTTCCCACTGATTTGCGGAGCTGAAGGGGTTCTTGGCTTGCCCTTGCGTGACGAACAAGGAGGTTTTGAGCTCAGGGAGGATTGAGGCTTAGTTCTTTAGCTAATTTCAGCTGTTTTAGCTGTAAATTTTATTTCTGCACTTGCTTTCGTTTCTGTCTTTGTATCAGGATGCTCAGTTTCGGTTTCTGATTGTTTTTTTTTGCTTAATTAGGTTTCAATTCTTCAAGTTAAGTAACTAGGAATCTTGTTTAGTGAACAATTGGGTTTAATTTCAGTTATTTCCTGTTTCCTTACTTGCGTATCAATTAGTTTAGCTGCGTATCAGATTTTTCTGCTTTTGTTCTCTGTGCATCAATTTACTTCTGCAATTTTCAGTTGTAGTTGCTGTAGTTTGAGTCATGTAAACCTTAGATTTTCTATATCTTGTCTGAATAATAGATTGTGCACTCGAATTCAGTTTGTTTTGTGGTGTTTGTTCTGCATTTGAAGAGTTTCCCGCAATTCTGCACTGTCTTTGCATTTTCTGTTTCTGAACTATTCTGCACTTCGATTCTGGACTTCTTCTTCCAGCCTTAAGCTTCATTTGACTGGTAGTTTACATTCCAATGCTGCATAGATCAGTTTCAAGTCTTAAGTGTTAGATAACAGTCCTGTATTTATATCATTTTTGGTACATTCAGTTTTCCTTCTCTTGCGTGCCAAGTTGCTTAAATTCGGCACTTTGTATCAAGTTCTGTTTAGGCAGTGATTGGTACCAAGTTATAGGGTATATTTAGTGTGCTATATTGTCTGAAATCAACTGGTACTGCATTCATCCATTTCTGAATTTTGTTTGCATTTGTTGGCTTTCAAAACTTGTAGCAGAGTTGAGTTATTGCTTGTTTAATTTCTGAATTTCGTATGCTATTATTTGTGTTAAGCTTGTTTGTTTCCAAAATCTGCCATCACTGCGTTTATTCATTTGTTTAGCATCTAGATTGCATTTAATATCCATTGTGTCCCCTTTTAACTTCGATTTAGCTACCTTGGTTGAGTAGGTTTTCTCTTGGTTGAATTCCTTAGTTGCCATCACTTGTTTAGTGCATTTAGTTGAAATTCTTTTCTTTTCATTGCATTTCCATTTCTATTTGCAATCCAATCCCACGACTTAATTGAAACCCCAAAAATCAAACGACACATAAATACAAGCTCGAATCACACAACATCAACTAGCCCTAGGAAAAATACGACCTGTGGCCCCTTTACTACGTTTTCATTCTTTGATTGCAAAAAAGGGTTTCCAGCTTTTCACACGTCTAAATTTTGAGACCCACACTTTCGTGACAGCTATTCTGAGGGCATCAAAATTTTTGGCGCCGTTGCCGGGGAAGCAACTAGTTGATTTGTTTGATTTTTGCTTGTACGCTTATTTCACATTTTTCTTGATTTATTTTGTGCTTATTGCTATATCTGGTGATCTGATTTTATTTGTTTCATCTTTTTATCTACTTTTACTGCGATTTGTTTTTGGTTTTATGACCAGGTCTACAGGTGGTGATCTTGAAGAATTTGACCCTGAAATTGAGAGGACTTTCAGAGCAAGGAGGAACCAAGGCATACTTTCAGAGACAATTGATATTCCTCCTCTTCAGTCTATTCCCACTCATTCAGGCAGTATCATGGCAGACCACCAGAAGACTATGAAGGAACTCGCAGCACCAGATGCTTCATTTCAGTATTCCAACATTGCTTATCCGGAGCTGGCTGGAAATTTTGAGCTTAGATCTGGACTGATCAATTTGCTGCCCAAGTTTCAAGGATTATTTGGAGAAGATCCAAATAGACACCTGCATGAGTTTCATGTTGTATGCTCTACTATGAAGCCTCAGGGCATTTCTGAAGAAGATATCAAGCTGAGAGCTTTACCCTTTACACTGACAGGAGCAGCAAAAGATTGGTTTTACTATCTACCCACTGGGCACGTGTCTAGTTGGATCTCTATGAAGAAAGCATTTTTGGAAAAATATTTCCCAGCCTCCAGAACAACAATAATTAGAAAAAGCATTTGTGGCATTCAGCAAGTGGTGGGTGAGACGCTCTATGATTATTGGGAGCGATTCAACAAACTGTATTCCAGTTGCCCACAGCACCAGATCAGCGAGCAGCTTCTGATTCAGTATTTTTATGAGGGATTGTTGCAGATGGACAGGATTATGATAGATGCTGCAGCTGGAGGAGCCCTAGTGAACAAAACGCCAAATCAAGCTAGGGAACTCATTTCAAACATGGCTGAGAATTCACAACAGTTTGGGAGCAGAGCATTGACCACTAGAGGAGTTAATGAAGTCCAGATGGTTTCAAATGAACAGAAAGAAATGAAGAATGCAATGGTGGAGCTCACATCAGTGATGAAACAATTGTCTATTAATAATGCAAATCAAAGTTCAAATCTTTCAGCAACTCCACAAGCTAATCAAGTGATAGGGGTGTGCAGTATTTGCTCTAGTCAAGAGCACAACTCAGATTCATGTCCCACCCTCCAACAAGGCGAGACAGTAGCAGCATTGGTTAGGGGACAGTTTCAAGCCAGAAACAACCCTTTTTTCTCTACTTATAACCCTGGTTGGAGGGATCATTCTAATTTGAGGTATGGGAATTCTTTCTACCAACAAAACCCTCAACAACAAACATCACAGCAGCCCCAGCAAAATCAGCAAGTTTTTCAGCCTTCAAACCAAAATTTTCAGCCTCCATTTCAGCCTAATTTCCAGCAAACTCAGCAGCAATTTCAGCCCCAATTTCAGCAATTCCAACCTCAATTCCAGCCATATCAGCAAGGGCAGCAAGGTTTTCAATCATTTCAAACTTTCCAACCTCAAAACCAGCAAAATTTCCAGCCTTCACAGCCCTATAATCAGAATTTCCAGCCTTACAATCAAGGGTTTCAGCCTATGCAAAATCAGTCCTCATCACAGGATTTTTCATTGCAAAATCAGAATTTTCAAGGATATAACTCTCAGCAAAGTTTTCAGGCATTTCCACCTTCTTATCAGCCATTTCAACAACCATTTTAGCCCTCCAATCAGCCCCAACAGCCCTAATTCCAACAATCACAGCAGGATAATATCATTGGAGCTTTACAAAACCTCGGAAGGCAAATGGGACAATTAGCTAGTGATGTGAATCAAATTAAAGCTCAATGATCAAGCCAACTACCTTCCCAAGCTGTTCCCAATCCGAAAGGAAACGTGAGTGCTATTTATTTGAGGAGTGGGAAGGTTACTTCATCTCAAAATGGTCCAAGAGCTGAAATTTCTGAAAACAGGGCAACACCTTCATTTCCAGCCCAAAACAACCCCGAAATCATTTCAAAATTAGTTGATTCCACCCCTAGCCCGTGCCCAACTCCCTCATCAAGCAATCCTGTAATTTTGGTGGAAAACGAAGCACAAATCAGTGGCGAAACAGATTTTACAGCAGCTCCAACAAGTGGGATAGCAGCTCAAAAATCAGCCCCTCCCATTTCGGTTCAAGAGGAGGAAAATTCAGTTCCTTTGCCCTTTCTCAGCGAAGAACTCAAGCTAAACGACAAGTGGAGGAGGAGAAAACCAAAGAGTACAATGAGCTGGTAAAACTTTTTAGCAAAGTAGAAATTAATGTACCCTTGCTGACAATGATTAAACAGGTTCCTAAGTATGCAAAATTTCTGAAAGATCTTTCTGTTCACAAGAAGAAACTTAAGGAAAATGAATTGGTCAGCATTGGAAAAAATGTTTCATCACTCATCCATGCCATACCTCAGAAATGTGAAGACCCTGGCATGTTTACTGTATCTTGTGAGATAGGGAGCACCACGCTACATGATGCCATGCTGGATTTAGGAGCTTCCCTTAATGTCATGCCCAGGACGGTCTTCCAGATGCTTGGCATTGGCCCTCTACAGCCCACTGGAGTTGTGATTCAGCTAGCAGACAGAAGCCAGACTCGCCCGGCAGGAGTTATTGAAGATGTTTTGGTTAAAGTGAAAGAGTTGATTTTCCCTGCAGACTTCTACATTCTAGATATGGAAGGAGAGTATCTTGCACGTAGATCCCCACTTATCCTTGGAAGGCCTTTTCTGAAGACTGCCAGAACTAAGATTGATGTTTATGCTGGCACACTTTCGATGGAGGTGGGAGACACAGTAGTCCAGTTTAGCATTTTCGATGCCATGAAGGACCCTAGGGGAGATCACTCAATCATGAGCGTGGGCACCACAGATGAGACTGTTGAGGCACAGTTAATTGCTGATGATGTTGCATTTGACATAGTGGGAGGAGATTTGATTCCAGAGAAGGCTGAAGATGCATCAGTTGTGAAGGCATTAGAGGAGATGGATGGAAAAGCATGTGACAGCCTTGAATTTGAAACTGAAACTTTACATGACTCTTCTTATCTTTTATTTTGTGATATTGCTATTGATAGTCCTAATCTTTCTAATGAGATTGCTGCAGATATTACTGAAGAAGCATGCACAGGAGATGATTCTACAGGTGTAGGGGATTGCACAGAGCCCCAGGGACCACCAACATTAGGAAATTCAGAGGACAAGCCAGAAAGTGTAGGGACTTGCATGATGAGAGCAAGAACCCAAGGATCACCTATTCCAGTTGAGTGTCCACCAGAACTTGAGCACGATCAGGTAAGTATTTCTCCTTTACCTTTAGAAAATTTCAGAGAGGTGTCTAGAATTTCATGTGAAGCATGTCTTGATACATTTTTTGTGAGAAATAATGATGAAAATTCCATAGAGGCACCCAGACTTGATTTTATTCGTTGTGACACATTTATTGATTTGATTTTATTCGTTGTGACACATTTATTGATATACCTTATGTAGGAACTGATTGTGAAAATTTTTTGGAGGTGCCTGAAATTGATGTTGTTTATTGTGATGAATCTCTTGCTATATATTATGCTGAATTTGAATGTGAAAAAATTATGGAGGCACCTAAATTTGATTTCATTGGTTGTGATACATTGTTTGATACATCTTTTGTGAATATGGATTGTAGGAAATTTTTAGAACTGCTGAAATTGATGTTGTTTATTGTGATGAATCTATTGCTATATCTTATGCTGAGGTTGAGTGTGAAAAAATTATGGAGGTACCTCAAATTGATTTCATGGGTTTTAATGCATTGCTTGATACATCTTTGGTGGATATTAATTATGAAAAATTCTTTGAGGTGTCAAAAATTGACTTTATTGGATGTGATGCATTTTTGGATACATTTTATACAAAGACTGATATTGTTTCATTTCTTTCTTACCCTGCACGCATGAGAGAGGTATTACATGGTTTTGCAGGGTCCCAAAGACTTCTGGAGTGGGTGCTTCATCTGAACAGACTCAAACCTCCTGGAAGGTGTTCCAAAAATTTTGATGCCCTCAGAATAGGTGTCACGAAAGTGCGGGTCTCAAAATTTAGATGTGTGAAAAGCTGGAAACCCTTTTTGCAATCAAAGTATGAAAACGTAGTAAAGGGGCCACAGGTCGTATTTTTCCTAGGGACTAGTTGAGAGTGTTTGATTCGAGCTCAAGTTTATGTGTCGTTGATATTTTTGGGTTTCAAATGAAATTTGGGTTTTGGGTTGCACTCGGAAATGAATTCACAATGAAAATAAAGAAAACTTAGCTAATAAGCTAAACAAAGTGATGGCAATTAACAACTCAATCAATGGGAAACCGAATTAACCAAGGCAACCACACTTGATACAATGGGCTTAATCTTCAACTGTTACTCATGCAGAATACAATAATCTAATTGCAGATATGAACATTAAACTTGATACAAGCTGGATGCAAAACAACTGGTTTCAATTGCAAAGGAACTGCAATTCCGAAACTTTACTGAGGCAAGCTGCAGAAATTCACACTAGAAGGCAGAAAACAGAATTATAAGTCAAGATAAATTGGAAGTCAAACAAGGATTCAGAACTAAACTCAAATGCACAAATGGAGATCATAGCTCAAGAACAACCCAAGTACAATTGCAAGCTAATACGCAAAATAAAAGCTGAAACAAAGTCAGAAATGGCAAGCTGCAGTCTTGAATTGTTGCTTGATACGAAAACAGATACACAACTGATGTAAAGTAAATGAACGTGAAGCACACAATCGACTGGAGATTTCTGCAGCATATGTAGTAAGTAATGAGAATTCAGAATCCAACTGATGTGCAGGAATGAATGAATGCAGGGATGAAATGAGGAACTTCAGAAATCTAATACAGAATTTCAGAACTTGAAGACTGAATTGCAGCTACGAATTGATTGAAAAATCAAACAAAACAATTGAGATTAAAATGCACAATCGAGTGACAACAAGATGTAGAAGATCTAAGTTCACTTGATCCAAACTACAAAAGCTGAACTGAAATGTTTCCACAGAACTTAAGCTGAAATTGATACGCAGCAGCTAAACGGGAATTTCTGAAATGAAACTAATGCGAAGCAAACTAAAATTGACTTCAATTGCTCGCTAACAAGTAACCTATCTAATGCTATTGCAAGATTGAGACTAATTGAAGCAGGACAGATCCGAAAGCTAAACTTAACTAAGCTGAAATTGCAGAATAGGGTAAAAAACTGATACGCAGCTGATACGCAAATATGAAGCAAGAAATACACTGAAATAAAAAGCAATTATCCACTAAACACATTTCCTAGCTATTAAACTTGCAGAATGAAACACAATTGAAGCTAAAACAATTCAGAAACTTAAATTACAGCAACTGAAATAGAAATTCAGAAATAGAAATTGCAGCAGGAATGAAAATTACAACTAAAAACAGAAATTAAATAACGAAACTACTCCTCAATCACTCCCTTAGCTCAAGTACTCCTTGTTCGTCACGCAAGGGCTGGCCTCGAACCCCTAAGCTCAGCAATTCACTGGGGAACTGAATCCGCGATCGAGTCAAGCTCAAACTCTGTTCAAGATGGAAAACCCAATCGATTTCTTCAATTCAGCCTTGTCTGATTGAACTGAAGGTGCGGGAATGATCCAAGCACTCCAGAGAACCCCTCCAGATAGCTTGGATTGATGTAGAACTGGACAAAACTGAAATCGAAGCAATCAAATACAGAGCTGAGGAAACCCTCACTGAGCTTTGTTCTTGCCCAATTCCGAGCTGAAACCTCCACGGATTGCTCTCCCTAGTGACCTCGAACTTGATCTAAATGAAGAATTGAGGGGTCGCGCCCCTTAGATTGAAGAAAATACTGAAGACAGTGAAGAACAAACGAAGAACATGAAAGCTTGCGGCAGAGACGCGACGAGGAAGAAGCTGGGCAGATTTTTGATTAAGTACTTGACAACGGATGACTCAAATTGATTTGAGGAAATCCAACGGCTGATCTTCATCCGATCTGAACCAAACTTTGATGATATTGATCAAGGGTCAGGATCTGCCTCGTGGTATCTCGGATCCTCCAGATTTGCAACAGATGGCCCAGATCAACCTAATCTTTGAATGGACAGTCTTGAACCCTCCGAGCTCGATCCAACGATCAAATGATCTCTGATTTTGATAAAACCTTCAGATCTTGATCCAGATACTTGATCAACCCTAACCCTAGCTCGGATTGCCTCAGATGGTCCCAGATGGCTCAGATCTAGCCGCTTTTGAATCGGACGACCCAGATTAATCCGAAGCTTGATAACTCGATCCGGGTCCACTTCCGACTCAAGTTTGACCCAGTATGGCCTAGGTCCATGATCCTTTCATGCCTACAAAAATAGATCAAAAATTTAGTGGCAAAATAATTCAAATATATCAAGATTTGCAATTAAGTCCAAAATAAAAGTAAGTTCTAAAACCTAGGGTAAATTCACAATTAAGCAAGTAAAATATGGGTCAAACTTGGATTTTAGCAACTAAAATAATCAATAAAATGGTACTTATCAACTCCCCCACACTTAAGCTTGAGCGTCTCGCGAAACTACTAAGTATGTATCCCCTAGATTTTCTTAAGCATAATTAGAAGCAAATGAAAAGAAATTACCTAAGGTTGTCAATTCTCAAAAGTCTAAGCTCTATGGATTAGTATCTCGTCCTTAAATCAACAACTTAGCCTTTTACTCCATCATGATTCATTGAGATGAATTTAACTCACTAGCCTTTCAAGGAAAATTTTGGTGGCTCTCTCCTTAAGTTCTAAGTTGATGATGGAAGTGGAGCTCACTCAAACACACATGCTTCTTGCACTACCATAGGCTTGCTTATTATCTACTCTCCACCATTATTCATGATTAGGATCAACATCTACAAAAACAAGTGAAAACATGGAAAATGTAAGAAATGGAGTAAAAGCCAAGAAAATGGAAAATGGAGTGGGAGACTTGGTTGCTCAAGAATGGTTCCAATGTACTTTACTTTTCTTTACAGTCCTCTAGTGATATAAAAAGTGTGATGGAGTAAAACTTGGATAATGCTTTTCATTTGGGTGAAGAAAACTCTATTTGTTCGAATGTGACAATTTGTGATATTGCGTGCCAACTTTGCTTCCTTCATTCTTCTATTCTGATTTTTTTTCTTCTTTTATCCTCTAGCAAGGTCAGACTTGTAATGGAGCAAAGCTTTTAATTCGGATGTGTAACGTCCGTCTTTTTCCCACACCTTACGGTGTGGCGAGAGAGACGGCGTTACGCTAAATACATACACATACATACGGCATAGGAATATCTTAATGCAGCGGAATCAATTTTTTTTATACACATGCGTTTTACCATGCAACTATTACCTGAACATATAGGTATGCCTTAACTTATCATTCATAAAACATGGCTTACATACATATTGTTCATAAAACATGGCATACATACATATTGTTCATAAAACATGACATACATACATATCATTCATAAAGCATGACATACATACATATCATTCATAAAGCATGACATACATACATATCATTCATAAAACATGCATGGTCATGGTACCTAGGAAGACATGCTTAGATCTTTTCATACATGATACATTTCCCTAGGTTCATGGCACGTGGTCTAAACATTTGTGAATCATCATAGCACATGACCTAATATACAAGGTCAGGACACATTTTACATGAAGTTAGGTTTTAGGTCACATACAAGTTCCTACAACATACTTAATCATATACATACATCTTAGTAACCCATAAACAAGTCTCTTTTGAAACTTAACCCAACCCAAGCCCTAACTTATACTCTTGGCTGAAAGTTCAATAGGGGAAAGACCCCATCATTCAAGCAACATGCCAAGGTCCATAGGAAATGAAGAACCCATACATTCATACAATGTCATAGTAAGTCATTTGACCCCATAATTGGAGCCATCCCTATTTCCTAGCCCTCTTATTTGTCCTTGGCCGAAACCCTAATGGGTCACAAACATATGAAAAAAAATCCCTATCATCCACCATTAAGATCCATTAAATCATAGGAAACATAATAGCATGCTTGAAAGGTTAGACCTCATCCTATGTTGACATGGGCCGAAACCCTAGTAAACTTTAGGGTGCCAAAAACTTTCCCTACATCATGATCTATGTCTTAATATCATAATAAAACATTTAAATGCACAAAAGAGAGTTTACATCATCCCTAAATCCAACCATCAACCTTGGCCGAAACCCTAGTGGCTCCCCTTCATGGTTTCCTCATCTTTAAATCTTAAACAAAAGTCTAAATTTTTGTTAAGCATCAAAGAACAATCATACCACAGGTGAGGGGGTCTTACTTTGGTTTGTTTTTGATTATCACCTTGAATGGAGAAGCCAAAAGAAAGCTCCTTGACCCTAGGCCTCTCCTTAGCCCTTGTATCCTTGTAGAAGGTCTTGGATCTTCAAGATCAAGTTCCCTTGTGAAACTTTTCCAAGGGAGAGAGGGGTCTTGTGGGTTTTGGCTAGGAGAGGGAAGAAGAAGGAGAGGAGAGGCTTGGTGGATGAAGAGAAGAGGGAATGACTTTCTTAATTGTTAAGTTATTATTCCTCCCATTTATACACAATGAAGAGGGGCAAGTGAAGAGACATGGTGCCTCCTCTCATGGTGACTCTTCACTTCCTTTAGCCTTAACAAAAATCCACTTCATTCCCTCATAGCACTCCCTTGCTAGGTGAATTGGTTAGTACATGCATGGTAGTATGCTAGGTCCAAGGTTCAATCCTTGGTGCATGCATTTTATTTTTATTTTGTTTTATTTTATTTTATTTTTTCGAAAATTTTCCCTAAGACCCACCCATAATCATACTAATATTCCTAACTAAATCTCATCTATGTTTATATTACATTCTACCTAAAATCCACTAATAACCATGATATTAGGAAAGCCCATATAGGCCCATTAGTACTTAGTTTCTCAAATTAAATGGGAAAATCAGGATAACTAGGCTAAAGTGCGCTCTAATGTCTCTAGGTTCCAAAAAAAAACTATCTAGACATGATCAATATTTTAAAAAAAATATTGAGACAATTTTCCGGGTCGTTACAGGATGAGAGAAACTTCACTTGTTTTCATGGTGCCAACTTCAATTGCGTGTCATTTGACTCTTTGTTCTTCTTTTTTTTTCTATTTTTTTTTCTGTTTACTACTGATTCCCCGATTTGGTTGCAACTTCTCCTTGTTCATTCTTCCCTACAATCTCATTTGGACACTCGGACCAGTTAGTATCAGAGTTTGACACATCAAATGCAATTAGTAAATCACTCTTGCTACTCATTCTCTTAAAATTTGCACATTTCCATCACCTTTTTTTTTTTTTTCTGTTTCAATGTTTCTGCTCCACGACAGATCCTTGCAAATCACTCTTAACATCAATAGAAGCTTGCATCGAATGGAGAGTGAAGAATAAAATGCTCACTTGGTATTTCGACACTGCACTACAATTCCTGCAATAGCACTTCACTGCTGATTTCCTTCAGCAGTTCAAATTCTGCTCCCAAGCAGTTTAGTCCAATTAAGATCACTCTGCAAATTTTGTGTCAATTCAGCACTGCATTACTAATTTCCCAACCCAAATTCAGTTTGAGATTAATACCAACTGTGCCGAAACTGCTTCATGGAGACACATCCTTAGTTCTAACACTCTCACTGATTTTTTTTTTCTGTTAATGTGTTTGATACTCACTGTTTTCTTCAATTGCTAGCAAACCTTGCACAGCTGCATTCCAGATTTCTCACAATGGTTCTGATTTTACAGCCAAGTGAAACTACAATTCAACTCTCTTTCACTTTGGCACACTTTGCTTTTGCATGCCGTATTTGTCTTCATTGCAGATTTTTTTTATTTTTTTCATTGCGTGCCATTTTCCTTCTTCATGCAGAATTTCCTTCATAAATGCTTCACTCGATTTTGGCACTGCATCACTGATTTCCAAAACCAAAATTTCAGTTGGAGATGGATACTAACTTTTTGAGTCAACCTCACAAATGAACCTCACAAAATTTTTTTTTTCTTGACATGAAATGCCTCTTTGATACCAACTATTTCCAAAATAATAGTCACTCCCCCACACTTAAATCTTTGTCCATCTCGGGCAAAGTAGCATTAAGAAACATCCTAAACAACAAGTCTATAGAAAAGTAAGGTTAAGAGTAGGAGATAAGTAAAGAAAAAATAGAATAAACATGATTAGTGCTAAAAATTGATGTGGAAAGGGAAACAAATGGATTAGTCTCTATAGATGTGATCCGTGTTAGTATTGTGAGAGAAGTGTCCTAAGGCAATCGCCTTATGATTGTAATCATTTATTTTAATAAATGAATATTCACTATTTGAGTATACATGCTTGTGTATTTGATTGAGATCTTGAACTCATTTACTGAATGTCCGCAATACAATTCATAGCATGAGAGAATTTGTGATGAATTCACAACTAGTGATTATCTCTACATGTGCAATTGTGAAGTATTGAAATTGTCCCTAGTCGATGAATTGATAAATACGGACACTATCAATTCTGTTGAGACTAGCATGGGTTATTCTCTAATCAGCTAATTCTCACTGGCGGGAGACATTGGGATGTCAGGAGATAAACATGAATGCTAGTTAAGGGAACTAGTTCATTGGAGTGACTGGCTGTAAAACTTCATATGGTAATCTACATATAGATATGTCAATGAAGTTCTTACTGTAGCTTAAGTGCGATGTTCCTTTGACTTGCGGTGTTCAAGTCATCTTGGTCATGGAGACTTATACTTTGACATCTTAAGCAAGTATCTCTAAGGAGGTGTGGACCCAGGATGGTTGGGTATAAGCCGAAGTGCCCGAAGATGTTTGAACAGCCTACAAAGGATTCACCACTCCTTGCGAGGAGATGTATACCCAAGGCCTATCGTCGGATTGTTACTCGAAGCCTCTGGCCAGAGCATCACATGTTCAGAGTATGAATCTCTCAGAAACATGAGAGTAACTAGAATCCGTAGGACGAGAAAAACATTGCTTGGGCTAGGTGTGACGTAGTCAGCCTAGTGGGGACTGACACACATAGACCGTGTCCTGAACCAAGTGGGTATAAGATGGTGAAGGGAATGGGGCACGATTCATTATAGCTGCTGAAGGGTTTCAGAATAATTTCTGAGGTCAACCGTTGATCTTTCGATTAATTGGGGATCATGATGTACTACTAGGTGCCACTCATGATCGTTCTATAATTGGTTAATTATAGACGGCCAACATAAATCGAAAGCCTATTTAGTCACACGCACTACGAGTAATCCAAGGGATTTAAAACGAGTTGAAAATTGGATTTTTCGATCAAGAGAGATAAGTCGAATCTGATTTTTCAGAGACGCATCGGAAGCTTAAAATGGCTAAGTCTTTTGAAGGCTTATTGGACGAATTAAATGAGTTTAATTCATACGGTCCTGGCTTGGGTTTGGCCAAAGGGCCCACCCTCTTTGGGCCACATTAAAAGGGGAGAACCAAATTGTTTGGTTCAGATTATAAAATAAACCGAGCGTGGTTTGTTTTATAAAATTATGGATAATATATAAATTTTTATAAACCGAAATTTGGTTTATTATTTTCATGGAAATTAAAATAAACTTTGAATAGTTTATTTTATAAAATCAATTATGAATTGATTTTTCCATGATAAGAAAAATTATATAATAAATTTCTTGTGAAAATTTATTCCATAATAAAAAGGGGGGCATGGTTGTTTTTATTATAAATTAAATTATCATAAAAACTTGGCATGATGGAATAAATCATAGAAAAATTTATATGATAAATTTCTTATGAAAATTTATTCCATAAAAAGGAGACTTGGCGATTGAGAGGCTACTATATAAAGGAACCAAGGCAAGGCTTGGAAATCAATCTAAGAGATCAAGGAATAAGCCCTCTCTCTCTCCCTCTCTCTCTCTCCCTCCTCTAGTGCCGCTGGCCCTAGAGGCATTCTCTTTGTTGCCGTGAGCTTCATCCACCAAGCAGCTACCGTGAGAAGAAGAAGAAGCGGGCGCGACTCCTTCCTCCCCGGAATCTTGATTCCGTTCTTCGTTTGGTGGTTAGTCTTCCCATCTCTCTCTCTTGGTATTCTTGTCGTGCCTTTGGAGAATCTAGTAGTTCTTGTTGGCATGAAACTCGTGGCTTTGCGAAGTCATCCCGAAGAAAACTCGGCGTGGACGCGAATAGAGGCGGAGCTTCTAAGGGACGCTTACGGTTGGATCTCGTCCCTTGCTTCAAGTTACGCGAGGTAATAAGTAAATTAGTTTACTTTCTGCAAAATTTTAAATGTATGATCATGTCTACACAATATAAGGTTGCATGCTTATATGTGTTGTTAAATAATTTGGGAAATTATTTATGCTAAATCTTCCACTGCACGTAATTAATTTTTAAAATTACGAACCCGCATCCATGTCAACATGCACCCGGTCCCAATAGTGGTATCAGATCTGGTTAGTGTTCGACATAATCATATAATTGTTTTGTGGAAAACTTTGTCATGATCTCAATTTTGGAAAATTTTCCAATTATGATAAATTTTTGATTTAGGAATTTCGAAGTTTGGAAATCCTCATGAAATTTCGCAAACTTTTGAAATATCCTAGTTTCTGAAATTTTATGATAATTGTGAAAACTTCTCATTTTGGAAACTTTCCAAATTTTGGAAATTTCCTATTTTAGAAAATTTTTAATTTTGAAAATATGTAAGTTTTCTTTGTACCAGAAACTTACAAATATTCTGAAAGCCTTTTATTTTTGGAAAATTTTCATTTATGGAAAGATCGCAATTTTGGGCACTTTCTTTCAAGAAAGTCTAGACAAATTTATGGAACATTAATTGACAATTAAATTCGAATTGGTTTTTAAATTATTAACAAAATTTTTTACTTTGGGGAGTGCCTCGGGGAGCCACCCAAATTAAAATTAGTTGTTGTAATTTAATTTCCTATTTTGAATAAGAATTGTCAAGTTTAATTTGGCTACGCCTCGGGGAGCGGGCCAAATTAGATTTACGACAAATTTCTTTTCTTTGGGTATCTGAGCCTCGGGGAGCCACCCAAAGAAAATAATTTGTTGTAATTAATTAGTCCATAAATAAAATATGTGATCAAATCTTGGAAAATTTTGAGGTGATTCTCAAACGATAATTTCCTTATTTGATTTCTTACATATTGTTGTCTCCAAAATTAATTAGGAAAATTGTTTCCTATAGAGTTTATTTCCTTAAATAAGATTTTCATGAAAATAATATGTGGTTGAATTAAGGGAATCTGTCTCTTAATTTAATAAGATTTGATTTAGAGAAATCAAAGTCTTAAACATATTATTTCCGAAATTGATTATGACAATTTAGGAAATTGTTTCCCAAAACAATTCCTTGAATAAAGTATGAAATTGGAATAAGGAAATCCGGTTCCTAATTCAATCAATGAGACTTGATAAATTAAGTCACATACATACTTTATTAAGGAAATCGTTAGTACATGACATAAATATGTGTCATGAATGTGCTTAGAAAGAAAAGGATGAGACCCAAAACCCCTTACAAAATATTAAGGCCAACACCTTCCATTAATATGGTTAGAACCGGAGTTTTGTTTCTCGTTTGGGTTGATGGACACATCCATGCCCGGCTTGAACCTCAACATGTTCAAACCATGGAATTAGTTTATGATTAATATAGTTGGAGTCAGAGGTCAATCCTTAGTTTTGGTTGTTGGACACATCCAAGCCTGACTAAACGGTTGAATGAGCTCCAACCATATTAAAACTATTTCTTGATTAATGGGTCAGCCTTAAGCTTGGAGCATCGATTTGTTGTGCCACAGCCAAGGTCGATGTAAAGAGAGGTGCAGTTGGGTGCTATGTATATTGTTGCATACTTGTTAATGAGTTAACAACCCAATGATTTATGCAAACATTCAATTAGTTGATAGCATAAAGTGATAGTTACATATATGTAATATGTAATCGGTATAATTACCTACCTTCATAGCTAAGAATAACTTGATGGCCACAGCCATGGTTGTTCTTATCTATGGTTGGATATCAACCTATTTGGAGATGTTCCTACGATCTCCCGAATTGATGAAAAGGGTTATTCAATTCGAAAAATAAATAGGATTTAATTAATGTATGTTGATGCATTCTTTATCATTCTTCTCACATAAGCTCAATTTGTATTTCTAGGATAATCACTTGATCATGTCTTCTCTGAATTTGCGTTCCATTTTGGACACCAATAAGCTGACTGGGCCAAACTTCATGGACTGGCTTCGAAACCTGAGGATAGTCCTCAAGGCAGAAAAGCTTGCTTATGTCCTTGAAGATCAACTTCCCAACCGTCCTCCCGAAAATGCAACTCCAGACCAGTTAGTGGCCTATCAGAAACATGTGACCGATTCTGAACTTGCGAGTTGCATCATGCTAGCCGCTATGGTACCTGAGCTACAAAAGCAGCATGAGCATATGGATGCTTATACCATCATCTTCCATCTTCATGAGCTGTTTGACGAGCAGGCGAGATCCGAAAGGTTCGAGGTCTCCAGACTCCTCTTCACCTCTAAGATGCAGGAAGGCACTTCTGTCTCACAGTTTGTGTTGAAGATGTTGGGGTACATTGAGCGACTAAGCACACTCGGATTTGCAATGGATCACGAACTAAGTATTGACTTAATTCTGCATTGTTTGCCCAAAAGTTATTCACAATTTGTGATGAACTATCGGATGAACAAGCTGGAGACTACCATTCCTGAGTTGCTCAACCTGCTGAAGACTGTAGAGCCTTCTGTGAAGCAGGATCAGAAGACGGTACTGTTAGTTGGTTCCTCGAAGAAAGGCTCTAAGAGGAAGGCCAAAGAACAGAATAAGGGAAAGAAGAAAAAGGCCAAAAAGACTGAAAAGACCCCAAAAGGCACTTGCCATCACTGTGGCAAGGAGGGTCACTGGCGAAGAAACTGCAAGGTTTATCTTGAGTCCTTGAAGAAGAAGGCATCCGATGCCCCATCCTCTTCAGGTATCTTCGTTATTGAATGTCACTCTATTTCCTCAACCACCTGGGTACTTGATACTGGGTGTAGCTCACATATATGTAATGACATACAGGGGCTAAGGAATAGAAGAAGACTCGTCAAGGGAGAAGCGAATTTGCGAGTTGGAAATGGAGCGAAGATTGCTGCTGTTGCCATCGGAACATATTTGCTAAAGCTCCCTACTGGACTTGTCTTAGAGTTGGATAATTGTTATTTTGTTCCTTCGTTAATAAAGAACATTGTATCTATTTCATGCTTGAATGAAAAGGGTTATCATTTAACTTTTAGTAACAATTGTTGTTACATAACTTTAAATGGAGTTCTTTATGGGACCGGAACTTTGTGCAATGGTATCTACACGTTAGATTTATCCGGTGACATTTTCAATATCGAAGTTAGCAACAAACGTGCTCGAATAGATAATCAAATAGACTCTTATACGTGGCATTGTCGTCTTGGCCATATAAGTAAGAAACGCATGACCAAATTACACCGATGTGGAATTCTGGAATCATTTGAACCCGGTTCATTTGATACATGCGAATCATGCTTAAAAGGCAAGATGGCCAAATTACCCTTTTTTGGAAAAGGTAAACCAGTGGGAGAATTGCTTGGTCTAATACATACTGATGTATGTGGACCAATGTCAACTCTTGCACAAGGAGGCTATAGCTACTTCATTACCTTTATCGATGATCACTCACGATTCGGGTATGTGTTCTTGATGAAACACAAATCTGAAGCTTTTGAGAAATTTAAAGAGTTCAGAAATGAAGTAGAGAAACAGCTTGGCAAAAGTATTAAGATACTTCGATCCGATCGGGGTGGTGAATACTTAAGTCAAGAGTTTCAAGATTATCTTAGGGACAATGGGATATTGTCTCAATGGACTCCGCCGTATACACCACAGCATAATGGTGTATCTGAGAGGCGTAACCGAACCTTGATGGACATGGTTAGATCTATGATGAATCATGCAACTCTTCCAAAATCCTTTTGGGGCTATGCACTTAAGACAGCTGTTTACTTGCTAAACAGAGTCCCGACCAAGGTAGTCTCTACTACTCCATATGAGACGTGGAATAGTAAGAAACCTCACTTAACTCACCTTAAGATATGGGGTTGTCCTGCTTATGTGAAGCGGACTGTATCAGACAAATTGGATGCTAAGTCTGATAAATGTCTATTTATTGGATACCCTAAGGAAACAAAGGGTTACCAATTCTATCATCCCTTGGAACAAAAGGTGTTTGTTTCAAGGCATGCTGTATTTCTGGAAAAAGAATTTCTTTTACAAGAAAACAGTGGGAGTAGTATTGAACTTGAAGAAGTTCAAGAAACTCCAATAGACATTACAGAGACACCTAGTCTAGACCCACAACCAATAACTCATAATGATGAGCTATCAGTTGAACCTAAAACAACACCACTTCTTCGTAGATCTGATAGGACACGCAATATTCCAGAGAGATACGGATTTCTCGTAAGTGAATCGAACGACGTGTTACTCATTAGCGATGACGAACCTATCAGTTATGATGATGTTCTGAAAAGTTCAGAAAGGGACAAATGGCTTGAAGCCATGAAGTCGGAAATGGATTCCATGTACGAAAATCAAGTATGGGACTTGGTTAACCCACCTGAAGGGATTAAGCCCATAGGGTGCAAGTGGGTTTTCAAGAAGAAAACTGACATGGAAGGTAATGTTGTTACCTTTAAGGCTAGATTAGTGGCAAAAGGATATCGTCAGAAACAAGGATTGATTATGACGAAACCTATTCGCCAGTAGCTATGCTTAAATCCATTCGGATGCTCCTGGCCATAGCAGCTCATTATGATTATGAGATATGGCAAATGGATGCGAAAACAACTTTCCTTAATGGAAACCTGCTTGAGGATGTATACATGATACAACCTGAAGGTTTCACAACGGTTGATAAAACCAAAATATGCAAGCTTCGACGATCCATATATGGACTGAAGCAAGCATCCAGGAGCTGGAACATCCGTTTTGATGAGACAATCAAAGAGTTTGATTTCTCACAAAATCCTGACGAACCTTGTGTGTACAAGAAGGTTAGTGGGAGTGCAGTCGTATTCCTAGTATTATATGTCGATGACATATTACTTATAGGAAACGATATATCAGTCTTACAGTCGGTTAAAATTTGGTTGTCCAAAACTTTCTCCATGAAAGACCTGGGAGAAGCAACCTATATCCTTGGGATTAGAATCTATAGAGATAGATCAAAACGGTTGCTTGGTCTTTCGCAGTCTACATATATAGACCGAGTGCTAAAAAGGTTTAGCATGTCGGAATCCAAGAAAGGTTACCTTCCCATCAGGCATGGGATCAACCTTTCAAAGTCTATGTGTCCGCGCACAGAAGACGAGAGGATTTGCATGAATAAGATTCCTTATGCATCCGCGATAGGATCTATCATGTATGCTATGTTATGTACTAGGCCCGATGTATCGTATGCTCTGAGCGTCACAAGCAGATACCAGTCTGATCCAGGAATGGATCATTGGGCGGCTGTCAAGACAATCCTTAAGTACTTAAGAAGAACTAAGGATGTGTTCCTAATATATGGAGAAGGTGATATGGTAATACGTGGGTATACAGATGCCAGTTTCCAGACAGATAAGGATGACTCCAAATCTCAGTCCGGATACGTATTTATCTTGAATGGAGGCGCAATAAGTTGGAAAAGTTCCAAACAAGACACCGTAGCGGATTCTACCACGGAAGCGGAATATATTGCAGCTTCGGAAGCAGCAAAGGAAGCAGTCTGGATCAAGAAGTTTGTCTCAGAACTTGGTGTGGTTCCAACCATTGATGAAGCAGTGCCGGTTTACTGCGACAACAATGGAGCTATTGCACAAGCAAAGGAACCAAGGTCTCATCAGCGATCCAAACATGTGCTTCGCCGCTATCATCTGATCAGAGAGATTATAAGTAGGAATGATATACAAATTGAGAAAATTCCCACTGAAAGGAATTTAGCGGATCCTTTAACTAAGGCCTTGCCTCAAAGCAAGTTTGAGGGTCATGTTAGAGCCTGTGGTATTGGATACCGTAGCGATTGGCATTAGGCCAAGTGGGAGTTTGTTAGTATTGTGAGAGAAGTGTCCTAAGGCAATCGCCTTATGATTGTAATCATTTATTTTAATAAATGAATATTCACTATTTGAGTATACATGTTGTGTATTTGATTGAGATCTTAACTCATTTACTGAATGTCCGCAATACAATTCACAGCATGAGAGAATTTGTGATGAATTCACAACTAGTGATTATCTCTACATGTGCAATTGTGAAGTATTGAAATTGTCCCTAGTCGATGAATTGATAAATACGGACACTATCAATTCTGTTGAGACTAGCATGGGTTATTCTCTAATCAGCTGATTCTCACTGGCTGGGACATTGGGATGTCCGGAGATAAACATGAATGCTAGTTAAGGGAACTAGTTCATTGGAGTGACTGGCTGTAAAACTTCATATGGTAATCTACATATAGTATGTCAATGAAGTTCTTACTGCGGCTTAAGTGCGATGTTCCTTTGACTTGCGGTGTTCAAGTCATCTTGGTCATGGAGACTTATACTTTGACATCTTAAGCAAGCATCTCTAAGAAGGTGTGGACCCAGGATGGTTGGGTATAAGCCGAAGTGCCCGAAGATGTTTGAACAGCCTACAAAGGATTCACCACTCCTTGCGAGGAGATGTATACCCAAGGCCTATCGTCGGATTGTTACTCGAAGCCTCTGGCCAGAGCATCACATGTTCAGAGTATGAATCTCTCAGAAACATGAGAGTAACTAGAATCCGTAGGACGAGAAAAACATTGCTTGGGCTAGGTGTGACGTAGTCAGCCTAGTGGGGACTGACACACATAGACCGTGTCCTGAACCAAGTGGGTATAAGATGGTGAAGGGAATGGGGCACGATTCATTATAGCTGCTGAAGGGTTTCAGAATAATTTCTTAGGTCAACCGTTGATCTTTCGATTAATTGGGGATCATGATGTACTACTAGGTGCCACTCATGATCGTTCTATAATTGGTTAATTATAGACGGCCAACATAAATTGAAAGCCTATTTAGTCACACGCACTACGAGTAATCCGAGTGATTTAAAACGAGTTGAAAATTTCCGATCAAGAGAGATAAGTCGAATCTGAATTTTTCAGAGACGCATCGGAAGCTTAAAATGGCTAAGTCTTTTGAAGGCTTATTGGACGAATTAAATGAGTTTAATTCATACGGTCCTGGCTTGGGTTTGGCCGGCCAAAGAGGGTCCCTACCCTCTTTGTTTGGCCGGCCACATTAAAAGGGGAGAACCAAATTGTTTGGTTCAGATTATAAAATAAACGA
>JAGFNQ010001624.1:101823-128856 GCA_024364735.1 Boesenbergia rotunda
TGACCCTGATTTTGTTTTGGTGTTGACATCGATTTAGTTTAGGTTGATGATTATGATTATGATTAAGTCCTGATCGGGGATTAGGTATGGTATGGAAAATCCTAGCTTGGAGGGCTAGGTGTTGGAAAATCCTAACCTGGAGGGTTAGGTGCTGAAAATCCTAGCTCGGAGGGCTAGGTGTTGGAAAATCCTAACCTGGAGGGTTAGGTGTGAAAAAGTCCTAGCTTGGAGGGCTAGGTTGGAAAAGTCCTAACTTGGAAGGGTTGGGTGAAAAGTCCTAGCTTGGAGGGCTAGGTGAAAAGTCCTAACTTGGTGAGTTAGGTGAAAAGTCCCAACTTGGAGGGTTAGGTGTGAAAAATCCTAGCTTGGAGGGCTAGGTGTGGAAAAGTCCTAACTTGGAAGGGTTGGGTGAAAAGTCCTAGCTTGGAGGGCTAGGTGAAAAGTCCTAACTTGGAGGGTTAGGTGAAAATTCCCAACTTGGAGGGATAGGTGAAAAGTCCTAGCTTGCAGGGCTAGGTTGGATGAAATCCTAGCTTGGAGGGCTAGGTTGGAGGTCTAGGTTTGAGTCCCTGGATCGGTCTGGTGACCGATCAGGGAAGTTGGCACGCTGCTCCTTCGTGGATCGGTCCGGTGACCGATCCAGCGATGACTGATCGGTCTGGTGACCAATCAGGGAGCACACAGTGAGGTTGGGAACCTACTGTGCGGCTCCTGATCGGTCTGGTGACCGATCAGGGAGCAGACAGTTGCCTCACTGCTTGGCTTCTGATCGGTCCGGTGATCGATCAGGGAGTAGGCAGTTCACTCACTGCCTTGCTCCTGATCGGTCTGGTGACCGATCCACGACCTAGGATCTGATGTCCGCGATTACTGTTCACTCAGAAGTGGACCGATCAGGCTTGAGCCTGATCAGTCAGTGGCTATCTTGATCGGTCTGGTGACCGATCAGGCTTCACTCTGATCAGTCTGGTGATCGATTAGGCCTGTGTCGTCGCGAAAGCTGGGAGTCCCAGTAAAGCGGTGGATCGGTCTGGTGACCGACCCACGAGCCCTGGATCGGTCCGGTGACCGATCACTTTAATTCAAAATGCACTGTCAGACGCTCTGATCGCGTCTGAACATATCTGATTCTCTGCGCTTAATCTCTGATACTCGATTTTCTGCTTGATATGCTATGCTAATGCTCTGATTAAGCTGCAGGTGACAGGGAAGGATTCAAACACTCAAGGAGAGTCAATGGAGGCCTTTCCTTGGAGCAGGTTTGTCCGTTTTCCATCTCAGGTTGCAACAGACGCTGGTGCTGGCTGGAGCTACTGACTGGGGCTGGTCTGAGGGAGGCTCAGGGAGTTCAGAAGAGCTCAGTAGTGGCTGGTGGTTGCAGGAGAGCAGCTGGAGGCTGCAGTGAGGTGGTGACCTGGCAATAGTGGAAGAACTTAAGCGCTTGGTGGCGAACAAGTCTCCACAACTCTGATCAATAACGCTGTGTGCTTGTGTTCTCTGCTGTTCCATCGTTCTTGAGCAAGCAGCTACAATCTTTGAAGCAACCATCCCTTACTTGAGCACTTGGAGGAAGAAACAAGAGGCTTGGTGAGTCCATCAGCGAGAAGACACGAAGAAGGGAGTTCTTGCGTGAGATCGTCGCTGGGTGGAGCTCGAGTGAAGCGCTGCTTGTGTTCTTGTCTGTCCTAAGTGCTGAGTAAGATCTTTCTTGTGTTTCATTGTGCTTAGAACTCTATCTTTGTTGAAACGCTATGGAGAGGTTACTCTACCGAGAAGGAGGTTGCTTTCTATCCGGATTTTCCGGGGCTTGATCTGCCGATGATCAAGGGATCACCCACCTTACGGGCACGCCAAGGAGTAGGGGCAAGTTATCCCCGAACCTTGTAAATCCTCTTGTTAGCGTTTTTGTTCTTGTGATTAACTTAGTTTTAATTTTCTGCATACTCTGTTTTCCTTGTGCTTCCGCTGTGCTACTGACCTTTGAGTTGCAAAAATTTCGTTAAGTGCTAAACTTCAAGTGTCTGGCTATATTCACCCCCCTCTCTAGCCATCCAAGTTCCAACAAGTGGTATCAGAGCTTGGGGCTCTGTACAAGCGGATTAACAACCGAGAGCTATCATCCATGGCGTTGAGAGAAGGATTTAGCACCACCCGACCTCCCTTCTTCGATGGCGCAGATTTTCAATATTGGAGATCGAAGATGGAGTATTACTTAAAGATGGACATCAACACTTGGTTCGCGGTGAAGGAGGGTTTTACCCCTCCAAAGGATGATGAAGGCAAAGAACTTGAATCTTGACGATGGACGGCTGAACAAACTCAAAAGAGTGAAGCCGACGCGAAGGCGGTGGTCACCCTACAATGCGGCATGAACAAAGACCAACTCATCAAGGTTGGTCCATTCACAAGTGCAAAAGACTTGTGGAACAAGCTCATAGAACTCCACGAGGGCACCCGAGATTCAAGAATTGTCAAGAGGGATTTGTTCCTCAACCAACTCTAAAACCTCACCATGAAGGAGAATGAAACCGTAAGTGAACTTCATAGTCGGTTCAAGGAAGTCCTCAACGGGCTTCATTCTATTGATGAAAAGGTCGAGAACCACGACCTTGTGAGGTATGTGTTAAAAGCATTTCCGAGGAATGCTTTGTGGTCATCCATGGTGGATGCCTACAAAGTTTCCAAGGATTTATCAATTGTCAAATTAGATGATTTGTTTTATGAAATGGAATTGCATGAAATGGCTAACAAAGGCCCCAAGGAGAAGGGTATTGCCTTAGTTGCAGGGGAAAGATCCAACAAGAAGAAGAAGGAGAAGGAAGTCTCTTCATCTTCATCCTCTTCCGAATCCGAGTTCGATTCCGAGGAAGATGGCAGCGGGTCTTCTTCCTCCGAGATGGCAAATTTTGTGAGAAGGATGATGAGAAGGGATCGACGCTTCAAGGGTAATGGTAACCCTAGTGAAGCTAAAGTTGATAAGTCTAATGCTTCTTGTTATGAGTGTGGCAGGAAAGGGCATTTCAAGAGTGAATGCCCAAAGCTAAAGAAGAAGGAGGAGAAATCGAAGAAGAAAGAGAAGAAATCAAAGAAGAAGAAGAAGAAGAAGAAGGCCTTGAAGGCCACTTGGGATGAATCCACCTCAAGTTCATCCAATGAAGAAAAGGAGGAGAAGAGTACATGGCATGTGGCACTCATGGCTCTTGGAGGAGAAGAAAGCAGTGATGAATCCTCCGACTCCTCAAACGTGGCTTCATCATCTTCGGATGATGAAGAGGTAATGATGGACCCTAACTAGGTGTCACGAAATGTGGGTCTCAAAATTTAGATATTTGTAAGCTGGAAACCCTTTTTGCAATCAAAGATGAAAACGTAGTAAAGGGGCCACATGTCGTATTTTTCCTAGGGCTAGTTGAGAGTGTTTGATTCGAGCTCGAGTTTATGTGTCGTTTATGAATTTTGGGTTTCAAATAAAATTTGGGTTTTGGGTTGCAATCTGAAATGAAAACACAATGAAAATAAAGGAGACTTAACTATGAAACTTGACAAGTGATAGCAAGTAATAACTCAACCAATGGGCAATTAAATCAACTGATGCAACTTTGCAAAATTCAGAAAATCAGACTTAAACCCAAATTCGAGAGTACACTACAATTGGTTTTGAACTTCAGAGGTTATCACTCAAAGCCGAAACATTCACTTGATACAAAAAGCATGCAACTAACATTTGATACGCAAGAGAGAAAATAGTAGAAAACTATGTGCCAAAATGATACTAGCAACGCAAGAATTTAGACTGACCAAATCAGTTTGGAAAACAAAGCTTTCATTGAAGAAATTCGCAGAAAGGAGTGAAGAAATTCAGACCAACAATGGATCAACTCAGATATAAATCTAAGCCTGAAGTGAACTTGCAAAGACTGTATGCAGAAATGCAGAAATGCAAGAATAACTTGCACAAATCAGAAACCGATTGGGATGCTAAATCCAAACAAACAACTAAAATCAATTGCTCCAAGCTACTGTCCACATAAGATTCCTAAGAACTCAAATCCAATTGATGCAAATGCAGGAACTGAAGACTGAAACACAACTGAAACTAAACTGCCGAATTACAGAAACTGATGCAGAATTGATGCAAATGCAGAGTCTGATGCAGAATTGCAGCACTAAATTAAATGTCGAACAAGCAAACCAACAGTTGAAATCAATGCACTAATCTACAATTCAGAAAAGCTTAAAAGGGGCTAATGATTACTTGACACAAACTCAGAAAAGCTAACTGAAACTTGCTGAAATTTACTGATACGCAGGAAAAAAAAATAGAGCATAAAACTGATACACAAGCAATAAAAATGGCACGCAAGCAATTGAAGTGTAAAACAAGCTGAAATTAAGTGCAACTAATCACTAACAAGTAATCTATCTCCTATCATTGCAGAATTGAAAACTAATTGAAGCAAAAACGTTTCAGAATATTAAACTAAAATAGTTGATACGAAATTCAAAAACTGTCTTAATGTGCAGAAATTGAAACTACACTAATAGCAGAAAATTTAATAAGAAAACTAATCCTCAATTCTCCCTTAGCTCAAAACCTCCTTGCTCGTCACACAAGGGCAAGCCAAGAACCCATTCAGCTCCGCAAATCACTGGAAAACAGCTTCAATCGATCGATTCTGCTCAATCTGCACTTAGCTGGGGAAATCCAATCCGAACTCCTCGATCTCAATGAATGGGATTACGATGATGATTTGAAGATGCTCTGAGCTCACCTGAGGACCCCTACAGATGGCTCAGATGGACGGAAATGGCACACGGATGAGATCCAAGTCATCGGACCACAGAACTGTCGAAACCCTCAAACAGCTCTGTCCGGCGTAAATTTGAGCTGAATTCTCCACAGAGGCTTCCTTCAATGATCCAAATCTTGTTCTAAGGTTGAAATGAGGTGGTCACGCCTTCAAACAAAGAAAATTTGCAAGAAAAAATGAAGAACAACGAAGAAGGAGACTGTTGCGGCGAAGACGCGACAAGGAAGAAGCTGAGGGAAAATTTGATTAAATACTAAGGAATGAACGACTGAGATTGTTTTGGATTAATCCAACGGCTAAAACTACTCTGATTGAACCCAAAATTTAATGACGTTAATCAAGGGTCAGGATCTGCCACGGGGTATCTCGGATCTTCCAGATTTGCAATAGATGGCCCAGATCAACCCGATCTTTGAATGGACGATGTAGATCCTCTTGGCTTGATCCAACGGTGGAATGATCTCTGATTTGGATGAAAATCTCAGATCTTGACCTGAGTGCTTGATCAACCTTAACCCTAGCTCGGATCCACTAGAACAGTGGCGGATGGTCCGGATCTTCTCTTTTCTCAAATGAATGGTCTAGATCCCCTTGTCTTGATCCAACGGCTGGATCTTCTCCAATTTGCCCCTAAACCTCCAAATCTCATTATGATGATCAGATCTACCTTTCCTCAGCTTGGATCCATCTGATTTGCCCTGGATGATCGAGATCTGCTTAACTTCTGAATGGACGACTCACAGTTCTCCAGAGCTTGATCGCCTTGATCTGAGCCTGATCCTGACCATTCTTGACCTCGGTCCATGATCCTTTCATGCCTACAAAAATAGATCGACAATTAAGTTCAAAAATATTTCAAATGTAATAAGATTTGCAATAAAGTCCAAAATAGAACTAATCTATGGAACCGAGGGTAAATTCAATGTTACGCATGTAAAATGTGGGTCAAACATGGATTTTAACATCTGAAATAATCAATAAAATAGCACTTATCAGGTAACCACTCCCGAACTTGAGAAATGTTATAGAGAAATTGCATGTTTAACCAATATGTTGAAGAAGTCAAAAATTAAGGTTAAATCTTTGCAATTAGAAATTGATTAATTGAAGTCATCTAGGGATGAGAACATAGACGACTTGCATGTTGAAATGTTAGAGGATGAGGTTAAATCTTTGAAAATTGAGGTTGAACAATTGAAATCCTCTAAGGTTGAGGATGTAGATGATTTGCATGTCGAATTGTTAGAGGATGAAAACAAATCATTGAAGAGTGAGGTTGAGAGACTCAAGAATATTCTTGAGAAGTTCTCAACAAGCTCAAAGACCCTAGACATGATTTTGAATGCCCAAAAGGCTGTCTACAATAGGGCCGGTATTGGTTACCGACCCAAAGAACCTTCATTTGTGTCTTTAATGTCTCGGACTGATATGAGACAATCTAAGACACCCAAGGTTCAAAAGAAAGTTGTCAAGGCATGGGTGCCTAAGTCTTGTTTAGTAGATGCTTTAGGTCCCAAGGTGTGGGTACCTAAATCTTCCATTTTTCGAATTGTGTAGGTTATGATTGAGGGGGAGCATCTATCAACTTGGTTCGTTGATAGTGGGTGCTTCAAACACATGACCGGGGATAGATCATTGTTTACTACTCTTCAAAGAAAAAGTAGAGGTAATGTTTCATTTGGTAACAATGGTAGTCTTAAGGTTATAGGAATAGGAGACATTCAAATATCCGAATGTCTTAGAATTTCAAATGTCCTTCTAGTCAAGGGGATGACATTTAATCTCCTAAGTGTCAGTCAATTGTGTGATATGGGTTACACAATTGATTTTCAACTAAGTCAATGTCTAGTTAGACAACATGACACCTTGGACACAGTACTAGTAGGAACAAGAGTAGACAATATTTACCAAGTATCTTTTAAAAGTGTTATTAATGCTTTTGCTAAGTGTCTCATGTCAAAAGAAGAGGAGTCCACCCTTTGGTACCGGAGGCTAGCACATGTTAACATGAAGAATATCCGGAAGTTGGCCAACAAGGGATTAGTCCGTGGATTACCAAGCATCAAGTATGAGAAAGAAAAGATTTGTGATGCATGTCAAATGGGTAAGCAAACAAAATCTGCACATAAAGGTAAAAGCACTGTAAGTACTTCAACTGCTTTGGATTTACTTCATATGGATTTGTTTGATTGTAGCACTATCATATCATTGAATGGAAGTAGATATTACTTTGTTATCATTGATGATTTTACTAGATATACATGGACTTATTTTCTCAAGTATAAGGACCAAACCTTAGAAATTTTCATTTCTTTTTGTAGAAGGATTGAAAATGAAAAATCATCAATAATTAAGACAATTAGAAGTGATCATGGAGGTGAATTTCAAAATCAACGATTTTTAGAATTTTTGTCAAGATAGAGGGTATAGACATGAGTTCTCCACTCCTAGAACACCACAACAAAATGGTGTTGTAGAGAGGAAGAATCATGTTTTACAAGAAGCTGCACGAAGTATGCTCAATGAGTACTCACTACCGAGTTACTTATGGGCTGAAGTTGTAAACACAGCTTGCTACGTGCAAAATCGAGTCCTCATACATGGATTCTTAGGTAAGACTCCCCATGAACTTTGGTTTGGGAGACCACCTACGGTTAAACAGCTTAGGGTGTTTGGTTGTAAGGTGTTCATCCTAAACACCAAGGATCACCTTGGAAAGTTCACGACAAAGGCTGATGAAGGGATACTGGTCGGGTACTCCCTAGTTAGCAAAGCCTATCGAGTCTACAACAAGAAATCTAGATTGGTTGAAGAGTCTTCTGACGTTGTCTTTGAAGAAATTCCGAAAGTCAATGAACAACCAGAAGATGAAGTCCAATTCGAACTTAGGAGACTAAGTTTGAATGAGAGTCTAAATGTTGTTGATGGTGATGAATCCGATGACGATGAGCCTAGACAACCCATAGATCAGCCGGATCCTGAGGCTGAGCTTGTGTCTAGTGAACCCATTCAAGAAGCACCACCAACACCTAGGCAAACTAGATTAGCCTCTAGTCATCCCCAAGACCAAATTGTTGGAGACATCCATCATGGGGTTAGAACTAGATCATTCTTTAGGAATGAGGCTAATGAAGTTGCCCTAATTTTCGAAATTGAACCTAGAAAAATTGATGAAGCATTAAATGATCCCGATTGGATCATTACAATGCAAGATGAACTAGGTCAATTCGAAAGGAGTCAAGTTTGAGACTTAGTCCCTAGACCTAAGAAGACCACCATCATTGGAACCAAATGGGTCTTCAAAAATAAATTGAATCATAAGGGAGAAATTATAAGAAACAAGGCACGTTTCGTAGCCAAGGGCTATAGTCAAGTTGAAGGCCTTGATTATGATGATACCTATGCTCCCGTGGCACGATTAGAGTCCATCCAATTGATGCTTGCATTTGCAGCACATCGAGGCTTCAAGTTATATCAAATGGATGTCAAATTAGCCTTTCTAAATGGTTTGATTAGAGAAGAGGTCTATGTGTTAGTGATATGAGAGAAGTGTCCTAAGGCAATCGCCTTATGATGTAAACATTTATTTTTAATAAATGATAATTCACTATTTGAGTATACATGTTTTGTGTATTTGATTGGGATCTTGAACTCATCTACTGAATGTACGCAATACAACTCACAGCATAAGAGAATTTGTGATGGGATCACAACTAGTGATTATCTCTAATGTGCAATTGTGAAGTATTGAAATTATCCCTAGTCGATGAATTGATAAAAACGGACACTATCAATTCTGTTGAGACTAGCATGGGTTATTCTCTAATCAGCTGATTCTCACTAGCTGGTGACATTGGGATGTCCGGAGATAAACATGGATGCTAGTTAAGGGAACTAGTTCATTGGAGTGACTAGCTGTAAGACTTCATATGGGAATCTACATGTAGATATGTCAATGAAGATCTTACTGCGGCTTAAGTGCGATGTTCCTTTGACTTGCGGTGTTCAAGTCATCTTGGTCATGGAGACTTATACTTTGACATCTTAAGCAAGCATCTCCAAGGAGGTGTGGACCCAGGATGATCGGGTATAAGCCGAAGTGCCCGAAGATGTTTGAACAGCCTATAAAGGATTCACCACTCCTTGCGAGGAGATGTATACCCAGGCCTATCGTCGGATTGTTACTCAAAGCCTCTGGCCAGAGCATATCATGATAAGAGTGTGAGTCTCTTAAATACATGAGAGTAATTAGAAATCCAAAGGACGAGAAAGACACTACTTGGGCTAGGTGTGACGTAGTCAGCCTAGTGGGGACTGACACCATAGACCGTGTCCTGAACCAAGTGGGTATAAGTTGGTGAAGGGAATGATGCACGATTCATTAGAGCTGCTGAAGGGTTTCAGAATAATTTCTTCTGGGGTCAAACCGTTGATCTTTCGATTAATTGGGGATCATGATGTACTACTAGGTGCCACTCATGATCGATCTATAATTAATGGGTTAATTATAGACGGCCAACATAAATCGAAAGCCTATTTAGTCACACGCAATACGAGTAATCCGAGGGATTTAAAACGAGTTGAAAATTGATTTTCCGATCAAGAGAAACGAGTCGAATCTGAGTTAATCAGAGGCGCAATGGAAGCTAAAAATGGCTAAGTCTTTTGAAGGCTTTTTGGGCGAATTAAATGAGTTTATCGCGACCGGTTCGGGTTGGTTTGGCCGGCCAAAGGAGGTGTTAACCCTCCTTGTGGTGGCCGGCCATTAAAGGAGATTAAACCAATTTAATTGGTTTAATTAATAAAATAAATCTAGTGCGGTTTATTTTATAAATTATGGATAAATAAATTTGTATAAAGAAAATTTATATAAATAAATTTGTAGAAATTTATTCTTTTTATGGAAGTTAAAATAATCCATGAATTGGTTTATTTTAATTTTATAAAATCAATTATGAATTGATTTTATCATAATAAGAAAGTTTATAAATTTCTTATAAAAATTTATTCCATAATTTAAAGAGAGAAAAGAATAAGTTTTATTATAAATTAGTTTATAATAAAGACTTGGTTTAAACGGAATAATTAGTTAAGAAAATTTATAGGATAAATTTCTTATAACTAATTCCGTTTAGAGAGAGACTTAGCAAAGAGTTGCTACTATATAAAGGAACCAAAGGCTAGCCCTTTAGATCAATTAATTAATCAAGAGATTAATTAGAGCTCTCCCTCTCTCTCTTTTATTCTCTTCTCTCCTCATCTTCTTCTCCTTCACATTAGGGCCGGCGCCCCATCCTTGTGGATTAGGGCCGGCGCACACAACCATCATCCAAGGGAGTTGGCGTGAGCTTTCAAGGAGAAGGAGAACCCGAACACGAAGAAGAAGAAGCGGATAGCGACTCCTCTCTTCTCGGAATTCGATTCCGTTACTTCGTTGGTTAGTTTTCCTAATTTTTCTCTTGTCCTTCTAGTTGTGCCTTCCGAGAATCTAGTAGTTCTCGTCGACACAAAACTCGTGACTTTGTGAAGTCATCCCGAAGAGAACTCGGCGTGGACGCGAATAGAGGCGGAGCTTCCAAGGGACACTACGGTTGGATTTCGTCCCTTACTTCGAGTTACGAGAGGTACTTAGTAAATTTGTTTACTATTCCGCAATATTTTATTTTATGATTATGTCAACACACCATAAGATTGCATGCTAGATACGAAGTTAAAATAATTTAGAAAATTATTTTATGCAAACTCTTCCGCTGCACGTAAAAATTTTAAATTTTACGAACTCGTATCCTTGTCGACATGCACCCGGTCCCAACAGTGGTATCAGAGCCGGTTAGTGTTCGACTTAATCATATAATTGTTTTGTGGAAAACTTTGTCATGATCTCAATTTCGGAAAATTTTTCAATTATGGAAACTTTCAAATTATAATAAATTTAAGAATTAGGAATTTCAAAATTTGAAAATCCTCATGAAATTTCGCAAACGTTTGAAATTTTCTAGTTTCTAAATTTTTATAATAATTGTGAAATTTTCCCATCTTTGGAAACTTTCCAATTTTGGAAATTTTTCTATTTTAGAAATTTTCCAACTTTGGAAATATGTAAGTTTTCTTTGTACCAGAAACTTACAATTATTCTGAAAACCTATTTTCGAAAACTCGCAATTTTGGGAACTTTCTTTAAGAAAGTCTAGACAAATTCATGGACAGTTAATTGACAATTAAATTTGAATTGGTTTTTAAATTGACAACAAATTCTTTATTTTGGATTGAGCCTCGGGGAGCCGTCCAATTTAAAGTTAGATGTTGTAATTTAATTTCCCAATTTTTAATTGAAATTGTCATGTTTGATTTGGATTGAGCCTCGGGGAGCCGTCCAATTGGATTTACAACACTTTACTTTTCTTTGGGTATCTGAGCCTCGGGGAGCCACCCTTAGAAAACGATTTGTTGTAATTAATCAATCCATGAATAAAATATGTTTTAAGAGGTGATGCTCTTACATATTGTTGTCTCCAAAATTAATTAGGAAATTGGTTTCCTATAGAGTTTTCTTAAATGAGATTTTCATGAAAATAATATGTAGTTGAATTAAGGGATTTGTCTCTTAATTTAATAAGATTTGATTTAGAGAAATCAAAGTCTTGAACATATTATTTCCGAAATTAATTATGATAATTTAGGAAATTGTTTCCCAAAACAATTCCTTCAATATAGTATGAAATAGAATTAGGAAATCCGGTTCCTAATTCAATTAATGAGACTTGATAACTTGAGTCACATACATACTTTATTAAGGAAATCGTTAGTCATGACATATGTCATGAATGTGCATTAAAAAGGAAAAGATGAGACCAAAACCCCTTACAAAATATTAAGGCCAACACCTTCCATTAATATGGTTAGAATCAGAGTTTTGTTTCTCGCTTGGGTTGATGGACACATCCATGCCCGACTTGAACCTTAACATGTTCAAACCATGGAATTAGTTTATGAATAATATAGTTGGAGTCAGAGGTCAATCCTTAGTTTTGGTTGTTGGACACATCCAAGCCTGACTAAACGGTTGAATGAGCTCCAACCATATTAAAACTATTTCTTGATTAATGGGTCAGCCTTAAGCTTGGAGCATCGATTTGTTGTGCCACAGCCAAGGTCGATGTAAAGAGAGGTGCAGTTAGGTGCTATGTATATGATGCATACTTGTTAATGAGTTAACAACCTAATGATTTATGCAAACATTCAATTAGTTGATAGCATAACGTGATAGTTACATATATGTGATATGTAATCGGTATAATTACCTACCTTCATAGCTAAGGAAAACTTGATGGCCACAGCCATGGTAATTCTTATCTATGGTTGGATATCAACCTATTTGGAGATGTTCCTACGATCTCCCGAATTGATAATAAGGGTTATTCAATTTGAAAAATAAATAGGATTTTATTTATGTATGTTGATACATTCTTTAATAAATCTTCTCACATAATCTCAATTTGTATTTCTAGGATAATCACTCGATCATGTCTTCTCTAAACTTGCGTTCCATTTTGGACACAAATAAACTGACTGGGCCGAACTACATGGACTGGCTTCGAAACCTGAGGATAGTCCTCAAGGCAGAGAAGCTTGCTTATGTCCTTGAAGAACAACTTCCCACCCATCCTCCAGAAAATGCAACTCCAGACCAATTGTTGGCCTATCAGAAACATGTGACCGATTCTGAACTTGCGAGTTGCATCATGCTAGCCTCTATGGTACCTGAGTTGCAAAAGCAACATGAGCATATGGATGCTAATACCATCATCTTCCATCTTCATGAGTTGTTTGAAGAGCAGGCGAGATCCGAAAGGTTCGAGGTCTCCAGACTCCTCTTCACCACTAAGATGCAGGAAGGCACTTCTGCCTCGCAGTTTGTGTTAAAGATGTTGGGGTACATTGAGCGACTGAGCGCACTCGGTTTTGCAATGGATCATGAACTAAGTATTGACTTAATTCTGAGTTGTTTGTCCAAGAGTTGTTCACAATTTGTGATGAACTATCGGATGAACAAACTGGAGACTACAATTCCTGAGTTGATCAACATGCTGAAGACTGTGGAGCCTTCTGTAAAGCCAGATCAAAAAGCGGTACTGTTAGTTGGTTCCTCGAAGAAAGGTTCTAAGAGGAAAGCCAAAGAACAGAACAAAGGGAAGAAGAAAAAGGCCAAGAAAACTGAAAAGAAACCAAAAGGAACTTGCCATCACTGTGGCAAGGAAGGTCACTGGCGAAGAAACTGCAAGATTTATCTTGAGTCCGTGAAGAAGAAGGCATCCGATGCCCCATCCTCTTCAGGTATCTTCGTTATTGAATGTCACTCTATTTCCTCAGATACCTGGGTACTTGATACTGGGTGTAGCTCACATATATGTAATGACATACAGGGGCTAAGGAATAGAAGAAGGCTCGTCAAGGGAGAAGCGAATTTGCGGGTTGGAAATGGAGCAAGGATTGCTGCTATTGCCATCGGAACATATTTGCTAAAGCTCCCAACTGGACGTGTCTTAGAATTGGATAATTGTTATTTCGTTCCTTCGTTAATAAAGAACATTGTATCTATTTCATGTTTGAATGAAAAGGGTTATCATTTAACTTTCAGTAACAATTGTTGTTACATAACTTTAAATGGCGTTCTTTATGGGAATGGAACTTTGTGCAATGGCATCTACACGTTAGATTTATCCAGTGACGTTTTCAATATCGAAGTAAGCAACAAACGTGCTCGAATAGATAATCAAATAGACTCCTTCACGTGGCACTGTCGTCTTGGCCATATAAGTAAGAAACGCATGACCGAATTACACCGATGTGGAATTTTGGAATCATTTGAACCCGGTTCATTTGATACATGCGAATCATGCTTAAAAGGCAAGATGACCAAATTACCCTTTCCCGGAAAAGGTAATCCAGTGGGAGAATTGCTTGGTCTAATACATACCGATGTATGTGGACCAATGTCAACTCTTTCACAAGGAGGCTATAGCTACTTCATCACCTTCATCGATGATCACTCACGATTCGGGTATGTGTTCTTGATGAAACACAAATCTGAAGCCTTTGAGAAATTCAAAGAGTTCAGAAATGAAGTAGAGAAACAGCTTGGCAAAAGTATTAAAATACTTCGATCCGATCGAGGTGGTGAATACTTAAGTCAAGAGTTTCAAGATTATCTAAGGGACAATGGGATATTGTCCCAATGGACTCCGCCGTATACACCACAGCATAATGGTGTATCTGAGAGGCGCAACCGAACCTTGATGGACATGGTTAGGTCTATGATGAATCATGCAACTCTTCCAAAATCCTTTTGGGGCTATGCACTTAAGACAGCTGTTTACTTGCTAAACAGAGTCCCGACCAAGGTAGTCTCTACTACTCCATATGAGATTTGGAATAGTAAGAAACCTCACTTAACTCACCTTAAGATATGGGGTTGTCCTGCTTATGTGAAGCGGGTTGTATCAGACAAATTGGATGCTAAGTCTGATAAATGTCTATTTATTGGATACCCTAAGGAAACGAAGGGTTACCAATTCTATCATTCCTTGGAACAAAAGGTGTTTGTTTCAAGGCATGCTGTATTTCTAGAGAAAGAGTTTCTTTTGCAAGAAAACAGTGGGAGTGGATTGAACTTGATGAAGTTCAAGAAACTCCAAGTCATTTCTAGAGAAAGGTGTTTTTTTCTTTTCTCTGTTTTTGGCACAAATCTTCTGCCCTGATCAGATTTGGTCAGCTTCAACTCAGCCGAATTCAATTCATATTAGTTGCCATTCAGTTCAAGTTCTAATCCAAGTCATTTCTAATCATATCATCTTCACAGATTTTCCTTTTGGCACAAACTCTGCATTTCCTGGTTCAATATCATCTCTTCTTTTCTGCCCATAGCTGCATTTTCAGATCGTTTCTGCTGAAATTCAGATTGTTTCATTTAGGAAGCTCAAGGTCGCAGTTTCTCGACTATAATTCATCCTTTCAGCAGTGTTTTCAGATTTTTTTTTTCTTTGACCAACTCAAAACTTCTGCTTAAGTTCAGATTTTCCAACTTATGTTAAGCTGCTGTTCAGCTTCAATTCAGATTTTACAGTCCTCAATTCAGATTCAACACAACATTTTGATTTCCATGATTCCAACTCCAAGACTTGCTGACCAAATCATGCTTCATAGATGTTTTCTTGGCACATATTTTTTTTTCAGATTCTCTTCACTTGTCATAGATTTTGTTCTCTTTGTTATTGCACAGATTTTTCAGCTGGTTCGGCTTCAATTCAAATCCTAACAAGGTGTTGCTGATCTAGACTTCCATAATTCCAACTTCTCAATTCTTCATCCAAGCCAATTCCGACCCAAGATAACTTCATTCTGGCACAAACTTTTGCTTTTGCGTGACATTGCTTCTCTTTGCAGAAAAAATTTTTATTGTCACACCATGCCACTTGGATCTTCAAAATATGTTAAGGAATCTAGATGCTCCACTTGCTTCCATCTCTCTTGCTCATTTTTGGCACCAAACTCACTCACTTGGCACCTTTTGGCTTCAACTTGGCAAAAAATTTTTCTTTTTGACATGAATTGCATCCTTGATAAAAATTGCTTTCCTATCACTAGTCACTCCCCCACACTTAATTCTATGTCCGTCTCGGGCAAAGTAGCATCAAGAAAACATCCCAAGCAAACAAATCCATAGAAAAATTTGAGTTAGAATTAGGAATAAGGAAAGACAATTCAATGAGAGTGTGTATCAAGTATGATCATGGAAAAAGAGAAACAATATGATTAGTCTTTATAAATGTGATCCAATCAACGAAATATGGTTTTGAAAGAACCTAAGCAAGTTCTAGAGTACAATAACATGTGTGTCACAAATATAAGGCTAATTCTCACTAGGTAAAAATAATTCATCCCAAGTCCTCAATTAAGAATCTAAAGAAAAGTAGTACTCAAGCATCCAAGATTTCATCCATGAGCTCAAACTCTAAGTTTTGACAACCAAATTTAATTTATTTTCCAAAAGACTCTAAAATGCTATGGGATAACCTAGAGGGATACATTTATTCTAATCATGCAAGAAAAAGTGCTAAAACAAAAAACATGGTATTTACAATGACTCCTATGCATTCTACTCTACTCATGCATTTATTAGCAAGGACTCAATTCTAGAAATCATAAAAGTGAAGGAAAATGCAAGAAAGAATAATCTCCCCTTTATTCTGGTGGACGGAGTCTATCTAGAAGAAGCCTCCACCGTGGTAGTGGAGGTGTCTGGGTGGCTGAGAGACTTTGGACTCCCCCACACTTGAACTTCACAGAAAATTGCTCTGGTGGCCTAAGGCGATTTAGGTTCAAAATACATTGAAGGAATGGAGTGCGTCGAATTAGAGTAAAATCATCTCCTCCTTCTTTCTTCCTTTTAGAAGTCCTTCCAGGAGGTTGAAGTCTGTTCAGTTGGAGCACCCACTCTGGAAGTCTTCTGGACCCTGCAAAACAATGTAATACCTTTCTCAAGCGTGCAGGGTCAGAAAGAAATAAAATAATATCAGTCTCTGCATGAAATGAATCCAAAACTGCATCATGTCCAATGAAATCAATTCTTGGTGCCTCAATAAATTTTTCACAATTATTTTCTACAAAAATGCATCCTGAAATTTATCACAAATAATAAAATCAATCCTTGGCACTTCAGTAGAAATTTCACAATTATTTTCTACCAAGGATGTATCAAGCAATGTATCACAGCCAATAAAATCAATTTGAGGTGCCTCAATGAATTTTTCACAATTATTTTCAGCATAAGATATATCAAGAGACTCATCACAATAATCAACATCAAGTCTAGGCACTTCTAAAAAATTTTCACAATTATTTTCATGATATGTATCACCACATGCTTCAAATTCAACAAATTCTACACAGGTACCTCTAGGGTTTTTTCACAGTCAAATTCTACAAGAGATGCATCCCTAAGTATATTGATAACCGTTTTTGTCGTGTTACGGTTTCAAATACATTTAAGATATCGAATTCCTCTAAACTAATGTAGCATAGAGTAACTCGAGTCGTCTCCCAACGAATGTAGTTGGTGCAAGATAATTATCATGGTTGAATCTTATTGCTTTTGGGTTTTGGGATATGAAACTGGGTTTTGGATTTAAGAGCTAGGATTATGAAATGAATAACAGAGCAAATATGAAATCTAGTTCTAATCAAAGAAAAACAATGCATGTAAGGAACTCTAATTTACCCTAACTACACTTGCAGAAAAGAAAATAGAAACATAAGGTAAAGCATTTAAGGAATTGAGCATAAATGAAATTTAACCTAATTGCATCAAACTGAAAGACAACTACAAGAGAACATAAAGCAATCAACTAACGAATCCTTCACTAATCTAGTTGCATTTAATTAAAGACAAAACTTGAAGACATTGAAAGGGATAAGGCGAGAAATGATTAAGCAAACGAAATTACAAGAATTTAAACCTAACTATTGGAACAGGCATTTTGTCAAACAACTTGCGAGCATGTATCAAAAAAAACAAGAGTACGTGCACTTTGAATTGGGGGAAGATCCATCGATACAAACATTCAAAAACCAAACACCTAACATTTAACAATCAACACAAACAACTCAAACATCAGGCAACACTTAAATTGCAAGAATTGCTAATGGAAGGGCTACCGAATCTGTGATGAACTGCTGGAAATGGAAGCTTTGCTTGGACTAGATCTGCTGGAAGGTGAGCTATGAAATCTGCTGGATCTACTGGAGATGCTGAGAAGAGAACTACTGAAGTTGAATTGTTGTGATCGGAAAGAATAAAACTGCTGCTGGAATTGGTAATGCTGTAATGAAATTAGCTGATGTGAAAATGAAGCTAGAATTTAGTTGCTGTGAAGAAATTCTGCCGGAAACAAAAATGCTGTAAAGGAACGGATCGGCGGTGGAAGAATATGGATGTAGATGGCCGACTACGTTCGGCTAGAGCTCGGAACCCCCAAAGCCCTTGCTTGAGGTCGTCGGCTGTGGTGATGGAGAGGAAGTCGCCGGCGGTGAAGGTGGATGTGGCTGGCTGCTCTCCGAACCCCGAAAGAGAAGCCTTTCCTCTCTTCTCTCCGAACCCTGAAAGAGAAGAGGTGGACGTGGATCACCGGCGTTGAAGGTGGTTGATCGAAGGTCGCCAGCTAGGGTTCGAACCCCGCAGCCCTAGCTGTGCAATCCTTGAGAAGAAAAGATGGTAGTGGAGCGGATGAAGTGAGTCGGGAACCCCCACGACTCGGTTGATCGGAGCTCCGGCCGACTAGGGTTCGGAACCCCCTTGCCCTAGCCTTGCGGCGACGATGAAGGAAGAAGGAGGAGAAGGATCGCCGCGAGCCCTGCGTGTGGAGTCGATGAAGAGCCTAGGTCGCGTGTTTCCCCTTTTCTTCCTCGCGAACCGGTCGAGTCGGATGTGTGTGAGCCAGAGGAAGGCGATCGGGCGCTCTTCCTCACTTGAGTTCGATCCAGGTTCAGCAATTGGCTCAGTCCAGCTTGGGTTCAGCAGCTGTGTTTGGGTTCAGCTCAGCAAATGGTTTCAGCTCAGCCTTAGCCCAGCTGTTGGTTCAGTCCAGCCTGGGTTTGAGTTCAGCCAGCCAGAGTCCTTTGGTTCGGTCCAGTCAAATTATGATTTAAGCAGCAGACGACTGAGATCAATTTGACTTCATCCAACGGTCAGATCTCTTCAGATCTGGACCAAACTTCACAGGTCCCAATCAATGGTCCTGATCTACTTGTTCCCAGCTCGGATTAACCAGATCAGTGGCGGATGGTCCAGATCTTCCGTTTTCTTAAATGGATGGTCTAGAACATCTTGAGCTCGATCCAACGGTCAGATCTCTTCCGATCTGGCTGAAATTTTCAGATCTTGATCTATGGCCATGATTGATTCTAACTTAGATTCGGATCGACCAGAAATTGACCGATGGCTCAGATCTAGCCGTTCTCTGGAATGGACGGCTCCTATTAATCCGATGCTTGATCCTTTTGATCTGGATCCAATGCTGACTCAAGTCTGACCCGATTTGATCTAGGTCCATGATCAATTGAAGCCTACAAAATGATATTCAAATTTAGTGCCAAAAATATCCCAAATATACAAAGATTAGAATTAAAAGCCAAAATGAAGGGAATACATAAAACCTAATAAAATTGCAAACTTAAGCATATAAAATGTGAATCAAACATGGATTTTAGAGCCTAAAATAATCAACAAGTTGATAGTTATCAACTCCCCCACACCTATTCTTGGGCGTCTCGCACAAGTAAATAAAACTAAAAGAAAACAACATATCTCCCAAACATTACATTCCCTATCAATACCTTAAGAAATAATAAAAGAAAATTACTTAGGATCATCAAGTCTCAAGAATCCATGCATTTATGGTTCTAAATCTCACATAAGTCAAAAGCATGGTAATTTCATCAACTTGAATAAACTAAGCATGACAAAAACCTCACAAAATGGATATATGCACTGATGCTCACAAAAATAACAGATATGGAAGTGGAGTTCTCTCAAAACATTCATGACATTGCACTACCATATGTTTGCTTATCTTCTACTTCTCCACTACTATAACATAAGTACACAAATCAAGAGGGCTTTTCAATGAATAATAATGAAACCAAGTGCTAACAAGAGAACAAGAAAATAGATAACAAAGAAGATCATAGAGAGCATGAAAGAATATCAAAGAGAATATGAGAGCATTTGGGGTAATTAACATGATGATACAATCAAATAATAGTCCAAAGTAAATAACTCAATCAAACCTCCAACACTCAAAATTGTCCTTTCACATTCTCAATCCACTACACAACCACAATTTACAACATCTCTCAAAGTGCATGTAGGAATTACAACATAACTATTGAATTTCTCTAAACAATAATATCAAAAGAGTACACATCAAGAAAATATTTCTTTTGTTCATCACTAACAAAATCTCGAATGCTTGAGGAATATTTTTTTTTCACATAGAGAGATTTTTTTTCTTTTTTCTTTTTTTTCACTTTTTTTTTCATCTTTATTATTTTTTCTATCTCTCTTTCTTTTTTTTCACATAGAGAGATTTTCTTCTTCTTTTTTTTTTCATAGAGATTTTTTTTTTCACACAAGCATTCACAAGCATTCGTCCATACACACTTATCTCCCCCCCCCCCCCCCCCCCCCACACTTAAAATTTGAGCGTCTCGCGAAAACTACTAAATATGTATCAAAGCATCATAACATCTCAAACTTACAATAACAGAGGCTAATAATAGACAAATAAAAATGTACTCATCATGCAATCACCCCATGCTTTCATCGAATGCTCAAGGAAAGAATAAGCTAACAAAGATATGACAGTGATAATCTAGTGACAATGAGAGGATCTGAAAGACAATGAGACATGAAGATAATAGGTGAAACGCTCACTAGTAACAGTAGCAAAGTAGAGGAAAACTAAGAGTTCAACAAGAAAGGTTGCCTCTATCATATTCATGTAAGCTTATGCTAATGTAATTTCAAAAAGAATCAAAGCAAGTTCTAGAGTGTCAAGTATCACAAATGCTATCACACATAAGAGGATTAAGGATAGACATGGCAATATCCTCACTAGGTGATCAATAAAATGTCATGCTTAATCCAACAAGATAGAGTCTATCACCACAACAAATGACATAAATGCAATTAATATCTCCAAGCATACCAAGGAAACCAAAACTCAATAATCAGACTTAACAATCTTTTATGATCCTCAAAGCATAATAAAGGAACATGTAAGGAGATACAACTCGAAATCAAACAAGATTTATTCAAAGCCAAACAAAATGCAAAATGAGGAAACAAAGTATAAATGCAAAGTATAAAAGTAAACAAACATGCGAGTATAACATAAAGAAAAACAAGAAAAGTAAAGTAAAGGAACAAACTCCCCTTTATTCTGGTGGACGGAGTCTATCAAGCAGTAGCCTCCATCTTGGTAGTGGAGGAGTCTGGGTGGCTGAGAGATTTCGGACTCCCCCACACTTGAATTTCACAAAATTTTGTTCAGGTGGCCGCAGGCGATTCAGGTTCAAGATCCATTGAAGGAATGGAGTGCTTTTAATTAAAGTAAAATAATCTCCTCCTTCTTTATGCCTTTCAGAAGTCCTTCCAGGAGGCTGAAGTCTGTTCAGTTGGAGCACCCACTCCTGGAGTCTTCTGGACCCTGCAAAACAATGTAATACCTCTCTCAAGCGTTCAGGGTCAGAAAGAAATGAAATAATATCAGTATCTGCATAAAATGAATCCAAAACTGCATCATGTCCAATTAAATCAAATTCTGGTATCTCAATGAAATTTTCAAAATTATGTCCTAAAAAATTTGCATCCAGATACTCATCACAAATAAAGAAATCAATTTCTGGCTCATCAATAGAAATTTCACAATTATTTTCAATCAAAGATGTATCATGCAATGTGTCACAGCCAATCAAATCAATATCAGGTATCTCTAAAAGTGTTTCACATTCAACCTCAGCATAAGATATAGCGAGAGACTCATCAAAGTAAATAACATCCATTTCAGGCATTTCTAAAAAATTTTCACTATTCATATCCACAAAAGATGTATCAAGAGATTCATCATAACAAACTACATCAATTATTGGTGCCTCTAAAATTATTTCGCTATTCATATCTACAAGAGATGTATCAAGTAATGCAGTATGACCAAGGAAATCAATGTTTGGTACCTCTATTGGATTTTCACAAACAATCTCTACACAAGGTATATCAATAAATTCATCAGAATCAATAAAATTAGTACTAGGTACCTCGTTGCATTTTTCTGAACAAAGAGGAGAAATACTTACCTGAGCGTGCTAGAGAATACCTGGAGGTTCTATAATAGTAGATGTATCTGTGGTCTCCTCCTGGTCATGTTCAAGCTCCTCTTCAGCCTCAAGCTCTGGTGGACAATCAACTAAAGCAGGTGATCCTTGGGTGCTTGCTTCCACCATGCAAGTCCCTACACTTTCTGGTTCATCTTCTGACTGTGGTGGTCCCTGGGGCTTAGTGCAATCCCCTACACCTATGAAATCATCCTCTATGCAAGTTTCTCCTGTAATATCTGCAACAACAGTATCTGAAAAATTAGGACCATCAATAATGCTATCATCAGAAAATAAAAGTCTAGAATGGTCCTGTGGAGCTTCAGTTTCTTCTTCTGGAGCTGAAAAATTTGAAAATGAATTTTGAGTAGAAATCTCCGGAGGGATGCATGCTGTAGGTGTCCAATATTTGATGAGTACGTCATCTTCTTCTTCTATCAAATTTGCAAGATTACTTGAAGAAGGACTTGGCCATGCGCTAGGGTCACCTTGAACTGATATAAAACCAACTCCGGGGGATTGTTCTGATTTTTTGGCTTGCCTTTGTTTCTCTTGTTGTTGATATAGTAAAACTTGTTGAACTATCTCCTCCAACCTTTGTTGTTGCATATTTCCTGCACTAGAATTCCCATAGCCTCCTTGGTTAGCATAGCTCCTTGACTGATTTTGAAAGGATGAAATAGGCTGAAAATTTTGAGCTTGCTGATTTGGTTGAAAACATGGATGTTGAGGCTGATTATGTTAGTGATATGAGAGAAGAGTCCTAAGGCAATCGCCTTATGATGTAAACATTTATTTTAATAAATGATAATTCACTATTTGAGTATACATGTTTCGTGTATTTGATTGGGATCTTAAACTCATCTACTGAATGTCCGCAATACAACTCACAGCATAAGAGAATTTGTGATGGGATCACAACTAGTGATTATCTCTAATGTGCAATTGTGAAGTATTGAAATTATCCCTAGTCGATGAATTGATAAAAACGGACACTATCAATTCTGTTGAGACTAGCATGGGTTATTCTCTAATCAGCTGATTCTCACTAGCTGGTGACATTGGGATGTCCGGAGATAATCATGGATGCTAGTTAAGGGAACTAGTTCATTGGAGTGACTAGCTGTAAGACTTCATATGGGAATCTACATGTAGATATGTCAATGAAGATCTTACTGCGGCTTAAGTGCGATGTTCCTTTGACTTGCGGTGTTCAAGTCATCTTGGTCATGGAGACTTATACTTTGACATCTTAAGCAAGCATCTCCAAGGAGGTGTGGACCCAGGATGATCGGGTATAAGCCGAAGTGCCCGAAGATGTTTGAACAGCCTATAAAGGATTCACCACTCCTTGCGAGGAGATGTATACCCAGGCCTATCGTCGGATTGTTACTCAAAGCCTCTGGCCAGAGCATATCATGATAAGAGTGTCAGTCTCTTAAATACATGAGAGTAATTAGAAATCCAAAGGACGAGAAAGACACTACTTGGGCTAGGTGTGACGTAGTCAGCCTAGTGGGGACTGACACCATAGACCGTGTCCTGAACCAAGTGGGTATAAGTTGGTGAAGGGAATGATGCACGATTCATTAGAGCTGCTGAAGGGTTTCAGAATAATTTCTTCTGGGGTCAAACCGTTGATCTTTCGATTAATTGGGGATCATGATGTACTACTAGGTGCCACTCATGATCGTTCTATAATTAATGGGTTAATTATAGACGGCCAACATAAATCGAAAGCCTATTTAGTCACACGCAATACGAGTAATCCGAGGATTTAAAACGAGTTGAAAATTGGATTTTCCGATCAAGAGAAATAAGTCGAATCTGAGTTGGTCAGAGGCGCAATGGAAGCTAAAAATGGCTAAGTCTTTTGAAGGCTTTTTGGGTGAATTAAATGAGTTTAATTCGCGACGGTTCGGGTCGGTTTGGGCCGGCCAAAGAGGGTGTTAACCCTCTTTGGGTGGCCGGCCAATAAAGGAGAATAAACCAAGTTTATTTTGGTTTAATTAATAAAATAAATCTAGCGCGATTTATTTTATAAATTATGGATAAATAAATTTGTATAAAGAAATTTATATAAATAAAATTTATAGAAATTTATTCTTTTATGGAAGATTAAAATAATCCATGAATTGGTTTATTTTAATTTTATAAAATCAATTATGAATTGATTTATCCATAATAAGAAAGTTTATAAATTTCTTATAATATTTATTCCATAATTTAAAGAGAAGAAAAATTAGTTTTTATTATAAATTAGTTTATAATAAAGACTTGGTTTAAACGGAATAATTAGTTAAGAAAATTTATAGGATAAATTTCTTATAACTAATTCCGTTTAGAGGGAGACTTAGCAAAGAGTTGCTACTATATAAAGGAACCAAAGGCTAGCCCTTAATTCCGAACTAATCATCTAATGATAGAGCTCTCCCTCTCTCTCTCTTAATCTTCTCCTATCCCTCTCCTTCTCTTGCCTAGGGCCGGCGCCCTTCATTGAGTTAGGGTCGGCTCCCCTTTTGGTTGCTAGGGCCGGCGCACCCTATCAACTCCAAGAGAAGTTGCCGTGAGCTATACGAAGAAGAAGAACCACAACAAGAAGAAGAAGAAGCGGATAGCGACTCCTCTCCTCTCGAAATTCGATTCCGTTACTTCTTGTTGGTTAGTTTCTAACTCTTCTCTTGATCCTTCTAGTTGTGCCTTCCGAGAATCTAGTAGTTCTCATCGGCGCAAAACTCGTGACTTTGTGAAGTCATCCCGAAGAGAACTCGGCGTGGACGCGAATAGAGGCGGAGCTTCCAAGGGACGCTACGGTTGGATCTCGTCCCTTACTTCGAGTTACGAGAGGTACTTGGTAAATTTGTTTACTATTCCGCAATGTTTTATTTTATGATTATGTCAACACACCATAAGATTGCATGCTAGATACGAAGTTAAAATAATTTAGGAAATTATTTTATGCAAACTCTTCCGCTGCACGAAAAAATTTTAAATTTTACGAACTCGTATCCTTGTCGACATGCACCCGGTCCCAACAGTGGTATCAGAGCGAGGTTAGTGTTCGACTTAATCATATAATTGTTTTGTGGAAAACTTTGTCATGATCTCAATTTCGGAAAATTTTTCCAATTATGGAAACTTTCAAATTATAATAAATTTTAGAATTAGGAATTTCAAAGTTTGGAAATTGTCATGAAATTTCGCAAATGTTTGAAATTTTCTAGTTTCTAAATTTTTATAATAATTGTGAAAATTTCCCATCATTGGAAACTTTCCAATTTTGGAAATTTTTCTATTTTAGAAATTTTCCAACTTTGGAAATATGTAAGTTTTCTTTGTACCAGAAACTTACAATTATTCTGAAAACCTATTTTCGAAATCTCGCAATTTTGGGCACTTTCTTTTAAGAAAGTCTAGACAAATTCATGGACAGTTAATTGACAATTAAATTTGAATTGGTTTTTAAATTGACAACAAATTCTTTATTTTGGATTGAGCCTCGGGGAGCCGTCCAATTTAAAGTTAGATGTTGTAATTTAATTTCCCAATTTTAATTGAAATTGTCATGTTTGATTTGGATTGAGCCTCGGGGAGCCGTCCAATTGGATTTACAACACTTTACTTTTCTTTGGGTATCTGAGCCTCGGGGAGCCACCCTTAGAAAATGATTTGTTGTAATTAATCAAATCCATGAATAAAATATGTTTTAAGAGGTAATGCTCTTACATATTGTTGTCTCCAAAATTAATTAGGAAAATGGTTTCCTATAGAGTTTTCTTAAATGAGATTTTCATGAAAATAATATGTAGTTGAATTAAGGGATTTGTCTCTTAATTTAATAAGATTTGATTTAGAGAAATCAAAGTCTTGAACATATTATTTCCGAAATTAATTATGACAATTTAGGAAATTGTTTCCCAAAGCAATTCCTTTAATAAAGTGTGAAATTAGAATTAAGGAAATCCGGTTCCTAATTCAATTCATGAGACTTGATAAATTAAGTCACATACATACTTTATTAAGGAAATCGTTAGTCATGACACATGTCATGAATGTGCATTAAAAAGGAAAAGATGAGACCAAAACCCCTTGCAAAATATTAAGGCCAACACCTTCCATTAATATGGTTAGAATCGGAGTTTTGTTTCTCGCTTGGGTTGATGGACACATCCATGCCCGACTTGAACCTTAACATGTTCAAACCATGGAATTAGTTTATGAATAATATAGTTGGAGTCAGAGGTCAATCCTTAGTTTTGGTTGTTGGACACATCCAAGCCTGACTAAACGGTTGAATGAGCTCCAACCATATTAAAACTATTTCTTGATTAATGGGTCAGCCTTAAGCTTGGAGCATCGATTTGTTGTGCCACAGCCAAGGTCGATGTAAAGAGAGGTGCAGTTGGGTGCTATGTATATGATGCATACTTGTTAATGAGTTAACAACCCGATGATTTATGCAAACATTCAATTAGTTGATAGCATAACGTGATAGTTACATATATGTGATATGTAATCGGTATAATTACCTACCTTCATAGCTAAGGAAAACTTGATGGCCACAGCCATGGTGATTCTTATCTATGGTTGGATATCAACTTATTTGGAGATGTTCCTACGATCTCCCGAATTGATAATAAGGGTTATTCAATTTGAAAAATAAATAGGATTTTATTTATGTATGTTGATACATTCTTTAATAAATCTTCTCACATAATCTCAATTTGTATTTCTAGGATAATCACTCGATCATGTCTTCTCTAAACTTGCGTTCCATTTTGGACACAAATAAACTGACTGGGCCGAACTACATGGACTGGCTTCGAAACCTGAGGATAGTCCTCAAGGCAGAGAAGCTTGCTTATGTCCTTGAAGAACAACTTCCCACCCATCCTCCAGAAAATGCAACTCCAGACCAATTGTTGGCCTATCAGAAACATGTGACCGATTCTGAACTTGCGAGTTGCATCATGATAGCCTCTATGGTACCTGAGTTGCAAAAGCAACATGAGCATATGGATGCTAATACCATCATCTTCCATCTTCATGAGTTGTTTGAAGAGCAGGCGAGATCCGAAAGGTTCGAGGTCTCCAGACTCCTCTTCACCACTATGATGCAGGAAGGCACTTCTGCCTCGCAGTTTGTGTTAAAGATGTTGGGGTACATTGAGCGACTGAGCGCACTCGGTTTTGCAATGGATCATGAACTAAGTATTGACTTAATTCTGAGTTGTTTGTCCAAGAGTTGTTCACAATTTGTGATGAACTATCGGATGAACAAACTGGGAGACTA
>JAGFNQ010001625.1:0-43271 GCA_024364735.1 Boesenbergia rotunda
GTGGAAGCGTTGAATGAATTGATCATTTGAAGCCTTGGTCGAAGGGCCTTTATATAGGGCCTGGGGGCGCCCGGGACGTCGGGGGCGCCCCCCACGTGGCCTTTGATCCGTCAAAGTCTCGGTCGCGTCTGATCCTCTGGATCTGCTTTGACCGGGGCGCCCGGAGGACTCGATGCGCCCGGATTGACCGGGTCAAATTTTATCCGCTTGGCTTCGAGGGCTTCGGTTCGAGGTATACGCCCGGGAGCAGCGCGGGCGCCCGGGAGCACGGGGGCGCCCGGCCCAGCAGCTATTCGAACCCTTTTTCTCTTTACTTATTTTGTATGCACCTTGGGGCGCCCGGGACACTCCGGGTGCCCTACTCAGACATTGCCTCTCTCCTTTGAGGCTTTCTGAGCTGCAGACACACATTCCTTCGGTCCTGCATCCAGGGTTAGTCCAAAACACAATAATAATAATTTATTAGATTTATACAGCCTTAGCTGTCTTGGTTCTGACTTTGGTCTCCAAAATGGAGCCCTAGGTCAAACCGACGCCTACTGTTCCCTCGACGGGGAACGCGTCCTCACCTACTCCTCTCGGGAGAAATTACCTGATGCCAACTGCTCCTTTGGTTGGACTTTTGCTTGACGGTCCTTTGTCAGGTCTTGTAAACCGGCAGTCCTTCGCCAGTTGCCTAGCAGTCCTTCGCTAGGGCTTCAGTCCCAGGCTGTCCTTTGCCTGGAGCCTAGCAGTCCTTCGCTAGGGCTTGATACTGGCAGTCCTTCGCCAGTTGCCTAGCAATCCTTCGCTAGGGCTTTCTTTCCTGGCATTCCTTTGCCAGTGCCTAGCAGTCCTTCGCTAGGGCTTTTCCTGCACACTAGATTAACTTGTTAGAAAACAAGAAAGACTTAACTTTTGATCTATGTTGCCATTATCAAAAGACAGGTTTGACTTAGGTGCATTCTGCACCAACACCTTCTTCCGAGCCAAGAGATGGCCGGAGCTGTTAGTGATATGAGAGAAGTGTCCTAAGGCAATCGCCTTATGATTGTAATCATTTATTTTAATAAATGAATATTCATTATTTGAGTATACATGATTATTTGATTAAGATCTTAAGTTCATTTACTGAATGTCCGCAATACAATTCACAGCATGAGAGAATTTGTGATGAATTCACAACTAGTGATTATCTCTACATGTGCAATTGTGAAGTATTGAAATTGTCCCTAGTCGATGAATTGATAAATACGGACACTATCAATTCTGTTGAGACTAGCATGAGTTATTCTCTTATCAGCTGATTCTCACTGGCTGGTGACATTGAGATGTCCGGAGATAAACATGAATGCTAGTTAAGGGAACTAGTTCATTGGAGTGACTGGCTGTAAAACTTCATATGGTAGTCTATATATAGATATGTCAGTGAAGTTCTTACTGCAGTTTAAGTGCGATGTTCCTTTGACTTGTGGTGTTCAAGTCATCTTGGTCATGGAGACTTATACTTTGACATCTTAAGCAAGCATCTCCAAGGAGGTGTGGACCCAGGATGATTGGGTATAAGCCGAAGTGCTCGAAGATGTTTGAACAACCTACAAAGGATTCACCACTCCTTGCGAGGAGATGTATACCCGAGGCCTATCGTCGGATTGTTACTCGAAGCCTCTGGCTAGAGCATGACATGTTCAGAGTATGAATCTCTTAAATACATGAAAGTAATTAGAATCTATAGGACGAGGAAACATTACTTGGGCTAGGTGTGACGTAGTCAGCCTAGTGGGGACTGACACACATAGACCATGTCCTGAACCAAGTGGGTATAAGATGGTGAAAGGAATGGGGCACGATTCATTATAGCTGCTGAAGGGTTTCAGAATCATTTCTGAGGTCAACCGTTGATCTTTCAATTAATTGGGGATCATGATGTACTACTAGGTGCCACTCATGATCGTTCTATAATTAATTAGTTAATTATGGACGACCAACATAAATTGAAAGCCTATTTGGTCACACACATAACGAGTAATTCTAAGGATTTAAAACGAGTTGAGAATTGGATTCTCTAATCGAGATAGACTATTTTTGGTAAGTCCAAACAATAGTCAAAACTGAATTTATTTCAGACGCATCGGAAGTATAGAATGGCTAAGTCTTTTAAAGACTTAATGGGTGAATTAAATAAGTTTAATTCATTAAGGGATTTGATCCAATTGGGGTTAGATGGGCCGGCCAAGGAGGGGGCCTCCTCTCTTCTTGTCATGGCCGCCACCACCATAAGAGGATAAGACTATTTTGGTTTGTTTTATAAAATAGACCAAAGGTTGGTTTATTTTATAAAAGGTTATATAAATTTTATATAAATTTTTATATAATGAACCATGAGTTGGTTTGTTTAATAAAATTTATATAATGAACCAATGGTTGGTTTGTTTTATAAATTTTTATATAATGAACCAATGGTTGGTTTGTTTTATAAATTTTATATAATCATGCCAAAAGAAAGAGAGCCTTGATTATTGATGGATTGAGAAATTATTCCATAATCAAGAAGAAGAAGCTTGATCATGAGAGCCTTGATTATGGATTGATTGAGAAATTATTCCATAATCAAGGAGAGGTTTGCTTGGGAATTAAGAAACCTCTCCCTATATAAAGGACCCAAGGGGTGCCATGGAAGATGATCCATCCAAGAATTGCTTGGGCTCTCTCCTCTTCTTCTCTCCCTCTCTCTTGGTCGGCCATAGGCCTTCCTTCTTTCTTCTTGCCGTGAGCACAAGGAGAAGCATCAAGGCGACGAAGTTCTTCCTTGCGACGATCTTCCTCTTTGGCCAACCTTGGTGGTGAGTCTTTCGATTTGATTACTCTCTCGATTTTCGTCGTGTTCACGGAGAATCTAGTAGTTCTCATGAACACGAAACTCGTGGCTTAGCGAAGTCATCCCGACGATACTCGGCGTGGATACGAATAGAGGCGGAGCTTTCCAGGGACGCTAACGGTTGGATCTCGTCCCTTCTTCCAAGTTACACAAGGTAATTCGTAGAGTAATTTCTTTTCTGTAAAAATTTTATATTACGATTATGTGAACACATTGCATGCTTAGGATATGTGTTAGAATAATTTAGGAAATTATTAATACTTTTGTTTCCGCTGCATGTAATTATGTAACAATTACAATACGTGTCCGCGTCGGCATGCACCCGGTCCCAACAGGAGCTTCCTTCTCTGGCAGCAGGTGGTGGTCGGTAGGGAAAGGGTAGGGGCGGCCGGCTGGTGCTCCTTCTTGGGGCTGGTTGGCGCACGGCAAGAAGGGGAGAAGAGAAGGAGAGAAAGAGAGGGAGAGAGCCTATGCCTTCATCTCTTCGATTATTTTTTCAAGCCTTGCCTTGGGTCCTTTATATAGTAGCCTCTCAACCATCAAGCCTCTCAAATATGGAATAACTTATTCCATCATGCCAAGTTTGATTTTATATCATGGTTAAAATCATATTTTAATTCATGATAAAAATCAATCAAGTCTCTTATCTCCTATGGAATAAATTTCCTTATCATGGTAAATCAATCTATGATTGATTTTATAAAATAAACCAATCCATGGTTCATTTTAATTTCCATGAAGAAATAAACCAAACCATTATTTATTATAAAACAAACCACACTTGGTTTATTTTATAAATTGATCCAAAAACTTGGTTATCTCCCTTTGTTGTGGCCGGCCAAGCAAAGAGGATGGATGCCCTCTTTGGCCGGCCCATCCAAGCCACGCCCCAATGAATTAAACTTATTTAATTCATCTATTAAGTCTTTAAAAGACTTAGCCATTTTACGCTTCCAATGCGTCTCCGAAAAATTCAGATTCGACTTATCATTTGACTCAACCAAACCTAATCTCTCTTGATTGGAAAATCCAATTTTCAACTCATTTTAAATCCCTCGGATTACTCGTAGTGCGTGTGACTAAATAGGCTTTCGATTTATGTTGGCCGTCTATAATTAATCAATTATAGAACGATCATCAGTGACACCTAGTAGTACATCATGATCCCCAATTAATTGAAAGATCAACGGTTGACCTCAGAAATAATTCTGAAACCCTTCAGCAGCTATAATGAATCGTGCCCCATTCCCTTCACCATCTTATACCCATTTGGTTTAGGACATGGTCTATGTGTGTCAGTCCCCACTAGGCTGACTACGTCACACCTAGCCCAAGTAACGTTTTCTCGTCCTACGGATTCTAATTACTCTCATGTATTTAAGAGATTCATACTTTGAACATGTCATGCTCTAGCCAGAGGTTTCGAGTAACAATCCGACGATAGGCCTCGGGTATACATCTCCTCGCAAGGAGTGGTGAATCCTTTGTAGGCTATTCAAACATCTTCGGGCACTTCGGCTTTTACCCAATCATCCTGGGTCCACACCTCCTTGGAGACGCTTGCTTAAGATGTCAAAGTATAAGTCTCCATGACCAAGATGACTTGAACACCGCAAGTCAAAGGAACATCGCACTTAAGCTGCAGTAAGAACTTCACTGACATATCTATATGTAGACTACCATATGAAGTTTTACAGTCAGTCACTCCAATGAACTAGTTCCCTTAACTAGCATTCATGTTTATCTCCGGACATCTCAATGTCACCAGCCAGTGAGAATCAGCTGATTAGAGAATAACCCATGCTAGTCTCAACAGAATTGATAGTGTCCTTATTTATCAATTCATCGACTAGGGACAATTTCAATACTTCACAATTGCACATGTAGAGATAATCACTAGTTGTGAATTCATCACAAATTCTCTCATTCTGTGAATTGTATTGCGGACATTCAGTAAATGAGTTCAAGATCTCAATCAAATACACAAACATGTATACTCAAATAATGAATATTCATTTATTAAAATAAATGATTACAATCATAAGGCGATTGCCTTAGGACACTTCTCTCATATCACTAACAAACAAGCCTTAGGCACCCATGCCTTGACAACTTTCTTTTGAACCTTGGGTGTCTTAAGTGGCCTAACACCAGTCCTAGATATTAAGGACACAAATGATGGTTCTTTGGGTCTGTAACCAATATCGGACTTATTGTAGACTGCCCTTTGGGCATTCAAAATCATGTCTAAGGTCTTTGAGCTTGTTGAGAACTTCTCAAGAATACTCTTGAGTCTCTCAACTTCACTCTTCAATGATTTGTTCTCATCCTCTAACAATTCAATATGCAAATCATCTACATCTTCATCCCTAGAGGATTTCAATTGTTCAACTTCAATTTTCAAAGACTTAATTTTTTGTTTTGACTTCTTCAAAAAATCGGTTAAACATGCAATTGTTCTATAGCATTTCTCAAGTTCGGGAGTGATTACCTCTTCATCATCCGAAGATGATGAAGCCGCATTTGAGGAGTCGGAGGATTCATCACTGCTTTCTTCTCCCTCAATTGCCATGAGTGCCACATGCCGTGTACTCTTCTCCTCCTTCTCTTCATCGGATGAACTTGAGGATGATTCATCCCAAGTGGCCTTCAAGGCCTTCTTCTTTTTCTTTGACTTTTCCTCCTTCTTCTTGGATTTCTCCTCCTTCTTCTTTAGCTTCGGGCATTCACTCTTGAAGTGCCCTTTCTTGCTACACTTATAACAAGTTACATTAGATTTATCAACTTTAGCTTCACTAGGATTACCTTTACCCTTGAAGCGTCGACTCCTTCTCATCATCCTTCTAACGAAATTGGCCATCTCGGAGGAGGAAGAGCCGCTGCCATCTTCGTCGGACTCGGACTCGGATTCGGGAGAAGATGAAGATGATGAGACTTCCTTCTCCTTCTTCTTCTTGTTCTTTTCTCCTGCAACTAAGGCAATCCCCTTCTCCTTGGGGCCTTTGTTAGCCATTTCATGAAGTTCCATCTCACAAAATAAATCATCTAATTTTACAATTGATAAGTCCTTGGAAACTTTGTAGGCATTCACCATGGATGACCACAAAGCATTCCTTGGAAATGCTTTTAACACATACCTCACAAGGTCGCGATTCTCGACCTTTTCATCAATAGAATAAAGACCATTGAGGACTTCCTTGAACCGGCTATGTAGCTCACTTATGGTTTCATTCTCCTTCATGGAGAGGTTTTGGAGTTGGTTGGGGAACAAATCCCTCTTGGCGATTCATAAATCTCGGGTGCCCTAGTGGAGTTCTACGAGCTTGTTCCACAAATCTTTTGCATTTGTGAATGGACCAACCTTGATTAGTTGGTCTTTATTCATGTCGCATTGTAGGGTCACCACCGCCTTTGCGTCGGCTTCACTCTTCCGGGTTTGTTCAGCCGTCCAACGCCAAGATTCTAGTTCTTTGCCTTCATCATCCTTTGGAGGGGTAAAACCCTCCTTCACCGCGAACCAAGTGTTGATGTCCATCTTTAGGTAGTACTCCATCTTCGATCTCCAATATTGAAAATCTGCGCCATCGAAGAAGGGAGGTCGGGTGGTGCTAAAGCCTTCTCTCAACGCCATGGATGATAGCTCTCGGTTGTTAATCAGCTAGAACAGAGCCCCAAGCTCTGATACCACTTGTTGGAACTTGGATGGCTAGAGAGGGGGGGGGGGTGAATGTAGCCAGACACTTGAGCTTTAGCTCTATTCAATTTTCTGCACCTCAAATGTTAGTAGCACAGCGGAAGCACAAGAAAAATAGAGTTGCAGAAAACTAAACCCTAAACTAAGCACAAACATAAAAACGCTAACAAGAGGATTTACAATGTTCGGGGATAACTTGCCCCTACTCCTTGGCGTGCCCTTAAGGTGGGCGATCCCTTGATCGTCGGCAGATCAAGCCCCGGAAAATCCGGATAGTAAGCAACCTCCTTCTCGGTGGAGTAACCTCTCCATAGCGTTTCAAGATGATGAAGTATAAAGTACAGGAAACACAAGAAGGATCTTACTTAGCACTTAGAACCACAAGAACACAAGCAAACTTCTCTGAGCTCCACCCAGCGCAGATCTCACGCAAGACTCTCCTCTTCGTGTCTTCTCGCTGATGGACTCAAGATTCTTGTTTCTCTTCTCCCAAGTGCCCAAGTAACAGAAGGTTGCTTCAAAGATCACAGTTGCTTGCTCAAGATGATGGAACAGCAGATAGCACAAGCACGCAGCAAGAAGTGTTCGCAGCAAGCTCTAGCGAGAAGTCTCTTCAGCCCTTCTCCGCTACGCAGCTTAAGTCTTCTCCACTATCGCCAGGTCACCACCTCACTGTAGCTTCCAGCTGCTCACCTACCAACGCCAGCTACCACTGAGCTCTCCCTGGACTCCCTGAGCTTCCCTCAGCCAAGCTCCAGTCAGCAGCTCCAGCCGTTGCAACCTGAGATGGCAAATGGAAAAACCTGCTCCACGGAAAGGCTTCCATTGACTCTCCTTGAGTGTTTGAATCCATCCCTGTCACCTGCACACTTAATCAGAGCATTAGCACATCATATCAAGCAGAAAATCAAGTATCAGAGATTAAGCGTAGAGAATCAGATATGTTCAGACTCGATCAGAGCGTCTGACAGTGCATTTTGAATTAAAGTGATCGGTCACCGGCCAATCAGAGTGAAGCCTGATCGGTCACCAGACCGATCAGGATAGGCACAGACTGATCAGGCTGAAGCCTGATCGGTCCACTGTGAGAAAATCGTAATCGCAGACATCAGATCCTAGGTCATGGATCAGTCACCGGACTGTTCAGGAGCTGATCAGTGGGGGAACTCAACTCACTGTGTGCTCCCTGATCGGTCACCAGACCGATCAGGAGCCAAGCAGTGAGTGAACTGCCTGCTCCCTGATTGATCACCGGACCGATCAGGAGCCAAGCAGTGAGGGAACTGCCTGCTCCCTGATCGGTCACCGGACCGATCAGGAGACGGGCAGTGAGGGAACTGCCTACTCCCTGATCAGTCACCGGACCGATCAGGAGCCGGGCAGTAGGTTCCTAACCTCACTGTGTGCTCCCTGATTGGTCACCAGACCGATCAGTCATCGCTGGATCGGTCACCAGACCGATCCACGAAGGAGCACCGTGCCAACTTCCCTGATCGGTCACCAGACCGATCCAGGCAAGGTCAAATCTCCTCTAAGTCATGAGAACAAGCCTCCGGCCCATCTCTGACTCGTGCCATGCCCAACTTCACTCACTGGGACTTCAACCTAGCCCTCCAAGCTAGGACCTGGCTTCACTTACCAGGGTTTCAGTCACCCGGCTTCACTCACCAGGACCCGACTTTACTCACAGGGATTTTAGTCACCCGGCTTCACTCACCGGGACCCAGCTTCACTCACCGAGGTTTCAGTCACCCGGCTTCGCTCACCGGGACCCGGCTTCACTCACCGGGACCCGGCTTCACTCACCGGGATTTCAGTCACCCGGCTTCACTCACCGGGACCCGGCTTCACTCACCAGGACCCGACTTCACTCATCGGGGTTTCAGTCACCCGGCTTCACTCACCGGGACCCGACTTCACTCACCGGGATTTCATCCAACCTAGCCCTCTAGGCTAGGACCTGACCCTCCAAGCCAGGGTTTTTCCACACTTAACCCTTCAGGTTAGGATTTTCCACACCTAGCCCTCCAAGCTAGGACTTTTCCACACCTAGTGTTGGGACCGGGTGCATGTTGACATGAATACAGGTTCGTAATTTTAAAATTTAATTACGTGCAGCGGAAGGTTTAGCATAAATAATTTCTCAAATTATTTTAACCACGTATCTAGCATGCAACCTTATGTTGTGGAGACATGATCATACATTTAAAATTTTGCAGAAAGTAAACTAATTTACTTAATACCTCGCGTAACTCGTAAAAAGGGACGAGATCCAACCGTAGCGTCCCTTGGAAGCTCCGCCTCTATTCACGTCCACGCCGAGTTTTCTTCGGGATGACTTCGCAAAGCCACGAGTTTCGTGCCGACAAGAACTACTAGATTCTCCAAAGGCACGACAAGAATACCAAGAGAGAGATGGAAAACTAACCACCAAACGAAGAACGGAATCAAGATTCCGGGAGGAAGGAAGGAGTTGCGCCTGCTTCTTCTTCTTCTTCGACAGCTTCTTGGTGGAGGAAGCTCACGGTAACCAAAGGGAGGGTCTCTAGGGCCGGCGCCACTAGAGGAGGGAGAGGGAGAGAAGGAGAGGAAGAGAGGCTAGGTAAGAATCCTTGATTTCTTGGATTAATTTCCAAGCCTTCCCTTGGTACCTTTATATAGTAGCCTCTTAATCGCCAAGTCTCCTCTTAACGGAATAAATTTTTCATAAGAAATTTATCTTATAAATTTTTCTATGAATTATTCCGTTATGCCAAGTTTTTATTATAACTTAATTTATAATAAAAACAACCATGTCTCCCCTTTTATTATGGAAAGAAATTTCTTTATATAAATTTCTTTATCATGGTAAATCAATCCATTATTGATTTTATAAAATAAAATAAACCAATCCAAGGTTTATTTTAATTTCCATGAAAATAAATCTCTTTATATAAATTTCTTTATATAAATTTCTTTATCCATAATTTCATAAAACAAACCACGCACGGTTTATTTTATAATTTGAACCAAACAATTTGGTTCTCCCTTTTTTATTGTGGCCGGCCAAACAAAGAGGGTGGGGACCCTCTTTGGCTGGCCAAACCCAAGCCTATACCATACGAATTAAACTCATTTAATTCGTCCAGTAAGTCTTCAAACGACTTAGCCATTTTATGCTTCCGATGCGTCTCTAATAAATTCAGATTCGACTTATCTCTCTTGATCGGAAAATCCAATTTTCAACTCGTTTTAAATCCCTCGGATTACTCGTAGTGCGTGTGACTAAATATGCTTTCGATTTATGTTGGCCGTCTATAATTAACCAATTATAGAACGATCATGAGTGGCACCTAGTAGTACATCATGATCCCCAATTAATCGAAAGATCAACGGTTGACCTCTGAAATAATTCTGAAACCCTTCAGCAGCTATAATGAATCGTGCCCCATTCCCTTCACCATCTTATACCCACTTGGTTCAGGACACGGTCTATGTGTGTCAGTCCCCACTAGGCTGACTACGTCACACCTAGCCCAAGTAGTGTCTTTCTCGTCCAACGGATTCTAATTACTCTCATGTTTCTGAGAGATTCATACTCTGAACATGTGATGCTCTGGCCAGAGGCTTCGAGTAACAATCCGACGATAGGCCTTGGGTATACATCTCCTCGCAAGGAGTGGTGAATCCTTTGTAGGCTGTTCAAACATCTTCGGGCACTTCGGCTTATACCCAACCATCCTGGGTCCACACCTCTTTAGAGATGCTTGCTTAAGATGTCAAAGTATAAGTCTCCATGACCAAGATGACTTGAACACCGCAAGTCAAAGGAACATCGCACTTAAGCTGCAGTAAGAACTTCATTGACATATCTATATGTAGATTACCATATGAAGTTTTACAGCCAGTCACTCCAATGAACTAGTTCCCTTAACTAGCATTCATGTTTATCTCCGGACATCCCAATGTCACCAGCCAGTGAGAATCAGCTGATTAGAGAATAACTCATGCTAGTCTCAACAGAATTGATAGTGTCCGTATTTATCAATTCATCGACTAGGGACAATTTCAATACTTCACAATTGCACATGTAGAGATAATCACTAGTTGTGAATTCATCAAAAATTCTCTCATGCTGTGAATTGTATTGCGGACATTCAGTAAATGAGTTTAAGATCTCAATCAAATATACAAACATGTATACTCAAATAGTGAATATTCATTTATTAAAATAAATGATTACATTCATAAGGCGATTGCCTTAGGACACTTCTCTCACAATACTAACACCTAGCCCTCTAAGCTAGGACTTTTCCACACCTAACCCTTCAGGTTAGGACTTTTCCACACCTAACCCTCCAGGTTAGGACTTTCCCACATCGTGCCTAATCCCCGATCAGGACTTAATCATAATCATCTCATCAACCTAAACTAAAATCGGTGTCAACACCAAAATAATAATCAGGGTCAGACTGCATCAACAATAAGGTGGGCCAGTATAAACCACACTCTAAAACCTTCCTAGCCGTTCTTTGTGGTCCAAAGTGTCCCCCACATGCTGATGAATGGCAAAAAGTAAGGACTGAATGAAATTCATGGTTAGGTATGCATCCCCTAATTATTTGATTACATTACAGAATTTCCATAAATACGGGTCATCCCACACATAGAATTTAGCATCACTTTTAAGTTTATCTTTTTGAGCTTTAGAAAAGTGTGTAGGAAAAACATGTGCTGCTAAAAAGTTAACAATGTCTGCATACCAAGGTGACTCACCATGTACTGCAAGGAGATGCTCATCTGTAACGTCATCATCAATGGTGGAAGTGGATCCATCCTTCAATTCTGCTCAGGTGATCCGCAACTAAGTTTTCTTTGCCACTTCTATCTCTGATTTCCAAATCAAATTCCTGGAGTAGAAGCATCCATCTGATTAGCCTAGGCTTAGCATCTGGCTTCTTCAAAAGGTATTTTAAAGCTGCATGATCAGAAAAAACAATGACATGTGAGCACAATAAATAAGATCTAAAATGGTCTAAAGCAAAAACAATGGCAAGAAGCTCCTTTTCAGTGGTGGTGTAATTTGCTTGGGCGACATCTAGGGTCTTGGAGGCATAGCAATGACATGAGGTGCTCCATCACATATTAATTCAAAGTTAGATGCATCACATATTAATTCAAATGGTAAATTCCAGTCAGGTGATCTAATAATAGGAGCAGAGGTAAGAGCCTCCCTTAGCCTGTGAAAAGCTTCTTTGCACTTATCATCAAAACAAAATTCAACATCTTTTTGCAAAAGTTTTGTCAAGGGCCGAGCGATATCACTAAAGTCTCTAATAAACCTGCGGTAGAACCCTGCATGTCCAAGAAAGGCACGAACATCCCGTACGCATACGGGGTAAGATTTGTTTTTGGCTTGGAATTGTCCCCTAGTCAATGCAACTAATGTCTCATCTTGTTGGAGGTTAGGGCATAGATCCGAGTTGTGGTCTTGGCTTGAACAAATACTACATAACCTCATCACTTGGCTTGAAGGTGGTGGTACTGAGAAAATTTGATTTTGACTCACATTATTTAGAGCCATTTGCTTCACCAGGGATGTGAGCTCTATCAATGAATTCTTGATTTCCTTCTGCTCATTTGATACCATCTGAACTTCATTAACTCCTCTGGTAGACAAAGCTCTACTCCCAAATTGCTGTGAGTTCTCTGTCATATTTGAAATTAGCTCCCTAGCTTGATCTAGTGTTTTGTTTACTAGGGCACCTCCTGCTGCAGCATCTATCATGATCCGATCCATCTGGAGAAGTCCCTCATAAAAATACTGAATGAGTAGCTGCTCACTAATCTGGTGCTATAGGCAGCTAGAACAAAGTTTGTTGAACCTTTCCCAGTAGTCATACAAAGTTTCTCCCACTATTTGCTGTATCCCACATATGCTCTTCCTGATGATTGCAGTCCTAGATGCTAGGAAGTACTTCTCCAAAAATATTTTCTTCATAGATATCCAGCTAGAAACGTGCCCAGTAGGTAAGTAGTAAAACCAATCCTTCGCTGCTCCAGTCAGGGAAAATGGGAATGCTCTCAGCATAATATCTTCTTCTGAAATACCCTGAGGCTTTATGGTGGAGCAGACAACGTGGAATTCGTGAAGTGTCTGTTGGGATCCTCCCCAGAATAACCTTGAAATTTGGGCAAAAGATGAATAAGTCCTGATCTTAATTCAAAATCTCCAGTGAGCTCTGGATATACAATGCAGGAGTACTGAAAAGCATCATCTGGTGCTGCTAGTTCCTTCATAGTTTTCTGGTGGTCTGCCATAGGATCAACTGAATAAGCAAAAATAGGCTGAGTAGGAATAATGTCAAAAGCCTTTGAAATACTGAGTTGATTCCTCCTGGCTCTGAAAGTTCTTTCAATTTCAAGATCAAAGTTTTCAAGAATACCACTTGCAGATCTGGTCATACACAAATACAAAATCGCAGCAAATGTATACACAAGAATGAAGCAAACGTAATGAATCACAAAATATAGAGATAAGCACAAATGTAATGGATCATAAGATATGAAGTAAGCACACAAGCTAAATCAAAGAAACTCAACTAGTGTTCCCCGGCAACGACGCCAAAAATTTGATGCTACCCAATATAGATGCCACGAATGTGGGCCTCAAATTTAGAAATTTATAAAGCTGAAAACCCTTGCTAGCAAAGTAGAAATGTAGATTAGGGGTCTCAGGTCGTATTTTTCCAGGACTAGTTGCGAGTGTTCGAATTAAGCTTGAAAGTTATTTGTCGTTAAATGATTTTGGGTTTTCGAGATAAAATGGGGGTTTTGTTTTGCAAGTAAGAATAGAAGTGAAATTTGAAATGGAATTGACTTGACTAGAGTTTAACTAGGAATTGCAAGAATTAAATTCAACCACTTAGGAAATTGAACAAACAATTGAAGTTGCAAAATTGAAATATAAAACTGATATCAAATGCAGAGTTACACTAGAGCTGTACTTAAATTCGGAAATAAAGGATTGAAACAATGCTGAATACTGAAACAGAGTACGTTTGTGCAGGAAATTTCCTGATCGGTCGGCTGACCGATCAGATACAAGCTTGATCGGACTGGCATCCGATCAAGAGCTATCTTGATCGATCACTCAGACCGATCAGTAGCTGTGCACAGTCTGATACAGAACAGAATAACTAAAGAACAGAAATAAGAAACTAATTTTAACAAGAACTAGACATCAAACCCTTCCTCTAGCTCGATTCCTTCTTGTTGTCACCCAAGAATTGGCTATGAACCCCCTAGCTCAACAAATCGACAGATCCTTAGCTTCTGCGAAAACCTCAGCTCAAACTTGCCTTTAACTGATACAATCTCCCGATCTTCTCAAACTTGAAGTGTGGAATTGCGGTGATGGCTCAGGAACAATCAGATCAATTCAGAGAACCCCACTGAATTGCTCCGATGGATGAAGGATGAGAGCAAGTGTGGATCGATCGAAAAATTGTCAGAACCGGCTAAACCCTCACCTAGCTCTTCTCAGCAACAAATTGAATAGAAGATCTCACGAAGACACGATCCTGACGATCTGGAACTCGACCCAAATTCGGATTTGATGTGGTCGCGCGATCGGACGAAGGACGGAGAAAAAAATCGCAAGAACAGGGAAGAACACTGGCGAAGACGCGACGACCACGAAGCGCGGAGGGAATTTCCATTTTAATCAATTGACTTTGAATTTGGACGGCTGTGATTGCATTGATCTCATCCAACGGTCGGATCAAATCAGATCGAACCCAAACTTCCCAGATCTTGATCAAGGGCTCTGATCTACTGCTCCTTAGCTCGGATTACTCAGATCTGAAGCGGATGGCTAAGATATTCTCTTCTTTAGCTTGAACACTCTAGATCTTCTATTGCTCGATCCAACGGCTGAATTAACTCTGATCTGGCACAAACTTTCAGATCTTGATCCATGAACTTGATTAAGTCTATCTTGAGCTCGGATCGACCAGAAGTTGGAGGATGGCTTGGATCTAACCGTTCTCTTGAATGGACGACCCATGTTAACTCGATGCTTGATCCATTTGATCCGGATCCAATTCTGACCCAAGTTTGACCCAATATGATCCAGGCCCATGATCATCTGAACCCTACAAAATGATATTGAATTTAAATGCCAAAACATCTTAAATATAGAAAGAATTGAATTTTAAGCTAAAATGGAGACAATCCATGAAACCTAATATAATGCAAACTTAAGCATATGAATAGTGGATTAAAACATGGATTTGAGGGCCTAATTTAATCAACAAAATGAAAGTTATCAGAGCTCCTGCCAGAAGACAAGGAATTGTAGATAATATAGAGCTCTTTTCCAACCTGGGTCTTGTCTTTTTTCTGTTTGTTCTTAGTATCTTCTTCATTTTTCCTAATGTAATCATTTTGATTGTAATCAAAATATTTTTTGACTTACTGTCTTGAGTATCTTTTTTTTTTTGCTCCTTATGTATTATTTGTCCTCGACGTGAGGGGTGAGGGAATTGAAGAACAAGCGTTCTTCCCTGACTCGAGGGACGAGGACGTTGACGAGCAGTAATTCAGTCCAAGGAGTAGAGAGCCCCGAGGGAGGCCCTTGGTGCTGCCAAAGAAGAAGCATACAACCTGTGGAGCCTACGGCCGAGAGGGGAACGCGAATTAAGACGAGCAGGCCAGCCGACCCTGCTAAGGCAAGCATCGACCTAGAGCGAGGAGTTATAGTAGCTATATCTCTTTATGTTTGAGAGTGTAACTACTAGATGTACACCGGAATTCTAAATGGAACATTATCCCTTTCCTTTGTATACTAAGAGTCTTTCTTCTTTTACTCTATGTCTCCTTGTGAATTTACACGACCTGCTTTTACCTGCATAAGTGAGATTACTTTATTCTAGCCATGGACCAAGGGGTCACCAACTCAGCAAGGATGACTTTTAGCTCAAGAACCCAGAGCTCAGAGGTCGGCTGGTAGTTGCACGCCAATACAAGTCTTCGTCGGACAACCGCAAAGAAATGATTTCTGTCGTGTTCTTCTAGCCAGCTCTTGGTCGGGCATCCGCAACACCCAGACCAAGCCTACTCACCTCGGGCATCTGCAGCATCGCGAGGTAGTAGAGTTTTAACAGCTCTTGGTCGGGCATCCATAGCACCCAGACCAAGCCTACTCACCTCGGGCATCCGCAGCACCACGAGGTAGTAGGATTTTGACAGCTCTTGGTCGGGCATCCGCAGCACCCGGAGCAAGCCTACTCACCTCGGGCATCCGCAACACCCAAACCAAACCTACTCACCTCGGGCATCTGCAGCACTGCGAGGTAGTAGGGTTTTACAGCTCTTGGTCGAGCATTCACAACACCTAGACCAAGCCTACTCACCTCGGCATCCACAACACCGCGAGGTAGTAGGGTTTTAACAGCTCTTGGTCGGGCATCCGTAGCACCCAGACCAAACCTACTCACCTTGGGCATCCGCAGTACCGTGAGGTAGTAGGGTTTTACAGCTCCTGGTCGGGCATCCGCAACACCCGGACCAAGCCTACTCACCTCGAGCATCCACAACACCGCGAGGTAGTAGGGTTTTAGCAGGTAAGTATTCGGTGTTCTTCGAGTAATATTTCATTTGCTCCTTTATTTATTGAACTGCAAGGCAGTGCCAATAGAAATACAAGTCTTATGCAAACAACTCAACATCTCACCGAGTACGATAAGGTCGGAGATGATTGGCATGCCATGGCCTCTCCAGGCCCTTGCCTTTGTCATCCTCCAGATAGTAGCTACCTCCTGTGAGCTTTCTGGTGATGATGTAGGGTCCGTCGCATTGAGGCTCCAGCTTCCGTGGGTCGTCGACTAGTTTGATCCTCTTCCAAACTTTGTCTCTGACTTCAAAGCTGCGGGCGATTACCTGGCGATTATAGGCTTGTTGCATACGTCGTCGGTATGCTTCCAGTCGGGCTGCTGCTTTATCTCGGACCTCTGACACAAAATCTAGGTCAATCAGCCGCTCTTGATCATTGTCCTTCTTGTTATAGTGCTGCCGTTGGACGGACTCTTCACCTACCTCCACCAGAATCACGCCCTCGGCTCCATACACCAGCTGAAAAGGGTTCTGGCCTATTTCTTCTCGTGGAGTGGTACAGTAGGACCACAAGATACTGAGGAGCTCCTCGACCCAGTTGCCTCCGACGTGATCTAGTTTTATCTTGAGTCCCCTGAGGATTTCATGGTTAACAACCTCAGTTTGTCCATTGCCCTAAGGGTAGGCAACCGATGTGAAGGCTTAACGAATGCCTAGCCCCTCGCACCATTCTTTGAGCTTACGCCCGACAAACTGCCTTCCATTGTCCGACACTAGCTTGTAGGGGATACCGCCGTATCTGCAGACAATATCCCTCCATAGGATCTTCATGACCGCGGCCTCCGTGATATGTGTCAGAGGCTCCGCTTCCACCCATTTAGAAAAATAGTCCATAAGGACTAGCAAGAACTTCTTCTGCTGGGGACCCATGGGAAATGGGTCTACAATGTCCATTCCCCACTGATCGAAGGGGTAGGACACTGTGGAGACTTGCAGGGGCTCAGTTGGTCGATGAGTCGCATGCTGATGTCTCTGGCAGGCTTTGTTGGAAGCAATCTATGGTCCGGAGTGACCATGTGTTTTGATGTTTGGGCAAAGCTTTAAGTTAGGTTCACCCTTGTATTTGATATGTGTATTTGAGTATGCAGATTTGCAGGATACACATAGACTTAGCAGGACGGCTTCGAGTCCGGTGAAGGTTGGCATGAGGAGACGAGCTGTGGGCTTGTATGCATTCGAGGGACCGTGAACAAAGCAGGAACGATGAGCCGAGGGAAGCACACTTCGAGGCATATGCGAAGGATGACATGAGGATGAGCTACAGGTTCATATGCATCCGAGGGACGAGAGCCAAAGTCGAAGAAGGCTTGAAGGCAATAGGTCAAAGCTGCAAAAGAAGAGTCAGCTGAGTCGTGAGGGTCCGAGTGTGAGAGAATTGTACTCGGGAAGGGAAATCCTAGGTTTAGGGTTTAGGCAGTCGACTGATGCTTGGATCAGTCGACTGATGTAAGGAACAGAAAGATCAGTCGACTAATCTTATGTGCAATCAACTGGTGTTGGTTGGAATTTGAACGTTGGGATGTAACGTTTGAATCCAAGGTGGACTAGTCGACTGGTGTTGGCACCAGTCGACTGGTAACGTCTGTTCTAGCTGTGAGCTCTATTTAAGAGGGCTCGATTTGGTTGGGCAAAGGTTGACGAAATAAGGTTGGGTAAAGCTTATTAGTAGTCTCCAAGTGCTCAGGTGTTGTCGAGAGTTTGTGGTGAGGTTTCTCCACCCACAAGGAGCGACATGAGCTAGTCAGAGGTCTTCCGGGGACTAATCCACCGACGGATAGGGATTGTCCACCTTATGGACAGCCGTGGAGTAGGAGCTTTATCTCCGAACCACTTAAACGGTTTGTGTTAGCGTTTGTTTATTTGTGTTATTAAGTATTTTCGCTTGCTAACATTGTAGGAAGAACCGGGAAGAAACGTGGGTGACCGTCTATTCACCCCCCACTAGCTGGCACACCAGTCACAACAAGTGGTATCAGAGCCGGGGTCGCTTGTCTATGGACTAACCGCCGGGAGAGCAAAAGGCTAGAGGAAATGGCGCTTGAAGAACGTTTAGGGAATGACGTCAATGTTTCACCTCCCTACGACCGCGAGAGTTTTGATTATTGGAGGATGCAGACAAAGACTTGGTTTGACATGGATTGGGATCTCATGATCACGCTCGAAGAACCATTTGAAGTCCAGAAAGATAAATACGTGAAAAAACTCCGACCACGATATTTGAATGAGGAGCAACAAACACAATCGAAGGTAGATGATAAGGTAATTTCAATTTTGCTTAATATTTTGCCTAACGATGTGATTAGCCGTGTAGGTGAATAGAAAAATGCACACGAATTATGGAGCAAGATATTAGCGCTTCATGAAAACCCTACACAAGCTCAATTAGTGGAAGAGCCCAAGGAAATGAGCTTAATGGTCCAAGAAGAGGAGAAGGACCAATCGGATAAGGAAAGAAGCTCAACATCCGAAGAGGAGGAGAAAGAAGAAAAAGATTCATCCATCTCCTCAAGTGAAGTGGCACAAGAAATCGAAGAACCATCTACTTCATCAAAGGGGGAAGAAGAAGTCTCCACTTCAAGGATCGAGGGGGAGGAGAGATTATCTTCAATACCGGAGCAAGAAGAAGCTTCCACCTCCACCAAAGCAAAGTCAAAAGACCACATTATTTGTTTTGGGTGCAATGAGAAGGGACACTACAAGGACAAGTGCCCATTGGGTAAGAAAACGGAGGTAAACCCTAAATCCAAGTCAATTTCTTTAAAATCTAACATGGGTTATAGGGAAAAGAAGAAGAAGCACATTAGGTGCTTCATGTGTGGTGAGCTAGGACACTATCACACCAAATGCTCAAGGAAAGGAGAATTCAAGAAATTAGAGCATTTGAGGAAGTGGTAAAAGAAGGAGAAGAAGAAAAACTCACATCAAGGGGGAGTTACAAGGGTAAGGGAGATAATCCCTAACTTTAAATGTAATTTAAATTCCTCCATGCATGTTAGAAATAATGGAAATGATTTGCCCATGCATAATTTTGGATTTAAATATCATGATAGGAGTAGGGTTAACAATGTAGATCAAAACCCTAGGAAAATCATGCATCATGATAAATCCAAGATCATTGGATCTAAGGACTAAGACATTAATCCCAAAAGGGGAGACACATGCCCAGAATGGGTAGGTCTAGGAATGTCCAAGGTGGACATGTTGATTCTAGGGTTAAAAACCTAGAAAGGGAAAATCAAGCTTTGAGGGCAAAGTTTGATAAATTAGAGAAAATCCTAGATAGATTCACTATTTGATCTAAGGGTTTAGGTATGATGTTGGGTGGTCAAAAATCCAACAATGATAAATCAGGTCAAGGATACCGATCTAAGTTCTCCAATGCTATGGAGAAGTCATATGCAAGGGTGACATATGATTATAGGAAGGGGAAGTCCAAAAATGGCAAGGGAATGTCATTTAAGGGCAAGAAGAGTTTAACCAAGGACAAGGTATCTAATGTTGGTGCAAGATGCATCAATGATGTCCTCCTCTAGTGTTTTAATGTTTAACAATATACTTAAGTTAGTGATACATTAAACAAGAGAAGGGTAAGTCAAGAAATCAGTACCAAAGTGAAGAAAAGTCCTAGTTAACCTAGACAATAAGTCCTGGTTCGAAGAATTGGGCACTAAGTCCTGGCCACGAGCTGGGCACCGAAGACCTGACCGAGGGTTGGGCACGAAGTCCTGATTCGAGGAATTGGGCAATAAGTCCTGGCCGAGGGCTGGGCACCGAAGTCCTGACATAGGGTTGGGCAATAAGTCCTGGTCATGGACTGGGCACGAAGTCCTAATTCGAGGAATTGAGCAATAAGTCCTGGCCGAGGGCTGGGCACCGAAGTCCTGGTGAAAGATGGGCAATAAGTCCTGGTCGTAAGATTGGGCAAAAGTCCAATCGGTGCAGCCGGTTAGCAACCTTCTCCTGAGAGGAGTAGGCGAGAGGCGCGTTCCTCGGGAAGGGAACATAGGCGTCGATTCGACCTAGGGTTTCGCGGGAAATCCAAAGTCAGAACCAATCTCTAAGGTTAAGATTGCCTGCATATTTGTCTTATCTTTGATTTTATTGCAGGTACCTAAAGTTGGAGGCAAGACAGAAGAGCTAACAAAGAAGAAAAGGCTGCATAGAAGGCTGTCTAGGGCGCCTGTATCAATATAGGCGCCCCAAACCTTGTGGGCGCCCTGGATTGGGCAAGCCTATCCCAGGCGCTTGTTAACACAGGCGCCTGAGGGCTCCCAGGCGCTTGGGAAGGTCCCAGGCGCCTGGGAAGGGGATTCTATCCCTGCTGTGAGTTCGACGCGAGGATGAGGTTTGACCAAGGCTTGTGAGGCGCCCTATAGCAACACAGGCGCCCTATACATGACTATATAAAGGGGTTCGACCCCTCAACTCAGGATATCAATCTTGACTTCATTCTAAGCATTCTGAGTGACGATAAAGCGCTAAAGACGAAGCTCTGCGACCAAGGAGGCTCCAGGAGGAAGTGCGCGACACTTCGGAGTTCCAGATCGGTCGAGTCTTCGACGTTTCATTTGGTTTGATTTTATTTTATAAAGTTAATTTTCAGTTATATCTTGTGCTTGTAACTTAACTGTAAGACGGGTTTCTCCGCCTCCGGAAAGTCCGGAAAGGAGACCATTAGTGGATGGGCGTTTCCCGTGCTTAGGCCTTGGACGTACTGACCCTGGGGGGTTGGGAACCAAGTAAATCCCGCGTGTACGACTATCTTTCATTTTCGTTCTTTTCTATTTTCCGCTGTGCTACTAACTCTGTATCTAGAACGAACGATCGAAAGACAAGTTTCCCGAAATTTTTACAAGTCAATATTCACCCCCCTCTATTGACGGCACCGGTCCCCACAAGTGGTGTCAGAGCATGGTAGCTCTTCACCAGACTAACCGCCGACGGAGCAAAGACGCCAGGAGTTGAGGGGGAGCCCAGGGGTGAATCAGGTATTTTTCTTTAATTATGGTAAATTTTAAATTTCATATTACATGTTTTAAGTGCAGGAAGAGAGGACACTATAAAAATTAGTGTCCTACTCGTAAGACTCGATCTTCACCACCGGCGGCAAAGGAGGTACCAGCGCCAGGAGTCCAGAGGGACAAGAGCCACATCAGGTGCTTCAGGTGTCAAAAGCACGGACACTACAAGAACCAGTGTCCGACCAAGGTACCGAAAATTAATTATTGGAATAATTTGAAAATTTCTAAAATTTCTGCACAGTCTTCAAGCATGTTGATAAGTTAGATAATCTTTCTGTTAAAATAGACTTTTTGCACAATCAACTTAGGGTATTGCATGATCAATTATCAAATGTAGACAATAATAAAATATCAGACATTAACTCTTTAATCCTTAATGTCAACGCAATAATTCTCAGAATTAATTCCAATATTTTATCTGAAAATGATACATTAATTGATGAAATCAAAATTAATGCTCCTATGTTTTCTAATATTTCTGATAATGTTTTTGAGGATACTATTGATAATTCTAAGGATATTGAAGATAATTCTGAGGATATCAAAGATAATCTTGAGGATGCCAAAGATAATTCTGAGGATATTGAAAATAAAACCTTTTTAGATAATGATTTAATTATTAATTTCTTGGATAATCTTGAAGATAATTATAAAACACTAACTAGTAGCCCTGAAAACTATTCTACCTACTATGAAGATGTAGAAGGATACTTTGATGATGAGGATAAGGAGGAAGATGACTTTTCTAGAATTACGGCTACAGTTAATAAAGTCTACGGAAATTCAAACAAAGCATAAGTATTAGATAAACTTGAAAAATTAAATGAAAAAGAAATTGCAGATGAGTCAGAGATTTTTGAATTAATGAAATTAATGCAACTAGACCCAAAACTTTTAACTCAATTTAATTCCTAATTAATTTAATCCTAATTAAACCTTAATTAATTTAATCATAATTAAACCTTAATTAATTTAATCATAATTAAACCTTAATTAATTTAATCAGAATTAATCCTTAATTAAGTTAATCCTCTAATTAATCCTTAAATAATTTTAATCCCAAATCGTAACAACTTAAATCATAATTATTTTAACCTAAATTAAATCTTAATTATTTTAACCTTAATTAAATCATAATTATTTTAACCTTAATTAAATCCTTAATTAATTTATATCCATTTAATTCTTAATTAATTTAACTCCAATTAATCCTTAATTAATTCTTAAATAACTTTAACGTTAAATCTAAATCTAATTAATCATCTAATTAAGTCCTAATAATTCTTAATTCTAATTAAATCTTAATAACTTAAACTCAAATTAAATAAAATTTTACCCAACTGCAATAATCAATTTAATAATATTAAATATGTCAAAGTGGGTTGGCATATTCGCGGATTCACACGACATGTATCAAATCGGGAATTTGATACATTATTAGAAACTTAAATAAAATGTTTTGACTTGTTTGTGTCATGCATAACTGCCATGCTCATGCATTTGCTAATTTTTTTAAATATATGTCATGACATTCATGTTTAAATTTCTGCATGATTTAGAACGGTTAGTTAAGGACAAAAGACCTACTTAAAACTTGAACAACATAGTATTAGGTGGAGGTGAGATGATAGTACGTTAGGGAAGCCCTTCTAATAAGGTCAAGTAGGGTAAGGTGTACCCTACTTGTGGGATCGGATTGAATTGATAGAGGGGGGGGGTGAAAATCGATCGTTAAAATTTTCAGACAAAGAGAGTAATTGCGCAGCGGAAATAGTAAAAACAATCGCTAACACGGTTTGTTTTTACTTGGTTTGGAGTCGCGGTCGGCTCCTACTCCAAGGCCCACGGTCTTTGACCGTTTACGATGGGCAATTCTATATTTTCGTAAAAGATTAGAAGTTGGAGTACAAATAGAATTTACAATGAAATTACAACACTTAAAAAAATGAACTTTTACCGACGACCGGAGAAGATGAAAGTTTGGGGCAGCGGGTCATCATCGGCGCTTGAATCGCGAGTACGGAGCTTGTCCGAGCGTAGCGCTTGAATGAGTGCGTAGAGAGCAAGTTGTTCTGAAGCCTTGGGGGTGAACCCCTATTTATATCAGTCACTGGGCCGCTTGTGTTGAAGGGGGCGCCTGACACGTGGCCTATCCTGCGAGAACTCCAATCCGCAGACTTGGCCACGCTTATCCGTTCAACTGGGGCGCCTGAGCTAACTGGGGCGCCTGTGTTAACACATGCGCCTCATTTGACTTGGTCCAGAGGCTTGCATGGCAGTTTGCTTCTATTACTTTGGAGTAACTCTTCACTGGGGCGCCTGTCTCAACACAGGCGCCTAGCCAGTGAGGTGCCTCACACCATTGAGGCACCTAGAAGCAAGAATCTTCTTTCCTTTATTCCTGCAACCAGAGTTAGTTCCAAAACACAAGAAACATATAAATGATATAAAATAAAACTTGATTTACAGCCTGAGCTGTCTTGGTTCTGACTTTGGGCTTCCCAAATGGAACCCTAGGTCGAACCGACGCCTATGTTCCCTCTTATGGGGAACGCGTCCTCACCTACTCCTCTCGGGAGAATTTACCTTTTTGCCAATCGGCTCCTCCAGTTGGACTTTTGCCCAACTTCACTCACCAGGTCTTCGTTGCCCAATCCTTGACCAGGTTTTAGTGCCCAGCTTCACTCACCAAGTCTTAGTACCCAGCTTCACTCACTAGGTCTTAGTGCACAACCTTACGTCGGAACTTAGTTGCTTAGCCCACGGCCAGGACTTAGTGCCCAATTCATAGAACCAGGACTTAGTGCCTAGTGTACCTCGGACTTTTCCTGGACACTTAATCAGGATTGTTAGATCACAACAACACCTTAACTTCTGAACCCTTTGTCATTATCAAAACAAAGGTTCGACTTTGGTGCTTCCAGCAGCAACAATCTCCCCCTTTTTGATTTATGGCAACATGGTTCAAAAAGTTAAGTTAAAATAACATTCTATAGTCATCTAACAACAATAAGTATCTCAAGAAATACTTAAAACAAATTCATTTATCTCCCCCTGAAAATGTTCTCCCCCTAAAATTTTCAATTATATATGGGTTTTTGTAAATCTTCTAAATGCTTTTAAGTTTGACTAAGTGTTTGTCAAAATCGAGCATTTGCAAAAAAAAAAAACTTTTCAACACTTAGACAATTTTTTGAAAAAGTTTTGCAATTCTAACTTTTGTTAGAGATCTTTGTAAACACAAATTCACTTAGGCAAGACAAATTTTGAAAACAGATTTTCCTTAAAAAGTTTCAATTTTGAGAACTTGGGAAAACATTTGATTATTACCAAAAACTTTTTCTATACTTAAAAAAAATTTGCTTGGAAAACAAACACATTTTTACAAAAAAAATCTTTAACCAATTTCTTCAAACAAACTTTGTTTACTATGAAGAATTTTACTTTGCACCATTTGCCAAAAAAAGTTTTAGAAGAAATTTAGCTCAGACAACTTTTGTTTACTAAAAAATTTCTTAGGAATATTTTAAAATACTGCACTTAAAAATATTTAAAGTCCTTTGGAAGTTTTTGAAAGCATTTAGAAATATTATATTTAAAGTCCTTTGGAAGTTTTTGAAAGCACTTAGAAATATTATATTTAAAGTCCTTTGGAAGTTTTTGAAAACACTTAAAAACTTGAAGTTTTTAGAAACATTTTTAAACACTCAAAAGTACTTAGAGAATTTTGAAGATACCTAGAAAATCTTGAAGTTTTAGACATTTTACTTTACTTTTTTTTTGAAAAAGAGATGAAAATTTTGAAAATTAGTAAAAAAATTTCTCCTCTATTTCTCTCCCTCTCCCCCTTTGCCATATATCAAAAGAAATTGATAACAATTATTGCAAGTTAATTCAAACTTAGAGAAAAACAATTGAAAATCTGTATCGAACCAACTCTAATTATTCAAGCAGGAGAAGGGACCAAACCAAATTAAACCAATCTTGTTCGGGTCCTATCTAACCCAGTTAGCTACTTACTAACTGTTATAAAATAGTAGCTTTCACTAGGGTTAGTCAAGTTAAGTGATCTGATCAAGTTATATTTTCTAAGCTTGACACTTAGCCTGATTGCTGTTCAACTTGTATTTATTGCCCCAATTACTGCAGATGCACTGACTTAAAACATCTTAAATCAAGGCATAGACCTAAGCATCCCAACCCAGTCTAGGTTATCAATCAAAGTACCCTAAGGTACTTGTGAGATGCTAGCTTCTAGATCTATAGGTGCATGCAGTTCTAGGGTTAGAGCCTAAGCTAAGTCTATTTGCGCAAAAACCCTAGTTTTGAAGGGGGTAAGTTTTTATGAAAGCTAAGTTGGAAAATCATTTTAAATTTCAAAAACTTGATAAAAGAAATGATTTTTCAAATTGATAATTTTCGAAACAAATTTTAAAAAAATAGGAAAACAAATTTTTGAGAAATATAGAATAGTCCTATTCTACTAAGCACAACCCTAACTGCCTTCTTAGTGAGCTAAACTCAGATTCAGGTAAGGGTTTGGTAAAATTGTTATTTAAGTTGGATTTTGAGTCCACATGCTTAAGTGCTATCTCGCCCCTGGCAACATGATCCCTTACAAAATGATGCTTAACTTCTATATGTTTTGTTCGGGAATGTTGAATTGAGTTCTTAGTCAAATTGATTGAACTAATGTTATCAATAAAAACTTGGGTTTGGGTGTAGTCAAGCTGGAAATCCTTAAGAGTGTGCATCATCCATAAAAGTTGTGCCACACACTCTCTTAGGGCAACATATTCTGCTTCGGTTGTAGATAAGGCTACGCAGTGTTGCTTTCTACTACACCAGCTGAGTAGGCTATGTCCCAACAGTTGGCAACTTCCACTTGTACTTTTTCTATCTAACTTGCACCCAGCATAGTCAGAGTCAGAATACCCTGATAATTCAAAAGTGGAAGTTCTAGGATACCTAATTCCTACATTTAGGGTACCCTTAATGTACCTTAGTACTCTTTTTAGGGCTGCTAAGTGGGATTCCTTAGCACAAGTTTGGTATCTAGCACACATTCCTACAGAAAACAAGATATCAGGTCTACTAGCGGTTAAGTAAAGTAGATTACCAATCATGCATCGGTATAACTTAAGATCTACAGGCTTACCATCAGGGTCATTATCTATTTTGACATTAGTTGCCATAGGGGTACTTAAGCTTTTTGAATTATCCATTTTGAATTTCTTTATCATGTTGGATCGAGAAACATGATAGAGGGGGGGGGGGGAATATCATGAAAATCTTTTCGGATAAGAATAAGAGAAAATACGCAGCGGAAATAAAACAAACACACAAAGAACACAAGTATTTTTACTTAGTTCGGAGTCGTGGTCGGCTCCTACTCCAAGGCCCACGGTCCTTGACCGTTTACTGCGGGCAATTCTATAATCGCGCAAAGATTTATAGATTTTGATACAAGAATATTGCAGTAAATAAAAGAATACACTTTTCGTTACCGATGCCCGGTGTGGATCGTACTTCGGAGCAGAGGGTCGTCGTCGGCGCTAGAGTCTCGAGATCAGATTTTGCCGGAGCAGAGCACTTGAACGAAAAGCTTAGAGGCGTTGGAAAGTTGTGTTCTTGAAGCCTAGGGGTCGAGCCCCTTTTATAGTGCTCCTGGGGGCGCCTGATTCGCTGGGGGCGCCTGACACATACCTTCAGATCGGAGAAACTTCATCCGCAGCTCGGTCAGCGCTTATCCCCTCAGAATCGGCCTCTGGAGCTGACTTGGTCCGCTGGCTTTGTGGCTGATTTTGCTTCGACTACCTCTTTGGCTTTGACCTTGGGCGCCTGGGACCTCCCGGGCGCCTAGCCCAGTGTGATGTTGAAGCAGTCTTGCTTAACTGCTGTTTTGCCTTTGCCCTTGGGCGCTCGGACCTCCCGGGCGCCTAGCCCAGCTGCCTGTCCCTCTCCTTTGGGGCGTTCTGAGCTGCAGAAACACACTCCTTCGGTCCCTGCATACAAGGTTAGTTCCAAAACAAACAAAGCAAGAATATTAGTTAGTATTTATAGTTGTAGCTGTCTTGGTTCTGACTTCGGGTCTCCCAAATGGAACCCTGGGTCGAACCGACGCCTACTGTTCCCTCGACGGGGAACGCATCCTCACCTACTCCTCTCAGGAGAGTTTACCTTTTGCCAACCGGCTCCTCCGGTTGGACATTTGCCCGATCCACCTGACCAGGTTTTCGTGCCCAGTCCTCGACCAGGACTTCGTGCCCACCTTTCGAGCAGGTCTTCGGTGCCCAGCCCCTTGCCAGGACTTCGTGCCCAGTCTTCGACCAGGACTTCGTGCCCACCTTCCGAGTAGGTTTTCGGTGCCCATCCCCTTGCCAGGACTTCGTGCCCAGTCCTCGACCAGGACTTCTTGCCTAGTGTACCTAGGACTTCTTTCCTGCACACTTAGTAAACACATTAGACAACAATAACATCTTAACTTCTGAACCCTTTGCCATTATCAAAACCCAGGTTTGACTTAGGTGCTGCCTGCACCAACAATCTCCCCCTTTTTGATTTATGGCAACCCGGTTCAAAAAGTTAAGTTAATCATACAGATAAGTAAAGTACCAAAGTTAATTTCCTCCCCGTGGAAGAAATCTCCCCCTGAGTTTTTCAAAAGTTCGTGGGGTTTTTTGAAAAAGTTTCTAAGTCTAAAAGTGAAACGTTTTTCAGGTTTTCAATACTTAGAAAATTTTCAAGAAAAGGTTTTTAAGTTAGAAAATATTTTCCAAAACATATTTTGAGTTGGGCACTTGGAAAATTTTCAAGAGAATTTAAAATTTACACTTAGAAAATTTTCAACCAACCAAAGATGCTTAGAATAATTTTTGAACGTAAGTAATTTTGAAAATAATTTCCAAAATACTTAGTTTTTGCACTTTAGAAAATTTTCTAAACTTATTCTGAAGTTTTAACACTTAGAAAATTTTCAACCAGTTTTAATACTTAGAAATATTTTTCAAGCACTTTTAATACTTAGAAAGCAGTTTAAATACTTAAAAATATTTTTCAAGCACTTTTAATACTTAGAAAGCAGTTTAAATACTTAGAAATATTTTTCAAGAACTTTTAATACTTAGAAATATTTTTCAGGCGCAATTTTGAATTTATGACTTAGAAAAAATTTCTAGAAAATTTTTCAGAATAAGTACTTAGAATAATTTTTGAAAACAAGAAAAATGAACTTAAGTATTTGAAGAACTTTACTTTTTGAAAAACAGGAGATAAAAGTTTTTGTCAAAAGATTTACTTTTGAAGAAATTAATTTTGAAGAAAAAAAAATTAAATTTTGAAACCTTCTTTTCTCTCCTTTCCAATCTCTCCCCTTTGCCATATATCAAAAAAAATATAGCAAAAAATGAGTAATCAAAGTAAGATGTTGTATTGAACCAATTCTAAATTTAAACTGGACCAAATTAATTTGAATTTTCACTTTCGGGTCCTGTCTAACCCAATTAACTACTTACTGACTGTTATAAACAGCAACTTTCACTAGAGTTAGTCAAGTTAAGTGATATGATCAAGTTAGATTTTCTAAGCTTGACACTTAACCTGATTACTGTTTAATTGGTATTTAGTGCCCCAATTACTGCAGATGCACTGACTTAAAGCATCTTGAATCAAGGCAAAGACCTGAGCATCTCAACCCATTCTAGGTTATCAATCAAAAGTACCCTAAGGTGCTTGTGAGATGCTGGCTTCTAGATCTATAGGTGCATGCAATTCTAGGGTTAGGGCCTAGGCTAAGTCCATTTGCGAAAGAGCCCTAGTTTTGAAGGGGGTAAGTTTTGGAAAAAAACTAAGTTGAAAAATCATTTTAAATAACATAATGAAAATAAAGAAATGATTTTGCAGAAAATAAAACAGTTTTAGAAAAACAATATAATTAGAGCAGTCCTATTCTACCAAACATAACCCTAACTGCCTTCTTAGTGAGCTGAATTCAGACTCAGGTAAGGGTTTGGTGAATATATCAGCTAAGTTGGATTTTGAGTCTACATGCTTAAGGACTATCTCACCCCTGGCCACATGATCTCTTACGAAGTGGTGTTTAACTTCTATGTGTTTAGTTCTAGAGTGTTGGATTGAGTTCTTAGTTAGGTTAATCGAACTTATATTATCAATGTTGTAACACCCGCCCCTTACTGTTAAGGCGGCGCATTATCTTTTTTTTTCCTACTTAACTTACGCATATTATTGCATATGAATCTAAAGCATTGCAGCGGAACCAAAACATAACTATAACACATACAACAAGAAGGGGGTATAAAGATCGTATAATATCTAGTACCATCCATGCATTAAATAAACTCCTAAAGAGCTAACAAGTATCAAGTATAAGGTAGTAAAACATGTTTTCTTAGAAAGATAAGTGCTAAGTCTATAATGACACTAAATGGATCGATCAGCCAAGTCACCACCACACACACGAGCCCTTCCTGCAGCTTCCCTTCCTTTAGAAATTTCTAGGTTGATCTACAACATAAGCAATCAACTATAAGTACGAAACTTAGTAAGCTCTTTCCTACTCACTAAATCCACATGTCACGTATATTTGAAAGACATATAACATCTCATGTATAGCATAAAACTCATAAGGCACATAAGGTACATGAATGCATACAAACATAAAACATATGAATTGCAAAAACATTAGGATGCTCTTTAGAAAACATAATAAGTAATACTTTAACATAAGCATACATCATCTTTATAGGGGTCCCCGGCTTGTACCCATTCTTTCTTTGCGCGCATCCCTAAATAGATGCGAGGTAGCTAATCTCGACCTACTAGGGTTACTAGGCCTAGTATCTTTCAACCTAGGGACAACTTCGGTAGTCCAGAACCGTGGATCTTTTTCAAGATCCGGTACAAGCCATACTTTAAAGTACATACATGCATTCTTTCCTTTTTCTTTCTTTCATAATGAATGTACTATAGACATTCAATCATTCATGAGTATAGGCACACTTTCATGGCACAATCATTTACATAAATAGCATGACAATGTATGATCTTTCTTTAAACACATGCAAGTGAAGCAAACATCATGCTAGTCTTATCAACACATCATTCATGTAACATATTTGTCTTAATCAAGGCAACACATTGGTTTTAGCTTTCTTTTCCTATCTTAATACATGCTGACCGAAACTTCATAGGTAGGGTTTCATAGCATAAAATTCATATAACATTGAAATAAGTACACACTTCACACAAGAGATCATTTACAAGTACAAGGGTAGTCTAAACCTCACTAAATATTAGTTTAGGCACATGATTGTAGTTTGGACCCATTTTATCCCTCAATCTAGTTGCTGGCCGAAACTCACAACTAGGATATTATAGCATAAAAATTCATGTAACATTGGAACAAATGCATAAGAGATCATTTACAAGTACAAGGGTAGTTTATGTTGATGCAGTCTGACCCTGATTGTTGTTTTGATGTTGACACCGATTTTAGTTTAGGCTGATGATTATGATGATTATGATTAAGTCCTGATCGGGGATCAGGCAGGGTATGGGAAATCCTAGCTTGGAGGGCTAGGTATTGGAAAATCCTAACCTGGAGGGTTAGGTGTGGAAAATCCTAGCTTGGAGGGCTAGGTGTTGAAAAGTCCTAATTCGGAAGGGTTGGGTGAAAAGTCCTAGCTTAGAGGGCTAGGTGAAAAGTCCTAACTTGGAGGGTTAGGTGAAAAGTCCCAACTTGGAGAGTTAGGTGAAAAAGTCCTGGCTTGGAGGGTCAGGTCCTAGCTTGGAGGGCTAGGTTTGGAAAAGTCCTAATCCGGAAGAGTTGGGTGAAAAGTCCTAGCTTGGAGGGCTAGGTGAAAAGTCCTAACTTGGAGGGTTAGGTGCAAATTTCCAACTTGGAGGGTTAGGTGAAAAATCCTTAGCTTGGAGGGCTAAGGTGGATGAAACCCTAGCTTGGAGGGCTAGGTTGGAGCCCCCTGGATCGGTCTGGTGATCGATCAGGGAGTTGGCACGGTGCTCCTTCATGGATCGGTCTGGTGACCGATCCAGCAATGACTGATCGGTCTGGTGACCGATCAGGGAGTATGCGTTTCACCCATTGCTTGGCTCCTGATCGGTTTGGTGACCGATCAGGGAGCAAACAGTGAGGTTGAGTTCCTTTGCTGATCTGCTCTTGATCGGTCTGGTGACCGATCAGGATCACTGTGCAGATCGTTCTGGAGAATGATCCAGCGTCGCGGGTTCCTCTCTATGATCGATCAAGACGGAGCTTGATCTGTCTGGTCATGACCTGATCGGTCTGGTGACCGATCAGGAGGCTCCCTGATCGGTCCGGTGACCGATCAGGAGGTTTGGACTGCGAAGCTCAGAAATCATCCAATAAAGGGGTGGATCGGTCTGGTGATCGATCCAGAGGTCCCAAAGAAATCGCGATTTCTAATTGAGCGTTGGGGACCGATCAGGACGGAGCCTGATCGGTCTGGACCCAGCCTGATCGGTCTGGTGACCGATCAGGAGGCTCTCTGATCGGTCCGGTGACCGATCACTTTAATTCAAAATGCACTGTCAGACGCTCTGATCGCGTCTGAACGTATCCGATTCTCTGCGTTTAACATCTGGTACATGATTTCCTGCTTGATATGCTGTGCAAACACTCTGATTAAGCTGCAGGTGACAGGGGAAGATTCAAACACTCAAGGAGAGTCAATGGAGACCTTTCCTTGGAGCAGGTTTGTCTGTTTTTCCATCTCAGGTTGCAACGGGCACTGGCGCTGGCTGGAGCTGCTGTCTGGGGCTGGTCTGAGAGAGGCTCTGGGAGTCCAGAGGAGCACAGAGGTAGCTAGTGGTTACAGGTGAGCAGCTGGAGGCTGCAGGGAGATGGTGTCACCTGATGCTTAGTGGAGGAACAAAAGGAGCGGAGAAGAGTTGGCTGAGTAGAGTTCTGCTGCTTGAGTTCTTGCTGCGACTTTGTGTTCTCCACAACTTGCTTGCGTGTTCTGAAGTTCCATCACTTTGAGAAAGCTACTGCAATCTTGAAGCAACCATCCCTTGCTTGAGCACTTGGAGGAAGGAACAAGGAGCTTCGAGTCCAACAGCGAGAAGACACGGGGAAAGGGTTCTCGCGTGAGATCGTCGCTGGGTGGAGCTCAGGAGGAAGCTTGCTGTGTTCTTGTCTTTGCTAAGTGCTAAGTAAGATCTTTCTTGTGTTTCATTGTGCTTAAACCTATATCTGTGATTGAAACGCTGTGGAGAGGTTTCTCCACCGAGAAGGAGGTTGCTTTCTATCCGGTGTTAACCGGGGCTTGATCTGCCGACGATCAAGGGATCGCCCACCTTAAGGGCACGCCAAGGAGTAGGGGCAAGTTATCTCCGAACCTTGTAAACCCTCCTTGTTAGCGATCTTGCTAGTTGGTTTCGTCTGTTTTTGTTTCCTGCATTTCTGCACTCTGTTTCTATTGTTTTCGCTGCCGTGCTACTAATCGTGAAGTGCAGAGAAACCCTAAAGCGACCTAAAGTGAAAGAAGTTTGTGTCTGGCTATATTCACCCCCCCTCTCTAGCCATCCGGGTTCCAACAAGTGGTATCAGAGCTTGGGGCTCTGTTTTTGCGGATTAACAACCGAGAGCTATCATCCATGGCGTTGAGAGAAGGATTTTCTACCACCCGACCTCCTTTCTTTGATGGCGCTGATTTCCAATATTGGAGATCAAAGATGGAGTATTATTTGAAGATGGACATCAACACTTGGATCGCGGTGAAGGAGGGTTTCACTCCTCCTAAGGATGATGAAGGCAAGGAACTTGAATCATGGCGGTGGACAACCGAACAAACTTGGAAGAGTGAAGCCGACGTGAAGGCAGTTGTCACTCTACAATGCGGCATGAACAAAGACCAACTCATCAAGGTTGGTCCTTTCACAAGTGCAAAGGACTTGTGGAACAAGCTCATTGAACTCCACGAGGGCACCCGAGACTCAAGAATTGCCAAGAGGGATTTGTTTCTCAACCAATTACAAAATCTCTCCATGAATGAAAATGAATCGGTAAGTGAGCTTCATAGCCGGTTCAAGGAAGTCCTCAATGGGCTTTATTCGATTGATGAAAAGGTCGAGAATTGCGACCTTGTGAGGTATGTACTAAAAGCATTTCCAAGGAATGCTTTGTGGTCATCCATGGTGGATGCCTACAAAGTATCCAAGGATTTATCCATTATTAAGTTAGATGATTTGTTTTGTGAAATGGAATTACATGAAATGGCTAACAAAGGCCCAAGGAGAAGGGGATTGCCTTAGTTGCAGGGGATCGATCCAATAAGAAGAAGAAGGAGAAGAAGAAGGAGAAGGAAGTCACTTCATCTTCATCCTCTTCCGAATCCGAGTCCGATTCCGAGGAAGATGGCAGCGGCTCCTCATCCTCCGAGATGGCGAACTTTGTGAGAAGGATGATGAGAAGGGGTTGACGCTTCAAGAGTAGAGGTAACTCTAGTGAAGCTAAACTTGATAAGACTAATGCTTCTTGCTTTGAGTGTGGTAGGAAAGGGCATTTCAAGAATGAATGCCCAAAGCTAAAGAAGAAGGAGGAGAAATCCAAAAGGAAAGAGGAAAAATCCAAGAAGAAGAAGAAGACCTTGAAGGCCACTTGGGATGAATCCTCTTCAAGCTCATCCGATGAAGAGAAGGAGGAGAAGAGCACAAGGCATGTGGCACTCATGGCATTGGGAGATCAAGAGAGCAGTGATGAATCTTCCAACTCCTCAAACGCGGCTTCATCATCTTCGGATGATGAAGAGGTAACTTCTCCCGAACTTGAAAAATGTTATAGAGCAATTGCATGTTTAACCAATATGTTGAAGAACTCAAAAAATAAGGTTAAATCATTGCAATTTGAAATTGATCAATTGAAAGCATCTAGGGATGATAATATAGATGACTTGCATGTTGAAATGTTAGAAGATGAGATTAAGTCATTGAAACTTGAGGTTGAAAGTTTGAAATCCTCTAAGGTTGAGGATGTAGATGATTTGCATGATGATTTGTTGGAAAAAGAAAACCAATCATTGAAGATCGAAGTTGAGAAGCTCAAGAATATTCTTGAGAAGTTCTCAACTAGCTCTAAGACTCTAGACATGATCTTAAATGCCCAAAGGGCAGTCTACAATAGGCTGGTATTGGTTACCGACCCAAAGAACCTTCATTCGTGTCTTTGATGTCTAGGACTGATATGAGACAATCTAAGACACCTAGAGTCCAAAAGAAAGTTGTCAAGGCATGGGTGCCTAAGTCTTGTTTCGTTGATGCTTTAGGTCCCAAGGTTTGGGTACCTAAAACTTCTATTTTTCGAATTGTGTAGGTTATGATTGAGGGGGAGCATCTATCAACTTGGTTCGTTGATAGTGGATGCTCCAAACACATGACCGGGGATAGATCATTGTTTACCACACTTCACAAGAAAAGTAGAGATAATGTTTCATTTGGTAACAATGGTAGTCTTAAGGTCATAGGAATAGGAGACATTCAAATATCCGAATGTCTTAGAATTTCAAATGCCCTTCTAGTCAAGGGGATGACATTTAATCTCCTAAGTGTCAGTCAATTGTGTGACACGGGTTACACAATTGATTTTCAACCAAGTCAATGTCTAGTTAGACAACATGACACCTTGGACACGGTACTAGTAGGACAAGAGTAGACAATATTTATCAAGTTTCATTTAAAAGTGCTACTAATGCTTTTGCTAAGTGTCTCATGTCAAAAGACGAAGAGTCCACCCTTTGGCACCGGAGACTTGCATATGTAAACATGAAGAACATCCGAAAGTTGGCCAACAAGGGATTAGTTCGTGGCTTACCAAACATCAAGTATGAAAAGGACAAACTTTGTGATGCATGTCAAATGGGTAAGCAAACGAAATCTGCACATAAAGGTAAGAGCACTGTAAGTACTTCTACAGCTTTAGATTTACTTCACATGGATCTATTTGATTGTAGTACTATCATATCATTGAATGGAAGTAGATATTGTTTTGTAATCATTGATGATTTCACTAGATATACATGGACCTACTTTTTAAAATATAAGGACCAAACCTTAGATGTTTTCATTTCTTTTTGTAGAAGAGTTGAAAATGAAAAATCATCAACAATTAAGACAATTAGAAGTGATCATGGAGGTGAATTTCAAAACCAACGTTTTTAGAATTTTGTCAAGATAGAGGGTATAGACATGAGTTCTCCACTCTGAGAACACCACAACAAAATGATGTTGTAGAGAGGAAGAATCGTGTTCTACAAGAGGCTGCACGAAGCATGCTTAATGAGTACTCACTCCCGAGTTACTTATGGGCTAAAGCTGTAAATACAACTTGCTATGTGCAAAGTCGAGTCCTCATCCATAGGTTTTTAGGAAAGACTCCCCATGAACTTTGGTTTGGGAAACCACCTATGGTTAAACACCTTAGGGTGTTTGGTTGTAAGGTATTCATTCTAAACACCAAGGACCACCTTGGAAAGTTCACGGCAAAGGCTGATGAAGGATACTAGTCGGGTACTCCCTCGTTAGCAAAGCCTACCGAGTCTACAACAAGAAATCTAGATTAATTGAAGAGTTTCTGATATTGTCTTTGAAGAAATTTCAAAAGTCAATGGTCAACCAGAAGATGAAGTCCAATTCAAACTTAGGAGACTAAGTTTGAATGAGAGTCCAAATTTTGTTGATGGTGATGAATCCGATGACGGTGAGCCTAGACAACCCATTGATCAGCCGGATCCTGAGGCTGAGCTTATGTCTAGTGAACCTATTCAAGAAGCACCACCAACACCTAGGCAAACTAGATTAGCCTCTAGTCATCCCCAAGACCAAATTGTTCGAGACATCCATCACTAGATCATTCTTCCGGAATGAGGCTAATGAAGTTGCTCTAATTTTCGAAATTGAGCCTAGAAAAATTAATGAAGCATTAAGTGATCCCGATTGGATCATTGCAATGCAAGATGAACTAGGTCAATTTGAAAGGAGTCAAGTTTGGGACCTAGTCCCTAGACCTAAGAAGACTACCATCATTGGAACCAAATGGGTCTTCAAGAACAAATTGAACCATAAGGGAGAAATCATTAGAAACAAGGCACGCTTAGTAGCCAAGGGCTACAGTCAAGTTGAAAGCCTTGATTATGATGAGACCTATGCTCCCGTGGCACGTTTAGAATCCATCCGATTGATGCTTGCATTTGTAGCACATCGGGGTTTCAAATTATATCAAATGGATGTCAAATCGGCCTTCCTAAATGGTTTGATTAGAGAAGAGGTCTACGTTGAACAACCTCCGGGGGTTGAGAGTACCGAATTCCCAAACCACATGTTTAAGCTCAAAAAGGCACTTTATGGCCTCAAACAAGCACCCCGAGCTTGGTACGAGCGGTTGTTGACATTCTTAATTGACAAAGGCTTCGTTAGAGGCCAAATAGACCCTACACTATTTCTACGTAGAGATGGTGATAATATTTTTGTGGCCCAAGTATATGTCGATGACATAATTTGTGGCTCAAACAACAAGGGCTATTTAAATGAATTCATTGGACACATGGAAAGTGAATTTGAAATGAGTCTAGTAGGGGAGTTGGCTTTCTTCCTTGGACTCGAAATCAAGCAAACTCACGATGGTATCCATGTGCACCAATCAAAATACACACAAGAAATGCTTCGAAAATTCAATATGAGTGATTCAAAAGAGGTAACCACTCCCATGGCTACAAATACAAGATTAGATAATGATGAGAGTGGTAAATCCGTTGATTTGACTCAATATCGAAACATGATAGGGTTTTCTATACCTCACAGCTAGTTGACCTGATATTCTTTTCGCTGTGGGTATGTGCGCTAGGTATCAAGTCTGTGCCAAGGAATCTCATTTAATTGCTGTTAAGCGAATTTTGAGATATCTTAAAGGCACAATAGGAGTTGGTCTTTGGTACCCCCGTACCGAATCATTTGATTTAATTGGCTATACAGATTCCGACTACGCTGGATGTAAGTTGGACCGGAAAAGCACAAGTGGAGGTTGCCAATTCTTAGGTTCATCCTTAGTAAGTTGGTCAAGTCGGAAGCAACATTGTGTTGTTCTCTCCACGACCGAGGCAGAGTATATTGCTATGGGAGAGAGCGTATCGCAATTGTTGTGGATGATTCACACTCTAGAGGACTATGGATTGAGTTACAAGGGTGTGCAAGTGTTATGTGATAACATTAGCACAATTAATCTAACCAAAAATCCAGTCCATCATTCTAGGACCAAACATATAGAAGTACGCCATCACTTCATTAGGGATCATGTTGCTAGGGGAGATATTGTACTCTCACATGTAGAGTCTAAGTCGAACCTCGCTGACATTTTCACTAAGCCACTCCCCGAAAATGAGTTTAGTTTCTTAAGAAGGGAGTTGGGAATGTGTCGCACTTCATAGGATCAAAACACATCCAAAACCCTTTGTGATCATTTCGAAATTGTTGGGATACAATTGGGGACATCTCACACAAACTATAAGGCTTACCAAAACGTTTTTGTTTGCTAGAAATGGGGTGAGATGTTAGGATCAACTCAATTTCTCAAAATGTCAATGCATCCCTTGAGAAATTAAGTTGACGAGATAAAAATCACTTTGGTGACCAAGTATGGGGAAAATCAATGCATAACACATGTGTAATTGGCTCTATGATCATACTTGGACATTCCAATCAAGGAAACTTGATTGGAAACTTGAGTCAGTGGGTATCGATGTTTCACAGGGCCGTATTATGCCCATGATTCGACAGGACTGCCGCCTGGATCGTCACATGCTCGCTCAGTTCGGCATTGTTGTTGGGCTACAAGGGCTAAGGTGGAAGGATAGGAGACGTGGAGGGGAGCTACCGAGAGCAACCCATGATCCGGAGCCGCCAGCTGATACTGCAGATTATGATGAGTGGGCTCCTGACCTCCGCTGGCAAGTTGCGGAGCTAGAGCGGATGATGGAGCGCGAGTTGCATATCTCCGAGCTCTGGCGACAGGAGGTCCGCTCAGAGTTTCAGTCTTTCGATCGCCGTCTAGATGCTCTAGCATCCAACATCTCTGAGGTCAGCTCACTACAGGACACATGGTATGAGGAGTGGTATCATCATACATTTCCGGATGGTGCGTCCCCCAGTGGCATTTCACCAGGGGATATCATTTACATTGATGATTCAGACGATGATCCAGTTGACGATTGACTGCTCTATGCTCATGTTTGATAAATTCTGACTATTTGACGGATATGTCCGACTTGATTTTGTCTGTTATGGCATGATATTAACTTTACTGAATTTACTTGCATCGAACAATTTGTCTTATTCTACATTGCCATGATTATGCTTATGATGTCATGTTCATATGCTGCATGTGAATGCTGTATCTTGATCTATCTTTTCACTTGATGTCATATGTGTTCCAAAATTACATTCAATCTTTATGGTTTTGGGATAGCCCTAGGATTGAGGGGGAGTATGGTTAAACTTAACAGCCCTTCTAGACCCTTTTCGGTGTTCGACAAAGGGGGAGAGTGTTGGTTGGTTAAGTTTAGGATGATTATATTGTAGGGGGAGGATCTTGATTCCCCTATGATTCTGAAAGTTGAGAAATTGATTGGAATCCCTAAACTTAAAATCGGATTGTCAAACAACAAAAAGAGGGAGATTGTTGATGCAGTCTGACCCTGATTGTTGTTTTGATGTTGACACCGATTTTAGTTTAGGTTGATGATTATGATGATTATGATTAAGTCCTGATCGGGGATCAGGCAGGGTATGGGAAATCCTAGCTTGGAGGGCTAGGTATTGGAAAATCCTAACCTGGAGGGTTAGGTGTGGAAAATCCTAGCTTGGAGGGCTAGGTGTTGAAAAGTCCTAATTCGGAAGGGTTGGGTGAAAAGTCCTAGCTTGGAGGGCTAGGTGAAAAGTCCTAACTTGGAGGGTTAGGTGAAAAGTCCCAACTTGGAGAGTTAGATGAAAAAGTCCTGGCTTGGAGGGTCAGGTCCTAGCTTGGAGGGCTAGGTTTGGAAAAGTCCTAATCCGGAAGAGTTGGGTGAAAAGTCCTAGCTTGGAGGGCTAGGTGAAAAGTCCTAACTTGGAGGGTTAGGTGCAAATTTCCAACTTGGAGGGTTAGGTGAAAAATCCTTAGCTTGGAGGGCTAAGGTGGATGAAACCCTAGCTTGGAGGGCTAGGTTGGAGCCCCCTGGATCGGTCTGGTGACCGATCAGGGAGTTGGCATGGTGCTCCTTCGTGGATCGGTCTGGTGACCGATCCAGCAATGACTGATCAGTCTGGTGACCGATCAGGGAGTATGCGTTTCACCTATTGCTTGGCTCCTGATCGGTCTGGTGACCGATCAGGGAGCAAACAGTGAGGTTGAGTTCCCTTGCTGATCTGCTCCTGATCGGTCTGGTGACCGATCAGGATCACTGTGCAGATCGTTCTGGAGAATGATCCAGCATCGCGCGTTCCTCTCTATGATCGATCAGGACGGAGCGTGATCTGTCTGGTCATGACCTGATCGGTCTGGTGACCGATCAGGAGGCTCCCTGATCGGTCCGGTGACCGATCAGGAGGTTTGGACTGCGAAGCTTAGAAATCATCCAATAAAGGGGTGGATTGGTCTGGTGATCGATCCAGGAGAGTCCCAAAGAAATCGCGATTTCTAATTGAGCGTTGGGGACCGATCAGGACGGAGCCTGATCGGTCTGGACCCAGCCTGATCGGTCTTGTAACGCCCACCCCTTACCGTTAGGCGCGCGTTACCTTTAACCTTTTTTTTTTACTTACTTATATCATTGCGTATGAATCTAACATTGCAGCGGAAATGAAACATAACTAAAAACATATGCAACGATAAGGAAGTAATAACATCATATAACATCTAATAGCATCCATACTTAAATAAACTCCAAAAGAACTAGCAAGTATCATGCATAAAGTAACAACATATGTCTTATTAGAAATAAGAACTAGGTCTATAGATGGCACTAAAGTGGATCGATTAGTCAAGTCACCACCACACACATTAGCCCTTCCTGCAGCTGCCCATGCCTCAGAAATTTCTATGTTGCTCTGCAACATAAGCAAACAAACTATAAGTATAAAACTTAGTAAGCTCTTTCCTACTCACTAAATCCGTACGTCGCATGCATTTTAAAACATATAACATTTCATGGATAGCATAAAATTCATAAGGCACATAAGATATATGAAGACATATAAACATAGAACATGTGCATTTCAAAACATTAGGATGCTCTTTGGAAAACATAGTAAATAATACTTTAAAATCATATACATCATCTTCTTTGGGATCCCCGGCTTTGTACCCATTCTTTCTTTTGCGCGTATACCCCTATGTAGGATGCGAGGTAGCTAATCCCGACCTACAGGGGTCTACATTCTAGGCTTACTATCTTTCAGCCTAGGGACAGCTTCGGTAGTCCAGAACCGTGGATCTTTTTCAAGACCCGGTACAAGCTATTCTTTAAAGTAAAATACATATATGCATTCTTTTCTTTTCTTTCTTTCTTTCATATAGAACATGCATTCCTTTTTTTCTTTCTTTCTTTCATATTGCATGTACTATAGACATTTAATCATTCATAATCATAAGCATACTTTCATATATAGAACATGCATTCTTTCTTTCTTTCATATTGCATTTACTATAGGCATTCAATCATTCATAAACATAGGCATACTTTCATGGCATAATCATTAGCATAAATAGCAAGACATGGAAGGACCTTTCTTTTAACATATGTAAGTGAAGCAACCATCATACTAGTTTCATCAATACATCATACTTATAACATGCTTGTCTTAATTAAGACAATATGTTAGTTTAATCTTTCTTTTCTCATCTTAATACATGCTAGCCGAAACTTCATAGCAAGGATATCATAGCATAAGAGTCATATAATCATGGAAATAAAAATATACATTACATAAGAGGTCATTTACAAGTACACTGGTAGTCTAGACTTCACTAAACACTAGTTTAGGTGCATGAATTGTACTTGAACTTATTCTTAGCCTTTATTCTAGTAATTGGCCAAAATTCACAGTATGTATAACATGGTATAAAAGTTCATATAACATGTAAAAAAAACATATTTTACCATTAAGGTCATATACAAGCATAAAGGTAGTCTAGGCTTCATTAAACACTAGTTTAGGGGCATGCTTTGTACTCGAACCTATTCTTAACCCCTATTCTTGTAATTTGTCGAAACTCACAGTAGGGATTTCATAGCATAATCATTCACATAACATGGGAATAAAAGCATATTTTTCATAAGAATTCATTCACAAGTGCAAAAGTAGTTTGTACTTCACCAAACACTAGTCTAGGTGTATGATCTAGAGTTCTACTTAGATTATCATGCATATGGGTACATGTAACATTTTTCTAAAATCAATACATAGAATGAAGCATGACTCTAGGCTCAAACAACTTAGATAAGGTACTGACCTTAAGGTATAAATTATTTCAATCATGAAATAAAACACCCAATCATATGCATATCACTTGATTTAACCATAACTTCATGAAGGTCTATAAAAATCTGTTTTAAGGCATAATTTAAGGTCCCCTAGCTGAATGTTACAGTGGTCCCTTAGCATAGATTCCATAAAATTTCGTGGCCTAAAACATTTATATAGCAAGGAAACAATCATTAGAACAATAGCCTACTTCATGCATCAACATTTATCCATTTCATGACTTGGCCGAATTCTTCCAAGTCCTTTACATCATGGAGGGCATTCAAACACCATGTATCCATCATATATTCATTACAAAAAGGTAGTAACAATTTCATGAACTCTTCCTTTAAGTTTTTGGACATAGAAAAGGGGGGTACCTCTTTATGGCCAAAACTTCCCTCAAGGTTTTCTTCCATTTTCTTTCACCCAACATCACAAGCAAACATAAAAATCATAAAAAACACATAAAAAGCCATTATGTTGCAGGTGAGGGAGTCTTACCACTTGTGCTTATGTTCCCAAAAGATCTCCAAATTTTGGAGAAGAAAAGACCTCTTAAACTTTAGCAATCCTCTTGTTCTTCTCTTCTTTTCTTCTTTCGGTTTCTCTAGGTTTGTGATTCGGTTTTGGGCTGCAAGGGGCTCTAGAATTTCGGTGAGGGAGAGGAGGAAGGAGAAGAGTTTGGTGGAGAGAAAGGGGAAAGGTTTCTTGGTCGAAATGCCTAGGCATTTCCTCCTCTTCATGACCTTTTATGGTGAGTAAAGAGGCAAGCACCTCTTTAATGGTGTCTCTTCAATTTTCTTGTGTCTCTTCATCTTCTTTCCCACTTATCTACAATTCCCCATCCTCTTCTAATAGCACTCTCTTGCTAAGTGAATTGGTTACATGAATATTCTTAAGGGTTTGCTTTCCTTTGAGGTCCAAGGTTCAATCCTTGGCACCTCCTTTTCTTTTTGCTTTCTTTTCCTTTTTATTTTCTTCAAGCCCATGTAACCAAAGCCCAACAAGAGAATGCTACTCATTTAGTTCATACACATGCATATTCATATCATTATTCATTCATTCATGTGCATGATGTCAAGCATAATATTAATGTAGCATATAAACATAATTATCACACCCATTCACCATATATCAAGAAGGTGCTTAATATCTTCTTTATTCGAAATTTCCCCCTTTAAATTCATAATTTTATTCTTGGCCACATGTTCAATTATTACATCATTCTAGAGGGAAATTTGGGGCGTTACAATCCACCCTCCCTTCTGAAAAGTTCGTCCTCGAACTTAAAACAACTCGGGATATTCTCGTTTCATATCATCCTCAATTCATTCTTGTATGGGTCTATCAGTCCCTTCTTACACACTACTGCACATTTTTCTTCTTTAAACTTAACTTAAACATCTCAACTCTAGCTGTTTTTTATAAATAACTATCCTTTCTTTTAAAAGTTCTCTTTCAACTCTACAGTCTCACTACTCTTGTTCATTAATTC
>JAGFNQ010001626.1:0-52650 GCA_024364735.1 Boesenbergia rotunda
CCATAAAAAATATGTGATCAAATCTTGAAAATTTTTGAGGTGATTCTCAAACGATAATTTCCTTATTTGATTTATGAGGTGATGCTCTTACATATGTGGTTGAATTAAGGGAATCTGTCTCTTAATTTAATAAGATTTGATTTAGAGAAATTAAAGTCTTAAACATATTATTTCCGAGATTGATTATGATAATTCAGGAAATTGTTTCCCAAAACAATTCCTTGAATAAAGTATGAAATTAGAATTAGGAAATCCGGTTCCTAATTCAATTAATGGGACTTGATAAATTAAGTCACATACATACTTTATTAAGGAAATCGTTAGAACATGACATAATTATATGTCATGAATGCGCATAAAAGAAAAGGATGAAACCCAAAACCCCTTACAAAATATTAAGGCCAACACCTTCCATTAATATGGTTAGAACCAGAGTTTTGTTTCTCGTTTGGGTTGATGGACACATCCATGCCCGACTTGAACCTCAACATGTTCAAACGATGGAATTAGTTTATGATTAATATAGTTGGAGTCAGAGGTCAATCCTTAATTTTGGTTGTTGGACACATCCAAGCCTGACTAAACGGTTGAATGAGCTCCAACCATATTAAAACTATTTCTTGATTAATGGGTCAGCCTTAAACTTGGAGCATCGATTTATTGTGCCACAGCCAAGGTCGATGTAAAGTGAGGTGCAGTTGGGTGCTATATATATTGTTGCATACTTGTTAATGAGTTAACAACCCAATGATTTACGCAGACATTCAATTAGTTGATAGCATAATGTGATAGTTACATATGTATAATATGTAATCGGTATAATTACCTACCTTCATAGCTAAGAATAACTTGATGGACTCTAGCCATAGTTGTTCTTATCTATGGTTGACATCAACCTATTTGGAGATGTTCCTACGATCTCCCGAATTGATAAAAAGGGGTTTTAATTCGAAAAATAAATAGGATTTAATTAATGTATATTGATGCATTCTTTATCATTCTTATCACATAACCTCAATTTGTATTTCTAGGATAACCACCTGATCATGTCTTCTCTGAATTTGTGTTCCATTTTGGACACCAATAAGCTGACTGGGCCAAACTTCATAGACTGGTTTCGAAACCTGAGGATAGTCCTCAAGGCAGAAAAGCTTGCTTATGTCCATGAAGAACAACTTCCCAACCATCCTCTTGAAGATGCAACTCCAGACCAGTTAGTGGCCTATCAGAAACATGTGGTCGATTCTGAACTTGCGAGTTGCATCATTCTGGCTGCTATGGTACCTGAGCTACAAAAGCAGCATGAGCATATGGATGCTCATACCATCGTCTTCTATCTTCATGAGCTGTTTGACGAGCAGGTGAGATCTGAAAGGTTTGAGGTCTCCAGACTCCTCTTCACCTCTAAGATGCAGGAAGGCACTTCTGTTTCACAGATTGTGTTGAAGATGTTGGGGTACATTGAGCGACTAGGCACACTCGGATTTGTAATGGATCACGTACTAAGTATTGACTTAATTCTGCATTGTTTGCCCAAGAGTTACTCACAGTTTGTAATGAACTATCGAATGAACAAATTGGAGACTACCATTCCTGAGTTGCTTAACCTACTGAAGACTGTAAAGCCTTCTGTAAAACAGGATCAGAAGACGGTACTGTTAGTTGGTTCCTCGAAGAAAGGCTCTAAGAGGAAGCCCAAAGAACAAAATAAGGGAAGGAAGAAAAAGGCCAAAAAGATTGAAAAGACACTAAAAGACACTTGCCATCACTGCGGCAAGGAGGGCCACTGGCGAAGAAACTGCAAGGTTTATCTTGAGTCCTTGAAGAAGAAGGCATCCGATGCCCCATCCTCTTCAGACATCTTCGTTATTGAATGTCACTCTATTTCTCGGACACCTGGGTACTTGATACTGGTGTAGCTCACACATATGTAATGACATACAGGGGCTAAGGAATAGAAGAAGACTCGTCAAGGGAGAAGCGAATTTGCGAGTTGGAAATGGAGCAAAGATTGCTGCTGTTGCCATCGGAACATATTTGCTAAAGCTCCCTACTGGACTTGTCTTAGAATTCGATAATTGTTATTTTGTTCCTTCGTTAAGAAAGAACATTGTATCTATTTCATGCTTTAAAGAAAAGGGTTATCATTTAACTTTTAGTAACAATTGCTATTACATAACTTTAAATGATGTTCTTTATGGGACCGGAACTTTATTCAATGGTATCTACACGTTAGATTTATCCGGTGACGTTTTCAATATCGAAGTTAGCAACAAACGTGCTCGAATAGATAATCAAATAGACTCCTATATGTGGCATTGTTATCTTGGCCATGTAAGCAAGAAACGCATGACCAAATACACCGATGTGGAATTTTAGAATCATTTGAACCTGGTTCATTTGATACATGCGAATCATGCTTAAAAGGCAAGATGACCAAATTACCCTTTTCCGAAAAAGGTAAACCAGTGGGAGAATTGCTTGGTCTAATACATACTGATGTATGTGGACCAATGTCAACTCTTGCACAAGGAGGCTATAGCTACTTCATTACCTTTATCGATGATCACTCACGATTCGGGTATGTGTTCTTAATGAAACACAAATCTAAAGCTTTTGAGAAATTCAAAGAGTTCAGAAGTGAAGTAGAGAAACAGCTTGGGAAAAGTATTAAGATACTTCGATCCGATCGGGGTGGTGAATACTTAAGTCAAGAGTTTCAAGATTATCTTAGGGACAATGGGATATTGTCTCAATGGGCTCCGCCATATACACCACAGCATAATGGTGTATCTGAGAGGCGTAATCGAACCTTGATGAACATGGTTAGATCTATGATGAATCATGCAACTCTTCCAAAATCCTTTTGGGGCTATGCGCTTAAGATAGCTGTTTACTTACTAAACAGTGTCCCGACCAAGATAGTCTCTACTACTCCATATAAGACGTGGAATAGTAAGAAACCTCATTTATCTCACCTAAAGATATGGGGTTGTCCTGCTTATGTAAAGCGGACTGTATCAGACAAATTGGATGCTAAGTCTGATAAATGTCAATTTATTGGATACCCTAAGGAAACGAAAGGTTATCAATTCTATCATCCCTTGGAACAAAAGGTGTTTGTTTCAAGGCATGCTGTATTTCTAGAAAAAGAATTTCTTTTACAAGAAAATAGTGGGAGTAACATTGAACTTGAAAAAGTTCAAGAAACTCCAATAGACATTACAGAGATACCTAGTCTAGACCCACAACCAATAACTCATAATGATGAGCTATCAGTTGAACCTAAAACAACACCACTTCTTCGTAGGTCTGATAGGACACGCAATATTCCAGAGAGATACGGATTTCTCATAAGTGAATCGAACGACGTGTTACTCATTAACGATGACGAACCTATCAGTTATGAAGATGTTGTGAAAAATTCAGAAAGGGATAAATGGCTTGAAGCCATGAAGTCGGAAATGGATTCCATGTACAAAAATCAAGTATGGGACTTGGTTAACCCACCTGAAGGGATTAAGCCCATAGGGTGCAAATGAGTTTTCAAGAAGAAAACCGACATGGAAGGTAATATTATTACCTTTAAGGCTAGATTAGTGGCAAAAGGATATCGTCAGAAACAAGGAATTGATTATGATGAAACCTATTCACCAGTAGCTATGCTTAAATCCATTCGGATGCTCCTGGCCATAGCAGCTCATTATGATTATGAGATATGACAAATGGATGTGAAAATAGCTTTCCTTAATGGAAACCTGCTTGAGGATGTATACATGATACAACCTGAAGGTTTCACATCGGTTAATAAAACCAAAGTATGCAAGCTTCGGCGATCCATATATTGACTAAAGCAAGCATCCAGGAGCTGGAACATCCGTTTTGATGAGACAATCAAAGAGTTTGATTTCTCACAAAATCCTGACGAACCTTGTGTGTACAAGAAGGTTAGTGGGAGTGCAGTCATATTCCTAGTGTTATATTCGATGACATATTACTTATAGGAAACGATATATCAGTCTTACAGTCAGTTAAAATTTGGTTGTCCAAAACTTTCTCCATGAACGACCTGGGAGAAGCAACCTATATCCTTGGGATTAGAATCTATAGAGATAGATCAAAACGGTTGCTTGGTCTTTTGCAGTCTACATATATAGAATGAGTGCTAGAAAGGTTTAGCATGTCGGAATCCAAGAAAGGTTACCTTCCCATCAGGCATGGGATCAATCTTTCGAAGTCTATGTGTCCGCGCATAGAAGACGAGAGGATTTGCATGAGTAAGATTCCTTATGCATCCGCGATAGGATCTATCATGTATGCTATGTTATGTACTAGGCCGGATGTATCATATGTGTAACGCCCGACCTTATATCTACCCTAAAGGCGGGGTTACGGGTCCACACATTCATATCATGCAATCATAACATGTATATCCAAAGTAAACAGTTACAATACATGAACTAGTAATAAGCATGCTTATTGAACACTAAATTACCAAGCAAGGTTTTCCAATCAAATAATTCATTTATATCTACATGCATTTATAACCTAATATGGAAAGCATTTAACACACTATAGCAGGAAATCTCAAATAAGCATACAGTAAGAGTTATCTAGTCTTAGACACATGCAAAAGAAGCATATACAAAAGAAGCATTTATAAGCAACCGGAAGTATTAACATCTAGCATTTTACTGGCATGCATACTATAGGAATTAGACATTAACAATAGTATTATCTAACAGTAGAGTAGTCACAGTCATCATATATTCAGAGTAAAGTAATACAATTTCAATCGTAATTATGGGAAGCAGTTTAGATTCTAGATAAACTAAGGTAGATAGAATCTTTCATCCTTTCCCGAGCCATCACCACACACATCCTCCAATCTTCCCTCTGCCTCTTCCTTTAGTTCGAGTATTTCTTACCGCTATCTGCAGCATAAGAAAAATAACAGGAACTAGTAAGCAAAACATGCTTAGTAAGAATCCGGGCCTACTCGCAAATCCATATCAATACATCATATCATGTACACAATAACCAGATAGATTTATCAGCATCATAAGCATCTCATCAAAGCATCATAAACATCACATCAATTTATCTCTAAGTACTTTACGGAACAATATTATCACATGATGAGAAAAGTATGTTTTTCAAAACAGTTCCATAACGGTAAGTACTTCAAAATAACATATCATCATCCAGGGCCCAGTTGTCGTACCACATCATCATGCACGTTCCCTAATAAATTGGGGGTAGCGAGCCACCAATCTAATTAGAGCAGGACCCTTCCGTCCTACCAATGCCATGACCTTAACATGCTCATTGGATTTGTTTAACGACCCCCTTCCGAGTCGGGTAGACAACTTTCCAAAGTAAAGTAATTTATCATGCAATTACTCATATAAGTATATGCCTAAAGGTACTCTTAATCACTTCTCAAAGGGACACACCACGCATTCGGGTGCTCTTGATCCCCTAGGGACACACCACGCATTCGGGTGCTCTTGATCCCAGTTTCAATAGAGTATCCTTTTTATGCATATTATCAACCACATCATAATCACATCATATTCATGTCATAAGAGTGCCCCATGGGCTATAAGGCATGCTTTTATACCTAACAAGATAGGTCACATAATTTATACACATATCACATATGTAATAGCATGCTTCATGGTCTCATTAGGTACTTCCCAACCCTAGAACTAGGGTTGGCCGAAACATGCAAGTAAGGGAATTTGGTTTTCCAAGCAAGCATTCATTCAAGCATTTCTACAAACACCTCAAGTACCTTTCATGTTAACAATTGAAACATGGTTTATATCTCATATTGGGATTAGCATTCACTAACCCTAATTTACAAGGGGTGGCCGAATGATAAGGTGGGGTTTCTAGGGTTTTTGGACAAGTCATCATTCACAAACAACACACATATATATACAACACTTTATCTACCATTCTAATCATGGGAACATAATAGGATATCAAGCAACACAAAAACTCTAGCCATTCTTCTCTTGGCCGAAACCTACACAAGGGGTAACCCTAGAATTTTGTACATAACACCATTAAGAAAACCCATACACATTTACCTTAAGTTTTAAGGAATGTATTCTTATAACCAAAGGGACCAAGGCCTCCCTCCAAGGGGGTGGCCGAAAGTCTCCCAAGGGGAAACCCTAGTGTTTTGTTCTCCCAAAAATTTAGGAACAACACATAAGTGTATAGAATCCCTAGGGCACTAACATGTATCAAGATTTAATCAAAACAAACTTCCCTTGGACCTCCAAGCATAGGTGGCCGAAACCCATTAAAGGACAAACCCTAGGTTTTGTTCTTGATACCTTGAAGAAAATCTATCTACATGTATACCCTAAATCTTAAGGTCTTCCCATGCATCAAGTTGGATCAAAAACCTTCTCTTGGACCCCTTACAAGAGTTGGCCGAAACTTCCACTAGGGAAGTTCTTGCAAATTTTCAAAGGGATGAAACAAACATACATTCAATAACCATTATGCCACAGGCGAGAGGATACTTACATCCTAGCGCTGGAAATTCCTTTAGACCGTAGGGTACCCTACACTTGAAGGGTATGTGAAAACCTTTTCTTCTTCCAAACTTCTCTCTAGTCTTCCTTGGTCTTGATAGGGAGTAATGGCTCTTAAACTTTCTTTCTTGAAATTGCCTTAGGTTTAGAATCCTTGGATGAAATTTTCGAAAATGGAAGAAAAGGAGAAGAAGATGGTTTCGGTTTTGGGAGAGTGAGGAAGAAGATAAAAAAAAGAGAGGAAGTTATCTCAACTCCCTTATTTATACTTCTCTCATGAAAAGACATGTCTCTTCACTCTTATCCACTTAACAAGCATGTTCCTTTCTCCTTCTACATGAAATATTGCTTGGTTCATTGGTTATGACATGGTGAGTGCAACTAGGAGGTCCAAGGTTCAATCCTTGCTTCCTCCACCTTGCACTTTCTTTTTAGCACCATTCATTTCCAAGCCCAATAAACCAAGCCCATCATGAAATTTCATAATATGAATAATATTTTATGAATTCAGAATATTTCATAATATCCCAGAATATTATTTCATAATATTTTTAATATTCCATTTTCATGAATATAATATTTCATGCTAATATTTCATGATAATAATATTTCATGAATATAATATCTCATGCATATAATATTTCATGCATTCATAACATTTTATAGCATGTGATTGCATGAAATTTATATCATTTCATTATAACCATTTTCATACATTGTCATGATTTTACATTGACAAATTTGGGGTGTTACAATCCTCCCTCTCTTATAGAAAGTTCGTCCCGAACTTTAAACAATTCCCCAGGTATTCAAATTGTGAAAATTGGGGTGTTACAATATGCTCTGAGCGTCACAAGCAGATACCAGTCTGATCCAGGAATAGATCATTGGGCGACTGTCAAGACAATCCTCAAGTACTTAAGAAACACTAAGGATGTGTTCCTAATATATGGAGAAGGTGATATGGTAATACGTGAGTATACAGATTCCAGTTTCCCGACAGATAAGGATGACTCCAAATCTCAGTCCGGATACGTATTTATTTTGAATGGAGGCGCAATAAGTTGGAAGAGTTCCAAGCAAGACACCGTAGAGGATTCTACCACGGAAGCGGAATATATTGCAGCTTCGGAAGCAGCAAAGGAAGCAGTCTGGATCAAGAAGTTTATCTCAGAACTTGGTGTGGTTCCAACCATTGATGAAGCAATACTGGTTTACTGCGACAACAATGGAGCTATTGCACAAGCGAAGGAACCAAGGTCTCATCAGTGATCCAAACATGTCCTTCGCCGCTATCATTTGATCAGAGAGATTAAAAGTAGGAATAATATACAAATTGAGAAAATTCCCACTGAAAGGAATTTAGCGGATCCTTTAACTAAGGCCTTGCCTCAAAGTAAGTTTGAGGGTCATGTTAGAGCCTGTGGTATTGGGTACCGTAGCGATTGGCATTAGGCCAAGTGGGAGTTTGTTAGTGATATGAGAGAAATGTCCTAAGACAATCGCCTTATGATTGTAATCATTTATTTTAATAAATGAATATTCACTATTTGAGTATACATGTTTGTGTATTTGATTGAGATCTTAAACTCATTTACTCAATGTCTGCAATATAATTCACAGCATGAGAGAATTTGTGATGAATTCACAACTAGTGATTATCTCTATATGTGCAATTGTGAAGTATTGAAATTGTCCCTAGTCGATGAATTGATAAATACGGATACTATCAATTCTGTTGAGACTAGCATGGGTTATTCTCTAATCAGCTGATTCTCACTGACTGGTGACATTGAGATGTCCGGAGATAAACATGAATGCTAGTTAAGGGAACTAGTTCATTGGAGTGACTGGCTGTAAAACTTCATATGGTAGTCTACATATAGATATGTCAGTGAAGTTCTTACTGCTGCTTAAGTGCGATGTTCCTTTGACTTGCGGTGTTCAAGTCATCTTTGTCATGGAGACTTATACTTTGACATCTTAAGCAAGCATCTCCAAGGAGGTGTGGACCCAGGATGATTGGGTATAAGCCGAAGTGCCTGAAGATGTTTGAACAGCCTACAAAGGATTCACCACTCCTTGCGAGGAGATGTATACCCGAGGTCTATCGTTGGATTGTTACTCGAAGCCTCTGGCCAGAGCATGACATGTTCAGAGTATGAATCTCTTAAATACATAAGAGTAATTAGAATCTGTAGGACGAGAAAACGTTACTTGGGCTAGGTGTGACGTAGTCAGCCTAGTGGGGATTGACACACATAGACCATGTCCTGAACCAAGTGGGTATAAGATGGTGAAGGGAATGAGGCATGATTCATTATAACTGCTGAAGGGTTTCAGAATTATTTCTGAGGTCAACCGTTGATCTTTCGATTAATTGGGGATCATGATGTACTACTAGGTGCCACTCATGATCGTTATATAATTGATTAATTATAGACGGCCAACATAAATCGAAAGCCTATTTAGTCACACACACTATGAGTAATCCGAGGGATTTAAAACGAGTTGAAAATTGGATTTTCCAATCAAGAGAGATTAAGTTTGGTTGAGCCAAACGATAAGTCGAATCTGAATTTTTAAAGACGCATTGGAAGCATAAAATGGCTAAGTCTTTTGAAGACTTAATAGATAAATTAAATAAGTTTAATTTATTGGGGCTTGTCTTGGATGGGCCGGTCAAAGAGGGCCTCCATCCTCTTTGCTTGGCCGACCACAACAAAGGGAGAGAACCAAGTTGTTGATTCAATTTATAAAATAAACCAACTGTGGTTTGTTTTATAAAATTATGGATGATATAAATTTTTTATATAATAAACCAAGGTTTGGTTTATTTTTCATGGAAATTAAAATGAACCATGGATTAATTTATTTTATAAAATCAATCATGGATTGATTTACCATGGTAAGGAAATTTATTCCATAGGAGAGAAGATTTTTTTCATGAATTAAAATATGACTTTAACCATGATATAAAATCAAACTTGGCATGATGGAATAAGTTATTCCATATTTGAGAGGCTTGATGGTTGAGAGGCCACTATATAAAGGACCCAAGGCAAGGCTAGGGTGTGAAATATAGAGATGAAGGCATAGACTCTCTCCCTCTCTTTCTCTCCTTCTCTTCTCCCCTTCTTGACGTGCGCCAACCAGCCCCAAGAAGGAGCACCAGCCGACCATCCTTTTGTGGTTAGTCTTCCGACTTCTCTCTTGGTTTTTCTCGTCGCGTTCTCGGAGAATCTAGTAGTTCTCGAGAACACGAAACTCGTGGCTTTGCGAAGTCATCCCGAAGATACTCGGCGTGGACGCGAATAGAGGCGGAGCTTCTAAGGGACACTTACGGTTGGATCTCATCCCTTCCTTCAAGTTACGTGAGGTAATATGTAAATTAGTTTACGTTTCTGCAAAAATTTTAAATATATGATCATGTCTACACAAGATTAAATTGCATGCTTAGATGTGTGGTTAAATGATTTAGAGAAATTATTTACGCTAAACCTTCCGCTACACATAATTAATTTTAAAATTACGAACCCGCATCCATGTCAACATGCACCCGGTCCCAACATTATCATGGCATAAAACACAACACAACATCACACAACTCATACAACATGCATATATTGAATATCGTACTACAAAGGGGCATTATCAAGTGAGGTAGTGCCCTTAACCCATCCTAATTCCCAATTTAAGAAAATGATCAAAAATTTCTAAGGTTCATATCAACATGAAAATGACAAAAAAAAACAAATGCAATTGATTCATACAACATGCATATAATATATATTCCAACACTAGGAAGCATTAGCAAGTAACATGACATCTTTAACTCTCTTTCTTTTTTTTAGCCCTTATTTAGGGTATTAACCGAACATGTTCAGAAGGGAAACATGACCTAAATATATATAAAACCCTCAAACAAATATTAACAAGAAATTAAAAACCATTAGCTAGTCAAAAAGGACCCAAATATCTTCTTATGGCCAAAAAGTCTATGGCTTCTTGAGAGCCTTGGCCTAAACTTTTAAGGGTCTTTTTACTTCATTTTTTTTTTCATCATAACTCATAACATAACATCAAGAAAACATTGGAATCATTAGATAGCATCAAACACAACCCTAGGCCCTAAAACTCATGTTGGCCGAAACTTGCTCATAGGGAAAAATTTCACGATTTTAGCAACACATCGCAAGAACATACAAGAACATGAACAAAACATATATGAGCTATTATGTTGTAGGTGAGGGGAGTCTTACGCTTGTGTTAAAGATTTCCAAATAATATATATCACCTAGAAGGAGAAAGAAGAACTTCTTGCTCCTTGGCTCTTTCTTTGCTTCACAAACACATAGCCTTCACTAGATCTTCTTGGAGAGAATTTTTTTGATGGAGAGAGGGCTTGGTGGTTTCGGCAATGAGAAGGAGGAGGGATGCCTTATGCCTTTTTTTTCCCTCATCTTCTTATAGTAAATGAAGAGGTATGCCTCTTCACTTTCCATGGTGACCCCTTTACCTTCCATGATGACTCTTCATCCTCCATGGTGCCTTTTCATCTCCCTTATCCATACACCTATCTACAATTTCCTTTATCCTCCTAATAGCACTCCCTTGCTAGGTGAATTGGTTACATATGCATACTTAAGGCTTACGACATCTCTATGATCCAAGGTTAGATCTTTGTCACCTACCTCCTTTCATTTTTTTTATATTCTTTTGCAAACCCATCTAGTGTAAGACCCATTACATGATGTGTTATTTCTTTTATCCTCATGGGGCCCATTAGGATAACTAACAAGTGTTATTTAAGACCTATTAGGAATTTCCACCATTTATAGCCCATATAAGGCCTATTAACACTTACACTAAAATTTCCACAACTCTAACTATCATTCATGAATCATACTCAATATGGTTATTATTCATGCAATTATACTCAATATTAGGGATAATATTGAAGGGAATTTTAGTGGGGTGTTATAATTCTCCATATCTTTTGGGAAGTTCGTCCTCGTACTTAAAATAACTCTGGAAACTTTTGTTTCATATCGTCCTCGCGTTCCCAGGTAGCTTCTTCAGATTGTTGACTTTGCCACAAGACCTTGACTACGGGCACATCTTTGTTCCTCAGTCTCTTGACATCTAGATCCAGGATCCGTATGAGTTTGCTTTCATAACTCAGGTCCTCCTGGATTTGTACGACCTACGGCTCCATCACTTGGTCTGCATTGGGAATACATTTCTTGAGCATCGATACGTGGAACACGTTGTGGATTGATGACATCTCCTGAGGTAGCTCGAGCTCGTAAGCCACCTTGCCAATTCTGTTCAGGATCTTGTACGGTCCCACATAGCGCGGACTTAGCTTTCCTTTCTTCCCGAATCTCATTACTCCCTCAGTTATCTTCTAATCTTAGTCATTTTTCTACTCATTACTTTATCATCTTTTATCTCTTCTCTCTCTTTTTTTTCCACTTTCTCGAAATCTCTATCAACATATATCTTATACTCTATGTTAGACTTGGTTTACAAAATAAAGTCTAATTAACATTGATCAATTATATTATATACATCCCATTAAACGAACTAATCATTTGTCAAGTCAGTTAACACATAGCACACCTTTATTTAATAAGCCTAATAAGTTCGTACAACAAACAGTAGAATTTAATGAACTAGATAGGTTGACATCATTCCTATAATAAAAAATATTATGGCAGTGGCTATCACTCTCTCGTTCATCTCTAATCGGCCAGTCTCGGGATCTTTTACAGATTCTATCGGATCTTCCTCTACTATTTCAGGATCTTTCTCTATCATTACAATATCAGGATCTTCCTCAACTATTTCAGGATTTTCCTCAGGCATTTCAAGATCTTCCTCAAATATTTTCGGATCTTCCTCGAACATTTTGGGATCTTCCTCGAACATTTTGGGATCTTTCTCGAACATTTCAGGATCTTCCTCGATCATTACAATATCAGGATCTTCCTCAACTATTTCAGGATTTTCCCCAGGCATTTCAAGATTTTCCTCAATCATTTCCGGATCTTCCTCCTCAGAATCTTCTAGATCCTCTGGGAACTCATGGCGAAATAGCTGCTTACATAACTCAGCATATGAGATACGACATTCATGATGCCCCCATATTTGACGTGCAACTTCTCTCACACGCTTTGGCAATGAACGAATCAATGCTCCAATTCTATAGTCATCCAAGATTGGGAACTCTTCCTGCTCGAGTTTCCAACATAGTCGATCCAATTTTCCTATATTGCCTTGGATTCCAAGAATCGGACTATAGTCAACTTCACCTATCTGCTCCATTAGCTCACGACATCGCTTATAGCAACGAATCGTGGTGCACATCTCATGCGACATCTGGAATTGAAAAATGACATAGTCAGTACAAAACTGACAAAAACCAGTAACAAAACTAGTTTTTTTTTCAATTCACAAATATATGCACAGAAAGAAGCACCCAAAAATAATAAGTTCCCTTTACTTTAGTAGTTACAATTACTTATGCTACTAGTCTGATCGATTTGTATGTCTTACTGTTGTTGCTTCACTTAAGCCTATTTAAGTTAGGGTTCAACATAGTGATCAAATCAGTTAGTTTAGTTCGGATTATTTGATCAAACTGATTTGGTTAAACCAACTAAGGGTTTGAACCAAAATCGATTGGACCAACCTAATCTCATTAAACTAAATTAACTACCGGTTACAGCTTCTGATTGAGACTCTTCTCTCTTAATGAGCGGTCGGGGTTTCGATCCTTCTTTGGCCAGCAACTTTTTTTTTATAAAACACTTTCTGCCTTTTCTTCTCATACTCTACTGAGCTTTACATCATATTCTACTCTTATCGTTCTCAATCTACATACTTTACAATGCTTAATCATATTCTCTATACTTCTTTATGTTCTTCTATTTAATCTTTACCTGAATTCTACTTCTCTTCTATTAATAGTTTTTCTTTTCCTAATACTACTTCTTTTCTTACTAAATCTACTATTACATCTCTAATCTCATTATCTTCTGTTATACCTCTTCTGCTTTATTTAATCTCTATCTCACCCTTCTACTTCTTCTTTATTCTCTTTGCTCTTTCTCATCATTTTCTAACTCTGAAAATATTCTTATTACTTCTCGCACAATATACATGTACCACATTCTCTACATTACAAATTTTTTTTTTGATGCAACTCTACTTGTCTCAAAGTTTTTATCATTCATCTTCTCATATATCGTATAATCATCTACTAATCTTTTTCTACAACCACTGCACCAGGTCACTAATCTACTAATCATAATATTTATTTCTACTACTACTTCAATCATTCTGCATATATGTACTAATTATATTCACTACTCTTCACAAATAACTCTTAACGTTTACACATTATTAATATTTAACTTTACTAACTCTAGATTATTAAATCATACTACTAACCTATACGTCTACTCTCGCACATTATTATTCTTCTACAAGTTATTTACTATTTCTCTATATTTACTTCATTGTTTTACGACTAATCAATCATCTGTACAGTTAGATATCATAAAGTAAGGTAAGGTATCGTTCATATTTACATATCCTAAAAGTACTCTCTATCATAAGGTATCATTAATTCTAGTACTTCTTCTAGCCATGCTGTTTTCATATTACAACAGTAAGCTAGTATAAGATCATTTATCATTTTCATGTATATACATGCATTTGTATCCCTTTTTTTTCATTATAAGGTAAGGTAAGGTACTACCCTAAGTTTCCATTCCCAGGTAAAAAACATGATTCCATAATTTCACATTTGTATACTTAGTCATAAGCATTCCTTATCGTTCTAGAACCATAGAGGGTATCACATCTACTTGTATGGTTAGTCTAGAAACATTCCTATCATAAGTAAACATAAAGCAAACATACTTAAATCATGTAAGGTAAGATCTTACTTGGAAACGGCAGGATGTAGGCTTGAGGTGTGTGTAGTGAGATGACAATTTCGCTCTGATACCAAACTGTAACGCCCGCCCCTTACGTGAGCGACGCGTTACCCTTTTTTTTCTTTTTTTCGTTCATTATTGCATATGAAGCAGAAATATAGCAGCGGAAATAATACTAAATCATGAACATATGCAATTGGATAAATTTCTTTCTAACTAAACTACTTTAAGTATGTGAATCATAGCATAACATATTTAACAAGAAAGTATATGTTCTACATTAAGCATGTATATCATAAAGAACTTCAACTCCAATAAGTAGTAAGCGTAAACATAAGAACTAACACATGCAGTTTATAAGTAGCAACATTAAGTCCATGAGAAATAAGTCCATAAGTAAGAGTAAAGACAACAGTAGGATTGTTCTGCCAAGTCACTGCCACACATACACATGCCCTCCTACTGCTTCCCCTTTAGTTTGATCTGCAACATAAGAAGGAAGACTATAAGCATAAAATGCTTAGTAAGCTCCTTGCTTAATTACAAAATCCGTACATCACATATAAGTAGAAATCTACATCATTTGACATAAACATATAATATGAATAAATACTTAAAACTTCTAAAGCACATAAGCATAAACACTTAAAACATAAATATGTGTGTCGTTATTAAGGACATATGGTATGAGTAAGTACTTAAAGCACCTAACATTTGCATAATCTTTAAAACATAATCATGTGCATAAACATTAGACATAGCATATGCAATATCATTAAACATAAACATGTGCATAAACATTAAACATAGCATATGCAGTATCATTAAACATAACCATGTGCATAAACATTAAACATAGCATATACAGTATCATTAAACATAAATATGTGCATAAACATTAAACATAGCATATGCAATATCATTAAACATAAACATGTGCATAAACATTAAACATAGCATATGCAATATCATTAAACATAAACATGTGCATAAACATTGAGGATGCTCTTTAAAAAATATATATAGTATAATACTTGAACATTAACATACCATTATCATTGGGATCCCTAGCTTGTACCCATTCATCATTTGCGCACATCCCTTAGTAGAGTACGAGGTAGCTAATCCCGACCTACTAAGGTACTAGGCAACCTTGGCACCTAGGGACAGCTACGGTAGTCCAGAATCGGGGCCTTGCTTAGGAGCCCATCCCTTGGACCTTTTTCAAGATCCGGTACAAGCCAATACATAAAGTAAAATAGCATACATGATTCCTTTTCTTTCCATAGCAATTTCGTTCATCATTTCTTTTCTTTTCTTAGAAATTGCTCTTTAGACATTCTTTTATTCATAATGTCATACATGTCATGGGCATACATTCAAAACATAAATATCATCATAACTTTCGAGCATGAATGGCATGGACAAAACATAATTTCATGGTAGGAAAATTCATAACATGTCAACTTATCATTCATGATTCATAAAACACATAATGTTCAATTTAAAACTAAGGGTAATACATCTAGGGAACTTGTTTTATTTTTTTCCATCTATCATGGCATAATGGATACCTTTAATTCAACCATAATTCACATATATTCTACTAGTCAAAACATTTAGATAGGGTTATCATGACATAAAAACACAACACAACATCACAACTCATACAACATGCATACATTGAATATCTTATAACAAAGAGATACACCTAGGAAACTTGTTCCATTTTTTTTCATCTATCATGGCATAATGAGACATGGATACCTTTAATTCAACCATAATTCAACATATACTCTACTGGTCAAATCATTTAGATAGGGTTATCATGGCATAAAATGTTGGTGCAAGTTGCATCAATGATGTTCTCAAGTGTTTTAATGTTTGACAATACACATAAGTCAGTGATCCACTAAACAGACAAAGGGGAGCAAAAGAGAAGTAACCTAAGTTGAAGAAATGTCCTAGTTAACCTAGGTATTGAAACCCTATGACCTAGCGAAGGGCTGCTAGGCATCTAGCGAAGGGCTGCTAGGTATCGAAACCCTAAGACCTAGCGAAGGGCTGTTAGGCACCTAGCGAAGGGATGCTAGGTATAGAAGACCTAGCGAAGGGCTGCTAGGCACCTAGCGAAGGGATGCTAGGCATAGAAGGCCTAGCGAAGGGTTGCTAGGCACCTAGCGAAGGGATGCTAGGCATAGAAGACCTGGCGAAGGACTGCTTGGCACCTGGCGAAGGACTGCTAGGGAATGAAGTCTTGGTCCAAGGGACTGAGCAACTTAGCTGAGCGATGACTAAGGACAGGAGTAGAGACGGGTCAGGGTTTGGGCGTCTCGAGGTCCGGAGGTATCGGAAGCTAAGCAAAAGTCCACCCGAAGGGCTGGGTGGCAACCGTCTCCTGAAAGGAGTAGGTGAAGGGCAAGTTCTCGGGGATGGGAACTTGTGCCGGTTCGACCTAGGGTTTCATGCAAATCCGAAGTCCGAACCAAGTCCTTAAGCTTAATATTGCATGTATATGTGCTTTGTGTTTGTGTATCTTGCAGCTACCAAGAATTGGAGAAAAAGCAAGCAAACAATCGGGGCTGGAAAGCTACATCCAGGGCGCCCCCATTCATCCAGGGCGCCCCCAACAGTGGGGGCGCCCCCAGACAGAGCTAGAAAGTGGCAGTTGTGTGAAGTAAACAGAACAGGTGTCAAGGAGGGCGCCTGGAACGTCCGGGGCGCCCGGGTTCAAAGCTGTGTTTGCTATTTCGTGTCAGAAACACAGATAAGCCTTCTTGAGGGCGTTCGGGAGGTCCGGGGCACCCTGGTCAAAGGTTTTATCAGCTGCGGCGAGGTTGGCGCAGGGATAAGGGTTTGACCGGGTCTTTCGGGGCGCCCCCAGCGTCCAGGGCGCCCCCAGGAGGCCTATATAAGGGGTTTCAACTCCTCTTCTTCAATAACAACTGCCAAGTACTGTTCTGATCATTCTGACTGATGACAACGCACTAAAGACGAGGCTCTACGATTGAGAGGCTCCAGGAGGAAGTGCGCGACACTTCGGAGGTCCAGATCGGCCGAGTTTCAGATTCTTGTTCGGTTCGCTTTTAATTATTCCGCACTTAATTTTATTTATATTTTGATTGTAAACTTGGATTGTAAGTCGGGTTTCTCCGCCTCCGGAAAGTCTGGGAAGGATACCAATAGTGGACGGGCGTTCCCGTGCATAGGCCTTGGATGTACTGACCCTGAGGGGTCGGGAACCAAGTAAAAATCCCGCTGTGTCCCTGTGTCTGATTATTTTCGTTCTGCTTTACTTTTCCGCTGCACTAATATTCTAAGTCTAGAACGATCCAAGTTTTCACGAAAGTTTTCAACGATCGATATTCACCCCCCTCTATCGACGGCACCGGTCCTACAATTGGTATCAGAGCCGAGCCGCTCTTCACCGGACTAACCGCCGACGGAGCAACGACGCCAGGAGTTGAGGGGGAGCTCAGGGGTGAATCAGGTATATTTTATTTGAATGTCTGTTTTTAAATTTCATATTACGTGCTTCACATGCAGGGAGAGAGGGCACTATAAAAATCAGTGCCCTACTCGTAAGATTCGGTCTACATCACTGGTGGCGAAGGAGGCACCAGCGCTAGGAAGCCGGAGGGACAAAAGTCACGTACGATGCTTCAAATGTAAGAAATACGGGCACTATAAAAACAAGTGTTCGGCGAAGGTACGTAAAATTTATGTTTCGAGAATTTTACAAATTCTTGCACTGTCTAATGATAACTTAGTTAATTTTTCGGATAAATTAGATTTTCTGCACAGTAAAATTAATATTTTGCATGTCAAATTAGAAAATGCAGATATGACTAAAATATCAAAAATTAATTATTTAATCCAAGACATCAACTCAGAAATTTCTAAAATAAATTTTCACAATGCAAATTCGGATAATGTTAATTCTGATAATTTTAATTCAGATAAATCCGAATTCAAATTTGAAAATCCTAAGGATAAAACCGAATTTAAATTTGAAAATCCTAAGGATAAAGCCGAATTCAAATTCGAAAGTCCTAAGGATAAATCCGAATTCAAATTAGAAAATTCTTTAGATAATTATGAATTCAAATTTGAAAATCCGTTGTACAAATTTGAATTAGAATCTAAAAATTCTAAATATAACTCTGAACTTAGTAAAATTAATCCAGAAATTAATTATGAAAATCTAAAGGATAATCCAGAAATTAATTCTGAAAATCTTAAGGATAATCCAGAAATTAATCTTAAGGATAATCCAGAAATTAATTTTGAATTTCTTGAAAATATTGAAGATATGTCTGAGGATAATTCTGAGGATAAATTCGAAGATGAAATTCTCCTAGGTAATAACTTAATCATAGAAAATATTGAAGATTATTACAAAACCTTAATTAGTGGCCCAAATTACTCCTCCTATTTTGAGGATACTAAAAGACATAATTTTGAGGATGAGGAGGATATGGAACTATCTAAGATTAGGGCCATAATCAATAAAAATTACAAAAATTCAAATAAATCAAAATTATTAGAAAAACTTGAAAAGAAAGATAAAGATGAAGAAGAAATTTTCGAAATAATGAAAATGATGAATTTAAACCCACAATTATTAATTAATCATTATAATCTAAATTAAATCATAATTAAATTAAAATTAATTCAAATTTAATCCAAATTAATTCAAATTAAATCTTAATTAAGTTCAAATTAAATCTTAATTAAATCTTTATTAAATTCAAATTAAATCTTAATTAAATTCAAATTAAATCTTAATTAAATCCTAATTTAATTCAAATTAAACCTTAATTATTCAAATTCAAATTAATTAAATTTGATTACTCAAATTCAAATAAATTAAATCTTAATTAAATTCGAATTAAATCTAAAATAAATTCAAATTAAATTAAATTCAAATCAAATTAAATTAAATTCGAATTAAATCTAAATTAAATTCAACTTAAATTCAATTCAAATCAATTTAAATTAAATTCAAATCAAATTAAATTAAATTAAATTCAAATTAAATTAAATTCAAATTAAATTAAATTCAAATTAAATTAAATTAAATTCAAATTAAATTCAAATTAAATTAAATTCAATTAAAATTTTAATTAAGTCAATTAAATCAATTTAATTCAAGTAAAGCTAATTAATTCAATCAACTTCAATTAATTCAACATCAGTTATCTTCTAATTAACTCAACTTCAAATCTTAAATAACTTAAACTCAAACTAAAATAAAATTTTACGCAAACTGTAACAATTAAAATTAATAACATTAAATATGTCAAAGTAGGCTGGCATATTCGCGGGTTCACACGACATGTATCAAATCGGGAATTTGATACATTTTTAGAAACTTAAATAAAATGCTTTGGACTTGTTTGACTCATGCATAATTGCCATGTCATGGATCTGCTATTTCTTTGTATATGACATGTCATTCATATTTAAATTTTATGCATATATTAGAACGGCTATAGGAAAAAGAATATTTGAAACTTGATCAACCTAGTATTGGGTGGTGGTGAGATGATAGTACGTTAGGGAAGCCAATTCTAATAAGGTCAAGTATACTCTACTTGGTCTCTTTAGACTGGTGAAACTAGCCGAAGCTACCGATCCTAGACCCAAACTAGTTAGACCAGAATTTTTCAAAAAGTAATTTTGAAAATGAAATTTCATTAAAAGGCTTTGTCAAGGAAAGGGTTGATGATCCAATAAGGCTACGGCCAAAGAAGGCCTAGTGCCTCGCCAAGACTTGGAAGCCAATTTTTGAAATTTAAATTCAAGTTACTTCTTGTCAAATTCAAATCTAACACAAGCTTCAATTAAATCTTAGAGTTAATAATAAATTATTAAAAATGATTCAAGCATCTCACAATACACCTATAAGGCAACCATGCTTGTTGTATTGATACATCTAAAATGGGTGAGATGTTAAGGACTAATGAATTGAAAAATATCTTTTCAAAAATATTTTTCAAAATTGATAGAATATTTTCATAAAAATATATTTTCAAAATAGTGCTTCAACATAATAATGTTTTTATGGAATTCATGCTTGTCTGATTGATTATACATATTATACATTTTTCAAAAATATATTTTTTCAAAAATTGTTTGACTCACTCAATTAGACACAAGCCTCTTAGGAAAACACTAAAGTCCCTTAAGGTACTTAAATAGAGTCAAACGGTATCGAGTATAGGGGGAGTGCTTTTTATTTTTTTAATGGTTTTCAAAAATTGCACTTTAAATATTTGAAAAATACTTTTCAAAAACAGTGCTTTAAATCATTATTACTTGTGTTTTCAAAAGGGTTTATGTTGTAAAAATTATATGTTCAAAAATTTATCTGTTTCTTTGACTTTGATAAACCCTAAAGACACAGAGGAAAGGTCCACTTCATGATTTTCAAGGACTCCTAGGATGTGTCAAATTTAGGGGGAGTCTGAGTCAAGGAATTTCATAAAAGTTTGTTTTTGGTAATTATTCATTTTTTTTGTTAAATAATTCTTTTTAATCTGAATCAAACCTTAAGACTCAGAGGAAGAGTACTTGTGGTCAACAAGCTTCCTGGGACTGGGTCAAGTTTAGGGGGAGGTCAAATTAAAAGAATTATTGAATATTTCAAATGTTTTCATGCGCGGTATTTTCAAATCCTGTTGAAAACATAAGGATTCGTTCAAAATACTATTAATTTTTCTCAAAAAAAAATACTATTAGTTTCAAATATTTGAAATAATGTTTATCTTGAGTTGGAAAATTTTCCAGGACACTTAGGAAAATGTCCCTGTAGTCAACAAGGTTTTCTATGATTGTGTCAGACTGGAAGATAAACCAAATCAAGTATTATGATTTCAAAAATTTATACACTTTTTCAAAACATACTTACATCCTATTATTCTATTTTTCAGAAGTTATGTGACTTATGAAATTATTTTTATATTTACTCGAGTTTGAAAAATTTCCAGGACACTTAGGAAAATGTCCTTGTGGTTAACAAGGTTTCCTAGGATTGTGTCAGACTAGAAAAGAAACCTAGTCAAGTAAAAATTATATTTCAAAAATTACTTATACTTTTCAAAGTCTCATATTTTTTAAAAAAATAGTTAGTACTTGCAAAATATGCATAATATTTATATTTTCCAAAATAGCATTCTTTCAAAAATTATGCATTTTCCAAAAGTACTTAACTTGTCAAAAAATTCAATACACTTTTCAAAAGTACTTGCATGTTTTTCTCTTTTCAAAGCGCATAGCATCTTTTAAATATGCATTTTAAAAAAAAAATGCAATATACCATTCAAAATACAATGTTTTCAAAAACTTAGCACTAAGTATTTTCTAAAAGAATCAAAAGTTTTCAGTGTTGGTGCAAGTATTTTCTTATTTTTTGATGTATGACAAAGGGGGAGAGGTGTGTGCTTAAGTTAGAAAAATTTTCAAAATTTTCTCCCAAAAATCAAAAATGAAGTTTCAAAACTTATACCATTTTTTCATTTTTTTTCTCAAGGACAGTAAGTTAGCCCCTTAAACCAATCTAACTTAAGTTATTGTCAAACATCAAAAAGGGGGAGATTATTGGTGCAAGTTGCATCAATGATGTTCTCAAGTGTTTTAATGTTTGACAATACACTTAAGTCAGTGATCCACTAAAGACAAAGGGGAGCAAAGGAGAAGTAACCTAAGTTGAAGAAATGTCCTAGTTAACCTAGGTATTGAAACCCTATGACCTAGCGAAGGGCTGCTAGGCACCTAGCGAAGGGCTGCTAGGTATCGAAACCCTAAGACCTAGCGAAGGACTGTTAGGCACCTAGCGAAGGGATGCTAGGCATAGAAGACCTAGCGAAGGGCTGCTAGGCACCTAGCGAAGGGATGCTAGGCATAGAAGACCTAGCGAAGGGCTGCTAGGCACCTAGCGAAGGGATGCTAGGCATAGAAGACCTGGCGAAGGACTGCTAGGCACCTGGCGAAGGACTGCTAGGGAATGAAGTCTTGGTCCAAGGGACTGAGCAACTTAGCTGAGCGATGACTAAGGACAGGAGTAGAGACGGGTCAGGGTTTGGGCGTCTCGAGGTCCGGAGGTATCGGAAGCTAAGCAAAAGTCCACCCGAAGGGCTGGGTGGCAACCGTCTCCTGAAAGGAGTAGGTGAAGGGCAAGTTCTCGGGGATGGGAACTTGTGCCGGTTCGACCTAGGGTTTCGTGCAAATCCGAAGTCCGAACCAAGTCCTTAAGCTTAATATTGCATGTATATGTGCTTTGTGTTTGTGTATCTTGCAGCTACCAAGAATTGGAGAAAAAGCAAGCAAACAATCGGGGCTGGAAAGCTACATCCAGGGCGCCCCCATCAGTGGAGGCACCCCCATTCATCCAGGGCCCCCCCAACAGTGGGGGTGCCCCCAGATAGAGCTAGAAAGTGGCAGTTGTGTGAAGTAAGCAAAATAGGTGTCAAGGAGGGCGCCCGGAACGTCCGGGGCGCCCGGGTTCAAAGCTGTGTTTGCTGTTTCGTGTCAGAAACACAGATAAGCCTTCTTGAGGGCGCCCGGGAGGTCCGGGGCGCCCTGGTCAAAGGTTTTATCAGCTGCGGCGAGGTCGGCGCAGGGATAAGGGTTTGACCGGGTCTTTCGGGGCGCCCCCAGCGTCCAGGGCACCCCCAGGAGGCCTATATAAGGGGTTTCGACCCCTCTGCTTCAATAACAACTGCCAAGTACTGTTCTGATCATTATGACTGACGACAACGCACTAAAGATGAGGCTCTACGACCGGGAGGCTCTAGGAGGAAGTGCGCTGTGACGACCCGCCTTCTCTACCACTAACTTAAGAACGGACGTCACTTTCACTTTTACTTAACTTTACCTTATTCTTAGCCTTAGGTTATAACTACTTGACTTCTCTTAACTTGCTATGAATTTTTTTTTTCTTCCTTCTCTTTTTTTTTCAAAAAAAACAAAACAACTTTCATTTTATTTCCTTTGCAAGGATTTGACCCCTAGACCTCTTAGTTGTAAAACTGAAGCTCTAACCAGCTGCTCTACAGCACTTTCTTTTTAATGGTACCAGTCGACTGGTAAATAGCCAGTCAACTGGTGCATCGAACAGAAGGTTCTGTTCGATATCGCAGTCAACTGGTTCTGAACCAGTCGACTGGCACGCCTGAAAAACCTGCATTTTAGATCTGAAAACTATTTCCTAAGATCCACAAATCATATACTTTCAAGACATACAATGAAACAACTCCAAATCTAAACTCCATACTAGTTTTATAAGCATCTTAACAACTCAAAATGAATCCAATAACTTGAAATTAGGATTTCTACGAAATTTAACAAAACTATCAAAATGTAAGCAAAACACTCTAGAGTTTGTACCAAACTTAACCTCTATGCGTTGTTTAAACAAAGTCATTCATTCTACCACTTTAAAACACCAAAACACATGTTCTACAAGACTTAGCCCAAAGATCTCTTCCACGGTTCCGCCGCCACTGAACATCAAAGCAAGTCCCTTCGCCTCCTTAACTTATGCTTTTTCTTTACCCTTATCTGCAATAGAAGGAAAATGCAACTAATAAGCAAATTGCTTAGTAAGTAAATCCTAACTCACAAATCCAACGATAAGGGATAAACATGCTCTTTTCAAAGAATGCTCGCTTCAAAATACATGCACTTGGAAATATTCACACATGAGAACTTTTCTACACTTATCATGCTCAATCATGCTTGAAAACACTTATTAGCCTCAAAACACTTACAACTTAACATGCTCATGATTTCTTTTGAAACTTACCAATGATACATTTCCATACTTTAAAACACTAACTTCTTTGCTCTTTCTCTTTAACATGCTTATAACATAACCATGTTATCATACATAACAAAACATACACTTAAGGAAAATTGAAACACTTCCATATACTTCAAAATAATAATCAACTTTCTCAGGCCTTGACAATGTACCTGGTATCAGTGTACCAATGCACGCATCCCTAATAGGTTTCGGGGTAGCTAGCCACCGCACCCTATTAGAGCTTCTTTCTAACTTTCTGTGGGCCTCTCTTTTGCCCGGTACATGTCACTTTACAAAAGTAAAATACTTTCTTACTCATAATGCTTGTATTTATCAAGCTAAACATTCTTTTTCATAAATCTTTGCACTACAAAACTTTACCTTTCTCACTTGGAACTTTCATCGAGCACCTTGCGTGCCCTTAACCCAAAACTCATTTTTGGGACTTTTCGAGAACTTAATCTTTCATGCTTAGCTCACACACATAACAATCTACTCCAATTCAAATTCTATGATTAAAAACATGTATTCTTTAGAAACTTAAATCACACAATAAACAATATTCTCAAAGCATGCACTTAGATTACAAAATCAAGGTTCTACAACAAGGAAACTACATGCGAAGCTACTCCTATTGCAGGTGAGTAATTTACTTACATTTTTCTTGAAGAAAACTCACTAAGTATCTCGAAATTCCTATCGTAGGTCTCTTTTCCTCTTCCTTTGCAAGAAAACTCCACTTCTTGGCCCTAGGGAAGAAGCCCTAGGCTCTCCACTCAAGAGGAAGAAGACGGAGGAAGAAAACTCCCCCTTTCTCCCTATTTTCGCAGCCTCCTCCCTTTGCTCGCGCGGCCTCCCCAAACCCTAAAAGGGGTCTTAACACAACTTAAGTGGAAGTTTAAATACCTCTTCATGAAACGGGCTAAATCAACTATAATATTATTTCGTTTCATTCTTTTTTGTGCTTGATACCCTAGCCCAGTTGGTTACATGGCTGCCCTTAAGGCTTTGCTTCTCCCTGTGGTCGCGGGATCAATCCCCACCCGACCCCTTAATTTTTTCCTTTTTATTTTTAATCCGAAAAATGCAATAAAATTCCGAAAAATGCTAGAAAAATTCCTAAAAATCCCTAATAATACCAGAAAATTATTGGGTGTTACATGCGCGACACTTCGGAGGTCCAGATCGGCCGAGTTTCAGATTCTTGTTCGGTTTGCTTTTAATTATTCCGCACTTAATTTTATTTATATTTTGATTGTAAACTTGCACTGTAAGTCGGGTTTCTCCGCCTCCGGAAAGTCCGGGAAGGAGACCAATAGTGGACGGGCGTTCCCGTGCATAGGCCTTGGATGTACTGACCCTGGGGGGTCGGGAACCAAGTAAAAATCCCGCTGTGTCCCCGTGTCTGATTATTTTCGTTCTGCTTTACTTTTCCGCTGCACTAATATTCTAAGTCTAGAACGATCCAAGTTTTCACGAAAGTTTTCAACGATCGATATTCACCCCCCTCTATCGACGGCACCGGTCCTACATAAAACACAACACAACATCACACAACTCATACAACATGCATACATTGAATATCCAACTACAAAGGGACATTATCAAGTGAGGTAGTGACCTTAACCCATCCTAAATCCCAATTTAAGAAAATGATCAGAAATTTCTAAGGTTTATATCAACATGAAAATGACAAAAAAAAAACAAGAGCAATTGATTCATACAACATGCATATAATATATATTCCAACACTAGGAAGCATTAGCAAGTAACATGACATCTTTAACTCTCTTTCTTTTTTTTAGCCCTTATTTAGGGTATTAACCGAACATGTTTAGAGGGGAAACATGACCTAAAATATATATAAAACCCTCAAACAAACATTAACATGAAATTAAAAACCATTAGCTAGTCAAAAAGAACCTAAACATCTTCTTATGGCCAAAAAGTCTATGGCTTCTTGAGAGCCTTGGCTTAAACTTTTAAGGGTCTTTTTACTTCATTTTTTTTCATCATAACTCATAACTTAACATCAAGAAAACATTGGAATCATTAGATAGCATCAAACACAACCCTAGGCCCTAAAACTCATGTTGGCCGAAACTTGCTCATAGGGGGAAAACTTCACCATTTTAGCAACACAACGCAAGAACATACAAGTTGATGAACAAAACATATATGAGCTATTATGTTGCAGGTGAGGGGAGTCTTACCCTTGTGTTAAAGATTTTCAAATAATATATATCACCTAGAAGGAGAAAGAAGAACTTCTTGCTCCTTGGCTCTTCCTTTGCTTCACAAACACAAAGCCTTCACTAGATCTTCTTGGAAAGAATTTTTTTGATGGAGAGAGGGCTTGGTGGTTTCGGCAATGAGCAGGAGGAGGGATGCCTTATGGCATTTTTTCTTCCCTCATCTTCTTATAGTAAATGAAGAGGTATGCCTCTTCACTTTCCATGGTGACCCCCTTTACCTTCCATGATGACTCTTCATCCTCCATGGTGCCTTTTCATCTCCCTTATCCTTACACCTATCTACAATTTCCTTTATCCTCTTAATAGCTCTCCCTTGCTAGGTGAATTGGTTACATATGCATACTTAAGGCTTACAACATCTCTAAGGTCCAAGGTTAGATCCTTGGCACCTACCTCCTTTCATTTTTTTTTTATATTCTTTTGCAAGCCCATCTAAAGTAAGGCCCATTACATGATGTATTATTTCTTTTATCCTCATAGGGCACATTAGGATAACTAACAAGTGTTATTTAAGACCCATTAGGAATTTCCACCATTTAGAGCTCATATAAGGCCTATTAACACTTACACTAAAATTTCCACAACTCTAACTATCATTCATGAATCATACTCAATATGACTATTATTCTTGCAATTATACTCAATATTAGGGATAATATTGAAGAGAATTTTAGTGGGGTGTTACAAGGGTTCCATTTGGGAAGCCCAAAGTCAGAACCAAGATAGCTCAGGCTGTAAATCAAGCTTTATTCTATATCATTTATATGTTTCTTGTATTTTGGAACTAACCCTGGTTGCAGGAAGGAAAGGAGATTTCTGCTGCTAGGCACCTCAATGGAGTGATGCACCTCACTGGGCTAGGAGCCTGTATTGAGACAGGTGCCCCAGTGAAGGTTGATTCCAAGCATTCGAAGCAAACTGCCACGCAAGCCTTTGGACCAAGTTAAATGAGGCGCCTGTGTTAACACAGGCGGCCCAGTCAGTTCAGGCGCCCCAGTTGAAGGGATAAGCGCTGGCCAAGTCTGCGGTTTAGAGTTCTCGCAGGATAGGCCACGTGTCATGCACCCCTTCAACACAGGTGCCCCAGTGACTGATATAAATAGGGGTTCACCCCCAAGGCTTCAGAAGAACTGGCTCTCTACGCACTCATTCAAGAACTATGCTCCGACAAGCTCCGTACTCGCGATTCAAGCGCCGACGATGACCCGCTGCTCCGAACTTCCAACTTCTCCGATCGTCGGTAAAAGTTCATCTTTTTAAGTGCTGTAATTTTGGTTTAAATTCTATATTTGTACTCCAACTTGTAATCTTTTACGAAAATATAGAATTGCTCATCATAAACGGTCAAGGACCATGGGCCTTGGAGTAGGAGCCGGCTGCGACTCCGAACCAAGTAAAAATAAACTGTGTTAGCGATTGTTTTTGCTATTTCCACTGCGCAATTACTGTCTTTGTCTGAAAATTTTAACGATCGATATTCACCCTCCGTCTATCGATTCAATCCGATCCCACAAGTGGTATCAGAGCGGGTGACTCAAACTTGGTGCAACCACCAGTTGAGTATTTTTTTTCAGATTTTTCTCTTTGTAAACATCTCATAAATAATATTTGTTCATGGTTTTAAAACGATCAATTTTAATCTTAAGTCAGAATTGATATAACGATCAATTTTTTAAAAATTTGTCATAAATTTTTTTATTATTTTAATATTTTTCTCAAAATTCATGCTATCTTAATTCGAGCAATTTTTTTTCAACATTGAATTCTTATTCTTTCACCATTAATCAGAATTGATAAAACCAACATTTTAAAAAAAAATTTCATAAATTTTTTTATTTTATTATTATTTTACCTCAAAATTCGTGCAACACCTTTTGAGCTAGTTTTTTTCTCTCTCCAGCACTACTAATCCGAGACCAATTCTTGGTACATTTTTGTTATTTCTTTTGTGTACGAGGTTTATATTCAATAGCCAATCAAGAATGAAATAGTGCTAGTCCACCGCTATTCGCTGGCGAGGATTTAAGATCTTGGAAAAGTCTAATGGAATCCCACCTAAAGGCCAATCTAGATTTATGGTTGATAATCCAAGCGGGGTTCACATTCCCCACAGAAGATGGAACATCAATCGCCTGGGACAAATTGGACTAACCAACTCTGCGGAAGATGGAGACTGATGCTAAGGCAACAGTAGTCTTACAATGCGGCCTGACCAAAGAAGAATTGAAGCGGGTCGGATCCTTCAACTGTGCCAAAGAGGTGTGGGAGAAGCTAATCAACCTACATGAAGAGAACTCTGATATTGAGATCTTAGAAGGTGTGATGTCTGACTCATCGAAGGATTCGAACGATGAAGAAGAAGATCAAATAAGCTATTTTGCATTCTTGGCTCAAGCACAAGTAGCTGAGACAGACTCGACACCCGATGTCGAAATCGAACCAGAGTCAGAAGATGAGTTTTCCGAGACAAAATTGGTAATTAATTTTGAATCATTCTGTGAATTAAGGTTAAATAATCAAGCTGATACTACAATGGTCGAGGAAGGTATAGTTTCCATTGCAGGGAAAACTCCAAGAGAACTGCAAAAGAGACCTCAACCAGTACCTGAGTCCGACTTAGACTCAGAATCTGACGACGAAGAAGGGGATCATCGGGAATTGGTCCGGTTGGCTCGCGACCACTACAAAATGTTGAAGAAACAATCATGCAAAAGAAAGATGACTAAAATCAAGGGGGAAACCTCCAAAAAGAAATCAAAAGGTAACATTGTAGATTTAAAATCTAACAGTCATATAGTATGTTATAAGTGCAGGAGAGAGGGCATTACCAAGACCAATGTCCCACTAGTAAGAGTTGGTCTTCACCGTCTACAATAAAAAGAGTTCCCAAGAATGCCGGACAAACAATTGACAAAGGTAAATTTATAGTATTTAAAAATCCAATATTTACCTTGAATAATGTGATTGATTCATATAAATTAGTTAAGGCAAATTTCAGAAAATTGAAACAAGGAAATGAAACCCTGAAACATAAGGTCAATATGCTAGAAAATTTAATTCATAATCTTGCTGATTTAGAAAATCTGGAGTATTACTCCAATAGTGACCTTACTTAGATAATTGTTTGCTTTAATTGTGTTGCTTTTTATTTTATTTTATTATTATGCTTAGAATTAGGATTGATTAGTTTAAGGACTAAAGAGTTATTTAAAACTTGAACAACCTAGTATTAGGTGGAGGTGAGATGATAGTACGTTAGAGAATCCTTTCTAATAAGGTCAAGTGAGTAAGGCGTACCCTACTCGGTTTGTTTAGTTTGGTGGAACTAGCCGAAGCTACCTATCCGAAACCTAAACTAGTTAGACCAAAATTTTTTCAAGAAGTAATTTGAAAATGAATTTTCGGTAGAAGGCTATGTCAAGGAAAGGGTTGTTGCTCCAATAAGGCTACCGCCAAAGAAGGCCTCTGTGCCTCGCCAAGACCTGGAAGCCAATTATCGAAACTCAAATTCAATTTACTATTTGATAAATTTGAATCTAACACAAGTTTTGATTAAATCTTAGATTTAACACTAATTCGAAGATAAAGATAAACATCTCACAAAACAGATAAGGTTGTAGGACCGGTGCCGTCGATAGAGGGGGGGGGGTGAATATCGACCGTAAATCTTTTGTTAAAAACTTGGATCGTTCTAGACATAGAATATTAGTAGCACAGCGGAAATGTAAATACAAAGACAAAACAAGACAGGGACACAGCGGGATTTTTACTTGGTTCCCGACCCCCCAGGGTCAGTACATCCAAGGCCTATGCACGGGAACGCCCATCCACTATTGGTCTCCTTCCCGGACTTTTCGGAGGCTGAGAAACCCGACTTACAGTGCAAGTTTACAATCACGAGATAAATAAAACTAATTCCAGAATAAAATGAACGCAAACCAAAAAGACAAAGTCTGAAGCTCGGCCGATCTGGACCTCCGAAGTGCCGCGCATCTCCTCTTGGAGCCTCCCGATCGTAGAGCCTCGTCTCTAGCGCGTTGTCGTCGATCAAAATGCTTGGAATGGTACTTGGCAGTTGTTGTTGAAGCATAGGGGCTGAAGCCCCTTATTAGGCCTCCTGGGGGCGCCCTGGACGTTGGGGGCGCCCTAGACGTTGGGGGCGCCCCGATAAACCCGGTCAACTCTTATCCCTGTGCCGACCTCGCTGCAGCTGATAAGACCATTGACCAGGGCACCTCGGACCTCCCGGACATCCTCATGGAGGCTTATCTGTGTTTCGGACTCGAAACAACAAGTACAGGCTTGAACCCGGGCGCCCCGGACGCTCCGGGCGCCCCGCTTGGCACCTATTCTGCTTACATTACAAAACTGCTCCTTTTAGCTTTGTCTGGGGGCGCCCCCACTGTTGGGGGCGCCCTAGATGCATGGGGGCACCCCCAACACTGGGGGCGCCCTGCTTAGGGCCTCCAACAGGTTGCTTTGTCTTCCAATCTTGGTACCTGCAAGATACACAAACACAAAGCACATATACATATAATATTAGCCTTAGGGACTTGGTTCGGACTTCGGATTTCCATGAAACCCTAGGTCGAACCGGCACAATGTAACGACCCAGAAAATTCTCGTAATATTTTCTTTAAAATATTAAGCATGTCTAGATAATTTTCCGAATGTTCTAAAAATATTAGTACGAACCTTAGCCTAGAAACCTATGGTTGTCTCATTTAGATTGAGAAACTAAGTACTAAGGGGCCTTATAGGGGCTTTCTAGTGCCATTATTATGGGTGGATTTTAGGTAGAATTTAATATAAAAATAGATGGATTTTAATGAGAAATATTAACATAATTATGGGGGAATTTCCAAGAAATTTTTGAAATAATAGGAAATAAATTAAAAATAAAATAGAAAATTAGTGCATGCACCAAGGATTGAACCTTGGACCTCTTGTACAAGCAAGCATGCACTAACCAATTCACCTAGCAAGAGAGTGCTATGAGGGAATGAAGTGGATATTAGTTAAGGTGTAGGAAATGAAGAGTCATCAAGGGAAGAGACACCATGACTCTTCATTTACCCATTTTTAAAGAGGTATAAAGGTGGCAAGGAAGTTACAACTTCCCTTCTCCTTTTCATTCTCTTCTTCCTCCCCTTCTAGCCGAAAACTTCAAGCCCTCTTCTCCCTTGGAAAAAATTCACATAAGCCCCATCTTGAAGATCTAAGGCCCCCCTACAAGGATACAAGGACTAAGGGAGAGTTTAGAGACAAGGAGGTTCTTTTGTTGTCTTCTATTCAAAGTTTGTAAGCAAGATCAAGGAAGGTAAAACCCCCTCACCTGTGGTATGATGGTTTTCAAGATATTTATCATGATCTAAGTTTTGTTGGCATGATATGTTGGAAAAATCCATGGTTAGGACTTATGGAAGTTTCGGCCAAGGCTATTGCTTGGGCTTAGGGATGATGTAAATTTTCCTTTGTGCTCTTAAATGTTTCATGATATTATGTAAGGCATAGATTATGATCTAGGGGAATTTTTGATACCCTATTAACCCTCTAGGGTTTCGGCCACATCAAAGTCAAGGGGCTAGGGGAAAACTCCAACCTCTCCAAGCATGATTAATATGTTCCTTATGATACCTTATGGGTAAAAATGGTGTTAAATGAACTTTTCCATGGGCTTGTTACCCTTCTAGGGTTTCGGCCAACCCTTGTCTTAGGCCTAGGGCTTGGGGTTAAGTCCAATCAAGGGTTTAAATGATTTTTCTATGGCATGATATGTAAGTAAGGGATGTTAATCATGATCTAGGCAAATTTTCCATGGACCCATGGTCCTTAGGACTTTCGGCCAAGACCCAAACCTAGGGTTTGGTTTGGGTTAAGGTCTCAAGAATGCATGTTATAAGTTCCATGATGCTAGTACATTTTGAAGCATGATGTAAGGGCCTCCATGTGATTAAAATCCTAGTTTATGTGTCATATAACATGACTTTGTATGGTTGATGTTATGTTATGTTTAATCATGAATATTTAGATCATATGCCATGAATACATGTAATTGATGTAGGAGTAGGTTATGATAAATATAATGATGCATGAATATTGGTAAATGCTTATAATAGATTTATGATTCATGAAGATATATACATGTTTTATGAGGAATGCTATGAACCCTAGTAGTATGTGTTAGGTTTATATGTAGCTTATCATCCATGTCTTATGATGAATACTAGGATTATGTATGCCAGGTGAAATGTATCATGTATGAGGTGTATGTTTATTATGTATCATGATCATGCAAGCTTGATGAACCCGGATAAGGTTATGACTAGAACCATGATTATGCATGTATGTCCTATGTTATGAATAAAGAATGATAAGTATGAATGAAGATGATAGTTATGCCTTAAGTATGAATGATAAGTATGAATGATGAAGGCATAACGATGATATGAAATAAGTATGAATGATAAGTATGAATGACAAGTATGAATGATGAAGCATGCATGTTTATTTTTATGAATGGGGCTTGTACCGGACCGAAGTAAGGGTCCAAGGGATGGGCACCTTAAGAACGCCCCGGTTCTAGGACTACCGACTATGCTGTCCTTACCCTAGTAGGTCGAGGCTAGCTACCTCGTTTTTACTTAGGGATGCGCGCTATGATGTATGTATGTGGTACAAGCCGGGGACCCCAATGATGTTATGTTTATGTTAAGCATTTAAAAGTATGATTTTAAAACTAAGCATCCTTATGTAGTAAATGCATTTGACTCATTCATACATCCATGTTATGCATCGTGCCAAGGTAAGTATATTTTATGTTTGTGTTTATGCTCATATTTCATGTCATGTATAAGTATGCCTTATGTTCATGTATGCTAAGAATTATGTTACGATAAGTATGCCTTATGTTCATGTATGCTAAGAATTATGTTACGATAAGTATGCCTTATGTTCATGTATGCTAAGAATTATGTTATGATAAGTATGCCTTATGTTCATGTATGCTAGGAATTATGCCAGGTATAAGTATGTTCCATGCCATGTATGTATGTCTATGCTCATGTATGTTAAGATTTATGCCAGGCTAAGTAGGTTATAGATCTATGGTGATGTTAGGGATCACGCTATGTTAGTTGTTCATATGCTTATGACTTATGCCATGACTATGCTTATGTTTATGTTCGAAGTTACGCTATGTCAGATACTTGATATGTTTATGTTTAAGTGACGTATGGTTTTAGTGAGTAGGAAAGGGTTTTACTAAGCCTATGTGCTTATAGTTTTATTTTTCTCGTACTGCAGATCAAGCAAGAGGCTATTAAGGGAAGCCGCAGTAGAGGCAGAAGCATGTGTGTGTGTAGCAGTGACTTGGCAAAAGATTCTTATGTTCTCACATAACGCATGTCTTGGGTGTGAAAATGGTTTCTTAAATTTTATGCTACGTTTTATGGTTATGACTAATGGGTGACTTAAGACCTATGATGCTACGTTTATGGATAAGTACATACTGCTTATGATGATTATGAATAAGTCATGGAATGGTTAAGTTATGATATGATGCCATGTATAGATGTTCCATGTGTTTAGCATGGTTAAAAGCATGTTAAGAAAAAAAAATATTTCCGCTGCATTAAGATATTTTTATGCACATGTATGTTTAGCGTAACGACGCCTATCTCGCCACCCCACGAGGTGTGGGACAAGGGCGGGCGTTACACACAAGTTCCCATCCCCGAGAACTTGCCCTTCACCTACTCCTTTCAGGAGACGGTTGCCACCCAGTGCTTCGGGTGGACTTTTGCTTAGCTTCCGATACCTCCGGACCTCGAGATGCCCAAACCCTGACCCGTCTCTCCTCCTGTCCTTAGTCATCGCTCAGCTAAGTTGCTTAGTCCCTTGGACCAAGACTTCATTCCCTAGCAGTCCTTCGCCAGATGCCTAACAGCCCTTCGCTAGGTCTTCTATGCCTAGCAGCCCTTCGCTAGGTACCTAGCAGCCCTTCGCTAGGTGCCTAGCAGCCCTTCGCTAGGTCTTAGGGTTTCAATACCTAGGTTAACTAGGACTTTTCTTCAACTTAAGTTATCTTTCCCAACTCCCCTTTGTCTGTTTATTGTGTCACTGACTTAAGTGTATTGTCAAACATTAAAACACTTAAAGGTGAACATCATTGATGCAACTTGCACCAACAATCTCTCCCTTTTTGATGTTTTACAATAACTTAAGTTAGATTGGTTTAAGGGGCTAACTTACTATCCTTGGAAAAAAATGAAAAAATGATATAAGTTTTGAAACTACATTTTTGATTTTTAGGAGAAAATTTTTCTAACTTAAGACCTCTCCCCCTTTGTCATACATCAAACAAGAAAATACTTGCACCAACAATTAAAACCTTTGATTCTTTTAGAAAATACTTAGTGCAAAGTTTTTGAAAGCATTGTATTTTGAATGGTATATTGCATTTTTTGAAAAATGCATATTTAAAAAGATGCTATGCACTTTGAAAAGTACAAGAAAAAAATGCAAGTACTTTTGAAAGATTATATAATTTTTGAAAAATATAAGTACCTTTGAAAAATATATTGAATTCTTGAACAATTGAGTACTTTTTGGAAAATGCATATTTTTTTTGAAAAAGAATGCTATTTTGGAAAATATAAATATTATGCATATTTTGCAGGTATTGGCTATTTTTGAAAAAGATGAGACTTTGAAAAATATCAGTAATTTTTGAAACATAATATTTTACTTGACTAGGTTTATCTTCCAGTCTAACACTATCCTGGGAAACCTTGTTAACTACAAGGGCATTTCCTAAGTGTCCTGGAAATTCTCCAACCCAAGTAAACATTATTTCAAAAATAATTTCACAAATTCTAACAAATAGAATAATAGTATTTTGAAAGACTTAGATTTTTAGCAAGATTTTGAAGATATGATAATATGTTAAATAATTCTTTTAATTTGACCTCCCCCTAAACTTGACCCAGTCCTGGGAAGCTTGTTGACCACAAGTACTCTTCCTCTGAGTCTTAAGGTTTGATTCGATCAAAAGAATAGTCTAATAATTTTCAAGAACGAATGATTAAAAAAAAACTTTCTGAGATTCTTCTTTTGACTCAGACTCCCCCTAAATTTGACACATCCTAGGAGTTCATGAAGATCATGAAGTGAACCTTTCCTCTGTGTCTTTAGGGTTTATCAAAGTCAAAGAGACAGATAAATTTTTGAACATATAATTTTTACAACACAACATAAACCTTTTTCGAAAAACACAAGTGATAATGATTTAAATCTCAGTTTTTAAAAAGTATTTTCAAATAATAGTAATGTTTAAAATATAGTTTTCGAAAACAAAAAAAATGAAAAGCACTCCCCCTATACCCGATACCGTTTAACTCTATCTAAGTGCCTTAAGGAACTTTAGTGTTGTCCTAAGAGGCTTGTGTCTAATTGTGTGAGTCAAACAATTTTTGAAAAGATATATTTTTGAAAACATATAATATGTATATTCAATCAGACAAACATGAATTCCATAAAAATATTATTATGTTGAAGCACTATTTTGAAAAAATATTTTTAGGAAAATATTCTAATAGTTTTGAAAAACAATTTTGAAAAATATTTTTCAATTCATTAATCCTTAACATCTCACCCATTTTAGATGTATCAATACAACAAGCATGGTTGCCTTATGGGTGTATTGTGAGATGCTTGAATCATTTTTATTATTAATTCTAAGATTTAATTGAAGCTTGTGTTAGATTTGAATTTGACAAGAAGTAACTTGAATTTGAATTTCAAAAATTGGCTTCCAGGTCTTGGCGAGGCACTAGGCCTTCTTTGGCCGTAGCCTTATTGGATCATCAACCCTTTCCTTGACAAAGCCTTTTAATGAAATTTCATTTTCAAAATTACTTTTTAAAAAATTCTGATCTAACTAGTTTGGATCTTGGATCGGTAGCTTCGGCTAGTTTCACCAGTCTAAAGAGACCAAGTAGAGAATACTTGACCTTATTAGAATTGGCTTCCCTAACGTACTATCATCTCACCGCCACCCAATACTAGGTTAATCAAGTTTCAATTATTCTTTTTCCTATAGCCGTTCTAATATATGCATAAAAATTTAAATATGAATGACATGCCATAGATTTAAAAGAAATAGCAAATGCATGACATGACAATTATGCATGAGTCAAACAAGTCCAAAGAATTTTAATTATGTTTCTAAAGATGTATCAAATTCCCGATTTGATACATGTCATGTTAACCCGCGAATATGTCAACCCACTTTGACATATTTAATGTTGTTAATTTTAATTGTTACAGTTTGGGTAAAATTTTATTTTAGTTTGAGTTTAGGCTATTTAAGATTTTAGTTGGATTCAGGTTAATTAAGAATTAATTGATGTTGAATTAATTAGAAATTAATTGATGTTGAATTAATTTTAGTTTGAATTGATTAGGATTTAAATTGAATTTAATTACAATTTTTAATTTAATTTAATTTGAATTTAGTTAAGGTTTAATTCGAATTTAATTAAAGTTTAATTAATGTTTAATTCAAATTTAATTAAAGTTTAATTTGAAATTAAGATTTAATTTAATTTAATTCAGATTTAATTTTAAATTAAGATTTAATTAATTTGAATTTGAATAATTAAGATTTAATTAATTTGATTTTGAATAATTAAGATTTAGTTAATTTGAATTTGAATAATTAAGATTTAATTACTTTGAATTTGAATAATTAAGATTTAATTAATTTGAATTTGAATAATTAAGATTTAATTACTTTGAGTTTGAATAATTATGATTTAATTAATTTGAATTTGAATAATTAAGATTTAATTAATTTGAATTTGAATAATTAAGATTTAATTACTTTGAATTTGAATAATTAAGATTTAATTAATTTGAATTTGAATAATTATGATTTAATTACTTTGAATTTGAATAATTAAGATTTAATTAATTTGAATTTAATTTAATTTAATTTAATTAAGATTTAATTTGATTTTAATTAATATTTAATTTGAAGTAAATTAAGTTTTAATTAAGATTTAATTTTGAATTTATTTAGGATTAAATTAAGATTTAATTCAAATTTAATTAAATTAAGATTTAATTTGAATTTAATTAAGATTTAATTCGAATTTAAATAGGATTAAATTAAGATTTAATTCAAATTTAATTAAATTTAGATTTAATTTGAATTTAATTAAATTTTAATTTAAATTTAATTAAGAGTTAATTTAAATTTTTTAAGGTTATAATGATTAATTAATAATTATGGGTTTAAATTCATCATTTTCATTATTTCGAAAATTTCTTCTTCATCTTTATCTTTCTTTTCAAGATTTTCTAATAATTTTGATTTATTTGAATTTTTGTAATTTTTATTAACTATGGCCTTTATCTTAGATAGTTCTATATCCTCCTCAAGATTAGATATTTCACTATCCTCAAGGTAGGTGGAGTAAAATGGGCCACTAGTTAAATTTTTGTAATAACTTTTAAGATTATCTATAATTAAGTTATTATCTAGGAGAATTTTATCTTTATTATCCTTAAGATTTTCAATAATTTCAGGGTTATCTTTAAAATTATCATTAAGGATTTCAAATTTGAATTCGAAATTAACCTTAGAGTTTTCGAATTTGAATTCCGAATTATCCTTAGGATTTTCGAATTTGAATTCCGAATTATCCTTAGGATTTTCGAATTTGAATTCCGAATTATCCTTAAGGTTTTCAAATTTGAATTTGGAATTATCCTTATTATTCTCAGAATTATTCTTAGGATTATTTTTAGAGTCATCAAAATTATCCTTAGAATTATCCTTAGAATTATCTTTATTATCCTCAAAATTTTCAATTTTAAATTTGGGTTCAGGTTTGTACAAAGGGTTTTCAAATTTGAATTCATAATTATCTAAGAGATTTTCAGATTTTAATTCAGAATTATCAGAGCTAAAATTAAGATTAATTTTAGCAATTTTTGAATTAACTTCAAAAATTAAACAGTTAATTTTAGATATATTTACACTTTCTAATTGATCATTCAGAATATTGATTTGCCTACTTACACAGTTTAACTTTTCAGTAACATTATCTAAACAATTTACATAAGAAAGTGCAGGAGATTTGAAAATTTTCGAAACATAAATCTTACGTACCTTGGCCGGACACTTATTTTTGTAGTGTCCGTATCTCTTGCACTTGAAACATCTGATGTGGCTTTTATCTCTCCGGACTCCTAGCACTGGCTCCCCCTTTGCCGGCGGTGATGAATGATTTTTACACATGGAATTTAAAAATGGACATTTTTTAAAATTAAAAATACCTGATTCACCCCTGAGCTCCCTCTCAACTCCTGGCGTCGTTGCTCCGTCGGCGGTTAGTCCGGTGAAGAGCGGCTCGGCTCTGATACCAATTGTTGGACCGGTGCCGTCGATAGAGGGGGGGGGGTGAATATCGACCGTAAATCTTTCGTTAAAAACTTGGATCGTTCTAGACTTGGAATATTAGTAGCACAGCGGAAATGTAAATACAAAGACAAAATAAGACAGGGACACAGCGGTATTTTTACTTGGTTCCCGACCCCCCAGGGTCAGAACATCCAAGTTCTCGAACGCATTCACGCTCTTCTGCTTCCGCGCTCTGCTCCAGTAACCTCCTGACTCGAGATACAAGCGCCGACGACGTCCTACTGCTCCGGAAAAAGTAATCTACACAGGATGTCGGTAAAAAGAAGAGTTTAATTTCAGTACTGCACTTTAACTATAATTTCATTTCTGTAACTGATTTTGCGCGATTATAGTATTGCCCGCAGTAAACGGTTAGCGACCGTGGGCCTTGGAGTAGGAGTCGACCTAGGCTCCGAACCAAGTAAAAACCTTGGTGTTTGCGTGTTCTTGGTTTTATTCTTCCGCTACGCATTCTCTTTTCAAATCCGAACCTTTTACGATATTCACCCCCCTTCTATCGTTTCTCTCGATCCAACAAAGGTAACCTGTTTTGTCATGTAGAACTGGGTGAGATGTGTAGGACCTAATAATGTAGTTCAACACTTTTTCAAAATCAACTCAAAATTAACTAAATTTTTTCCCCCAAAATTAATTCTAAATTAACTCTACATGTTTTCCACTCAACATTTTTTTCTTCAAAAAATTGAATTTCATTTGTTTTCAAAATTAACTCATCAAACTAAGTCTTGATTGAATTATACTAAGATCCAGGACTTGATTGGGTCAATTATTGATTGCTCAAACCTAGTCAACACAGTCAAACCTGGTTAACACTGAAGTTTCTTAAGACACTTAGATAGAGTCAGACGGCGTCGGATACAGGAGGAGTTTTTTTTTAGAAATTTAGATTTTTCAAAAACCTTATGCTCTAAAACTTATTATCATCTCAAAATAAGGATCTCAAAATAAGGTTTTCAAAAATGGTTCAAAAACCTTGTTATATCACTATCTCTTTGAACAATTATCATCATTTCAAACTATTTATCGAAAACTGTGCTATCATTCCAAATTATGTTTTCGAAAATTATCTCCTTGAAAATTATCATACTCAAAAGGTCATTCAAAATTGTTCTTTTAATTTGATAAACCCTAAAGACACAGAGGAAGTCTTCTTCTTGATTTACAAGGACTCCTAGGATGTGTCAAGTTTAGGGGAGGTCAAATTAAAAGAATTATTGAACATTTCAAAATAATATATTTTTATAAACTGTATTTTCAAAATCTTTTGAAAACCTAAGTATTTTCTCTTTCAAATTACTATCATTTTAAACTCATTTTAGTAAAAATCACTTTCAAAAACCTATTTTTTGGAATCACTTTTGAAAACAAGATTTACTTGAGTTTGAAAAATTTCCAGGACACTTAGGGAAATGTCCTTGTAGTTAACTAGGTTTCCTAGGAATTTGTCTGACTGGAAAAGAAACCAAGTCAAGTTAAATATTGTGTTTTCAAAAGTACTAATAGTTTTCAAAAGTCCTAATAGTTTTCAAAAGTACTAATAGTTTTCAAAATACTAATAATTTTCAAAGTATAAATATTTTTCAAAGTATAAATATTTTTCAAAGCACAAATATTTTTCAAAGTACAAATACTTCTCAAAGTGCCAATATCTGTTAAGTAGAAAATATTTTTCAAAGTACAAATTGTTATTTTTAATACTAAGTACAATAATTTTTGAAAACAATTATGTGTTAAGTGCAAGATTTTTTGAAGAACAATTATTTCCAATATTTTTCAAAGTACTGATGGTTGAAGTATCTTTCAAAATGCAAGTTTTTGCATAATTTTTTTTCAAAGTGCACTATATTTGGCTAAGTGAAATTTTTTTAAAAGTGAATAATTTTCTTTTGGTGAAAGACCTTTTCTAAATGAATTTTTTTTGGCAATATTAAGTTCAAAATATTTTTTTTCTAAAAATGTTCCAAGCGCACAATTCTTTTCAAAGTATAATTTTTTTGCGGTGCAATTTAAGTACTTAATTCTTTTCTAATATTTAGTCCTTTTTCAAAATGGAAGATTTTTGAAATTGTTTTGTCAAAAATGTATACTAAGTACTTTGCAAAGGAAAGAGGTTTTGTGGGTGATATTCATAGATCAAATTCAATTCAGTGGGATCATTCACTTACAATTTTTTCATCAAGAATGCTTTATGAAACCTTTTGACCCTCGAATTTGACAAGTCTAGATTAAATGGGTTGGTCCATTTCCTGCTTGAATTCACTAGAGTTGGTTCAATACGGACTTCAAATTTTTTTAACCAGCTCTAATTCAAAATTAACTTACAATAGTTGTTATCATTTTTTTTGATATATGGCAAAGGGGGAGAGAAAGGAGAAGAGAGGGAAAATTTTTTTCAAAATATTTTTTTTTTGAAAATTTTTATCTCTGCTTCAAAAAGTAAAGTAAAATGTCTAAGTACTTCAAAATTTTGTCTAAGTGCTTCAAACTTTTTCTAAGTGCTTCAAAATTGTTTCTATGTGCTACAAATTTTTCTAAGTGCTTCAAAAATTTTTTCTAAGTGCTTCAATATTGTTTCTAAGTGCTTCAAAATTTTTCTAAACACTTCAAAATTTTTTTAAGTACTTCAAAATTTTCTTCTAAGTATTTCTAAGAGCCTTCAAAAATTTCTAAGTTTTCGAAGAGCATTTTTTTCTAAAAGTAAAATTTTCCTTAGTAAACAAAGTTTGTCTGAGCAAAAATCTTTTGAAATTTTTAGAAAATGTTTCTAAGTGAAGTTTTTTCTTAGAGAGTAAATCTTTCCGAAAACCTGTTTAAAAATTCCTTAAAGAGTTTTTGATTCATGTAAAATTTTTTGTGCACAAACTGTTCTTAAGCGAAATCTTGCTAAGTGTGCAAAAATTGAAACCCTTTTAAAATTTTGATTAAATTTTTTTTGTAAAATTCTTTTTGCAAAGACTTGTAAGTAAATTTTTTTAACCAAATGTTAGGCTTGCAAAACTTGTCTAGGTGAAAAATTGTCTAAGTATAAATAGGTTATTGGTAAAAATATTTTTGCAAAACACTTAGTCAAACTTAAAAGAACTTAGAAGTTTTGCAAAAACTGAATGCTTGTTTGAGGGGGAGAATGTTTATTTCAAGGGGAGATAATTGAAAAATGTTTTAAGTAATCTTGATTGTTAGATGTGCTATAAAATATTATTTTAACTTAATTTTTGAACCGTGTTGCCATAAATCAAAACAGGGGAGATTGTTGGTGTTGGAAGCACCAAAGTCAAACTTGTGTTTTGATAATGGCAAAGGGTTCTGAAGTTAGGGTGTGTTGTGATCTAACAAGGTTAATCAAGTATGCAGGAAAAGTTCTAGGTACGCTAGGCACTAAGTCCTGGTGAGTAAAGCTGGGCACTAAGTCCTGGCCGAGGGCAGGACACCGAAGACCTGGTGAGTAAAGCTAGACACTAAGACTTAGTGAGTAAAAGTTGGGTACTAAGACCTGATCCGGGTGATTGGGCAAAAGTAAGACCTGATCCAGGAGATTGGGCAAAAGTCCAACCGGAGGAGCTGGTTGGCAAGAAGGAAATTCTCCCGAGAGGAGTAGGTGAGGACGCGTTCCCCATAGGAGGGAACATTAAGCGTCGGTTCGACCTAGCGTTCCATTTGGGAAGCCCAAAGTCAGAACCATGACAGTTTAGGCTGTAAATCAAACTTTATTCTATATCATTTATATGTTTATTGTGTTTTGGAACTAACCCCGATTGCAGGAATAAAGGAAAGGAGATTTCTATTGCTAGGTGTTGGAACTTGGATGGCTAGAGAGGGGGGAGGGGTGTGTGTAGCCAGAAAATGAAACTTGACACTTTTCAATTTTCTGCACTTCAGAGGTTAGGTAGCAGCGGAAGCAAACCAAAAACAGAGACTAAATGCAGAAACTAAGTAACAACACAAAACGCTAACAAAGAGGAGTTACAAGGTTCAGGGATATCTTGCCCCTACTCCTTGGCGTGCCCGTGAGGTGGGCGATCCCTTGATCGTCGGCAGATCAAGCCCCGGAAAATCTGGATAGAATGCAACCTCCTTCTCGGGGGGGGGGGGGGTAACCTCTCTACAGCGTTTGAAGATGAATCAAGTAATAAATACATGAAACACAAGAAGGATCTTACTGAGCACTTAGACCCTCACGAAAGCAAACTTCTCACCGAGCTCCACTCAGCGTAGATCTCACGCAAGAACTCCCATCTTCGTGTCTTCTCGCTGATGGACTCACCAAGCTTCTTGTTTCTCTTCCAAGTGCTCAAGTATCACAAGGTTGCTTGCTCAAGAGATGGATCAACAGATCGCACAAGTATGGATCAAAGCTTTCGATGATGGAGAACTGATCGCGCAGCAAGTACTGAACTTCGCAAGCACTACACAGCTCTTCTTCGCTACTCAGCTTAACACCTTCCATCACCAGGTCACACGCTCCTCTGCAGCAGCTCCCAGCTGCTCACCTGTAGTAGCCAGCTACCCCTGAGATCTCTGTTGGTGCAGAAAGCACCCAAGTCAAACCTGAGTTTTGATAATGGCAACAGGGCTCAAAAGTTAAGTCTTACTTGTTATCTAACATGTTACTCTAGTGTACAGGGTAAAAAGCCCTAGCGAAGGACTGCTAGGCACTGGCGAAGGAATGCCAGGGTAAAAAGCCCTAGCGAAGGACTGCTAGGCGCTAGGCGAAGGACAGCTTGGGACTGAAGCCCTAGCGAAGGAATGCTAGGCACCGGGCGAAGGACAGCTCGGTATCCAAGAGCTGGCAAAGGACCGCTAGGCAAAAATCCAACCAGAGGAGCGGTTGGCATCAGGTACATTCTCCCAAGAGGAGTAGGTGAGGACGCGTTCCCCGTCGAGGGAACAGTAGGCGTCGGTTCGACCTAGGGCTCCATTTGGAAGCCCAAAGTCAGAACAAAGACAGCTAAGGCTGTATAAAAATTAATATGTTACTGCTTTTTTGGACTAACCTTGGATGCAGGACCGAAGGACTGAGTGACTGCAGCTCAGAGAGTCTCAAAGGAGTGAGGCAGAAGCTGAGCAGGGCGCCCCGGATGTTCCGGGCGCCCCCAAGGTGAAGACTAACCAGCAGGAGCAAAAACCGCTTCGACAGTTGACTATCGGGGCGCCCCGGATGCTCCGGGCACCCCGGATGCTCCGAGCGCCCCCATCGCGCGGGCGCCCCGCATGCTGCGGGCGCCCCCAGCACCAACTACCGAAGCAGCTCCCCTCGAAGCCAACAAATGAGAGCTTGACCCGGTTAATAAGGGCGCCCCGAGCGTTCAGGGCGCCCCGGTCAAAGCTGATCCTGAATTTGAAGAGATCAGAAGGTGACCGAGCAAATGCCGGATCGACTGACACGTGGGGGGGGGGGACGCCCCCGACGATCCGGGCGCCCCCAGGGCTATATAAAGGGCCGTCGACCCCAAGGCTCATAACAACACTTGAATTCAACGCTTCTACGCTCTTCTGCTCCCACGCTCTGCTCCGGATACTTCCCAACTCGAGTCGACGACGTCCCTCCGCTCCGAAAAGTCAATCTACATCTAACGTCGGTAATGAAGAGCAATTTCCTTTTTGTGTTTACGATACTGCAATTGTAATATTGATTTGTAAACCTTTTGCGAACTTATAGAATTGTCCGCAGAAAACGGTCAACGACCGTGGGCCTTGGAGTAGGAGTCGACCTAGGCTCCGAACCAGGTAAATCTACCCGTGTTTGCGTTTGAGTGTTTTATTCCGCTGCGTAATTTCTCTAATCACAAAATCCGAATGTCTTCCGATATTCACCCCCCCTCTATCGGTTCTCTCGATCCAACAAGTGGTATCAGAGAGGGGAAGTTCAAATTTGGTGCAACCACCAGTTTAAAATTTTTTTTCTGATTTATTCTTATTTTCTTTTTTTTCGTTCGAATTTTTTTTATTATATTCCTCGTTCGAATTTCCTCTCGTTAATCGAGGTTGGTGCAACACCCCTCGATATTCTATTTTCCTTATCCAGCACTACTAATCCAAGACCAAGTCTTGGGACAAAGTTCGTTTCTTAGTTTTTTTTCAGATACAATCCCTAATGGCCATGCAAGAAGGATTCAGCACCGCCAGACCTTCACTTTTCAGTGGAGAAGACTTTTCTTACTGGAAAAGTCGAATGGAGGTCCACCTGAAAACTCAGGTAGACATGTGGATAATCATCCAGTCCGGACTTGAGATTCCAAAGAACGCCGAAGGAGTACCGCAAACCTACTCAGAATGGGACAACGCTCTGAAGCGCAAAATTGAAGTTGATGCAAAGGCGACTCAAACCCTCCAATGCGACTTAACAAAAGAGGAGCTGAACCAGGTAGGTCCTTTCAACAGTGCCAAGGAGCTGTGGGCAAAATTGATCGAGCTGCATGAAGGAACATCAGACACTAGGATCAGCAAGAGAGATCTGCTCCTAAACAAGCTGTATACCATCAAAATGACCGACAACGAGACGGCAGCGCAGCTTTGTTGATGCAGTCTGGCCCTGATTGGTGTTTTGGTGTTAACAACAATTTTAGTTTAGGTTGATGATTATGATTAAGTCCTGATCAAGGATTAGGCATGATATGGAGGATTCTAGCCTGGAGGGCTAGGTGTTGGAAAAATCCTAACCTGGAGGGTTGGGTGTGAAAAATCCTAGCTTGGAGGGCTAGGTGTTGGAAAAGTCCTGATTCGGAAGGGTTGGGTGAAAAGTCCTAACTTGGAGGGCTAGGTAAAAAGTCCTAACTTGGAGGGTTAGGTGCAAATTCCCATCCTGGAGAATTAGGTAAAAAAGTCCTGGCTTGGAGGGTCAGGTGCCTAGCTTGGAGGGCTAGGTTGGATGAAGTTCTAACTCGGAAGGGTTGGGTGAAAAGTCCTAGCTTGGAGGGCTAGGTGAAAAGTCCTAGCTTGGAGGGCTAGGTGAAAAGTCCTAACTTGGAGGGTTAGGTGCAAATTCCCAACTTGGAGAGTTAGATGGAAAATCCTTAGCTTGGAGGGCTGAGTTTGAGTCCCTGGATCGGTCTGGTGATCGATCAGGGATTCTGGCACGCTGCTCCTTCGTGGATCGGTCTGGTGACCGATCCAGCATTGACTGATCGGTCGGGTGACTGATCAGGGAGCACACAGTGAGGTTGGGAACCTACTGTGCTGCTCCTGATCGATCTGGTGACCGATCAGGGAGTATGCGTTTCACCCATTGACTGGCTCCTAATCGGTCTGGTGACCGATCAGAGAGCGAGCAATGAGGTTGAGTTCCCTTGCTGAACTGCTCCTAATCGGTCTGATGACCGATCAGGATCACTGTGCAGATCGTTCTGGTGAACGATCCAGCTTCGCGGGCTTCTCACTAAGATCGATCAGGACGGTTCCTGATCGGTCTGGTGATGACCTGATCGGACTGTTGACTGATCAGGTGACACTTTGATCGGTCAGTAGACCGATCAGAAGGCTTGGCCTGCGAAACTCAGAAATCGCCCGATATAAGGGTGGATCGGTCCGGTGAACGATCCACGACCTGGGATCGGTCTGGTGATCGGTCCAGGAGAATCTTAAAGAAATCGTGATTTCTGATTGAGCGTTGGGGATCGATCAGGACGTATCCTGATCGGTCTGGAACCAGCCTGATCGGTCTGGTGACCGATCAGGATGCTCTCTGATCGGTCGGGTAACCGATCACTTTAATTCAAATTGCACTGTCAGACGCTCTGATCGCGTCTGAACATCTGATATTTGCTGCCACTTACCTCTGATATTTGATTCACTGTGTGATATACTGCTCTAACAGTCTGATTAAGCTACAGGTAATAGGGGAGGATTCAAACACTCAAGGAGAAGTCAAAGAGGGCTTTCCTTGGAGCAGGTTTGTCCATTTCTCAACTCCGAGTGCAACGGCTGGAGCTGCAGGACTGAAGCCGCTGACTGAAGCTTGGCTGAGGGAGCTCAGGAAGTTCAGTAAGGGTTCAGTGTAGCTGGCGTTGGCAGTGAGGCAGCTGGAGGCTGCTGGAGATGAGGTCACTTGGTGCTTAGTGGAGAAACAAAAGGAACGTGAGACAGCTTCGGTGAAGCAGAGTTCTTGGGTTCTGTTCTTGAGTTCCTGCGCTTTGAGTTCTCCACATCAAGCTTGCTGTTCTTGAGGTTTTCATCATTCTGAGCAAGCGATCGAAAAGCAATCATCCTTTACTTGAGCCTTGAAGGAGGGAACAAGGAGCTTGGAGTCCGACAGTGGGAAGACACGAAGAGGGTTCTTGTGTGAGATCGCCACTGGGTGGAGCTCAGGGAAGCTTGCTGTGTTCTTGTCCTTGCTAAGTGTTTGAGTAGGATCCTTCTTGTTGTTTCTTTGTGCTTAAACTATATCCTTGTTTGAAACACACTGTGGAGAGTTTCTCCACCGAGAAAGAGGTTGCTGAATTATCCGGTGTTAACCGGGGCTTGATCTGCCGACGATCAAGGGATCGCCCACCTTAAGGGCATGCCAAGGAGTAGGGGCAAGTTATCCCCGAACCTTGTAAAATCTCCTTGTTAGCGATCTTGCTAATCTTGCTAGTTAGTTTTCTGTTTTAGTTTCTGCACATTCTGTCTTCCATACATCCGCTGTGCTACTCTGATAGTTTAAGTGCAGAAAACTTGCTAAGCTCTTCAAAGAAGAAGTGTTGGCTATAGTTTAAGTGCAGAAAACTTGCAGAAAACTATGCTACTCTAGCCATCTCGTTCCCAACAAGTGGTATCAGAGCAAGGGGCTCTGTACATGGCTTAACATCCGAGAGTTCTCAACAAGATGGCGTTGAGAGAAGGCTTCTCCACCACCCGACCTCCATTCTTTGATGGCGCCGACTTTCAATATTGGAGATCAAAGATGGAATACTATTTGAAGATGGATATCCACACTTGGTTCGCGGTGAAGGAGGGATTCGTTCCTCCTAAGGATGACGAAGGCAAAGAACTCGAGTCTTCACGGTGGACTGCGGAACAAACTCGGAAGAGTGAAGCCGACGCGAAGGCGGTTGTCACTCTACAATGTGGAATGAACAAAGACCAACTCATCAAGGTTGGTCCTTTCACAAGTGCGAAGGACTTGTGGAACAAACTCATCGAGCTTCATGAAGGCACCCGGGACTCAAGAATTGCCAAGAGGGACTTGTTCCTCAATCAACTCCAAAATTTCTCCATGAAGGAAAATGAGTCGGTAAGTGAACTCCATAGCCGGTTCAAGGAAGTCCTCAATGGACTTCATTCAATTGATGAAAAGGTCGAGAATCGTGACCTTGTGAGGTATGCCTTGAAAGCATTTCCAAGGAATGCTTTGTGGTCATCCATGGTGGATGCCTACAAAGTATCCAAGGACTTATCTATTGTTAAGTTAGATGACTTATTTTGTGAGATGGAATTGCATGAAATGGCTAACAAAGGCCCCAAGGAGAAGGGGATTGCCTTAGTTGCAGGGGACCAAGCCATTAAGAAGAAGAAGGAGAAGAAGAAGGAGAAGGAGGTCTCATCATCTTCATCTTCTTCCGAATCTGAATCCAATTCCGAGGAAAATGGTAGCGGCTCCTCTTCATCCGAAATGGCCAACTTTGTGAGGAGGATGATGCGAAGAGACCGACGTTTCAAAAGTAGAGGTAACACTAGTGAATCCAAACTTGATAAGAATAATGCATCTTGCTTTGAGTGTGGTAGGAAAGGGCATTTCAAGAATGAATGTCCGAAGCTTAAGAAGAAGGAGGAGAAATCCAAAAGAAAAGAAGAAAAATCCAAGAAGAAGAAGAAAGCATTGAAGGCCTCTTGGGATGAGTCATCTTCTAGCTCATCCGATGATGAGAAGGAGGAGAAGAGCACAAGGCAAGTGGCACTCATGGCTCTTGGAAAGGAGAGCAGTAATGAATCTCCAAGCTCCTCGAACGCGGCTTCATCATCTTCGGATGATGAAGAGGTAACTTCTCCTGAGCTTGAAAAATATTATAGAACAATTGCATGTTTAACTAGTATGCTTAAGAAATCCAAAAGTAAGGTTAAAGCATTGCAATTAGAAATTGATCGATTGAAAGCTTCTAGGGATGATAACATTGATGACTTGCATGTTGAATTACTAGAAGATGAAATTAAATCTTTGAAACATGAGATCGTAGATTTGAAATCCTCTAAGGTTGAGGAAATCATTGATTTGCATGATAACGTGTTAGTAGAGGAAAACCAATCATTGAAGAGTGAAGTTGAGAATCTCAAGAATATTCTTGGGAAATTCTCAAATAGCTCTAAGACCCTAGATATGATCTTAAATGCCCAAAGAGCGGTTTACAATAGGGCCGGTATTGGTTACCGTCCTAAAGAACCCTCATTTGTGTCTCTCATGTCTAGGACTGACATGAGACAATCTAGGACACCCAAGACTCAAAAGAAAGTTGTCAAGGCATGGGTGCCTAAGTCATGTGTAGTTGATGCTTTAGGTCCCAAGGTTTGGGTACCTAAGACTTCTATTTTTCGAATTGTGTAGGTTATGATTGAAGGGGAGCATCTATCAACTTGGTTCGTTGATAGTGGATGCTCCAAACACATGACCGGGGATAGATCATTGTTTACCACACTTCACAAGAAGAGTAGAGGTAATGTATCAATTGGTAACAATGGTAGTCTTAAGGTCATAGGAATAGGAGACATTCAAATATCCGAATGTCTTAGAATCACAAATGTCCTTCTAGTCAAGGGGATGAAGTTTAATCTCCTAAGTGTCAGTCAATTGTGTGACACGGGTTACACAATTGACTTCCAACCAAGTCAATGTCTAGTTAGACAAAATGACACCTTGGACACGGTACTAGTAGGAGCAAGAGTAGACAATATTTATCAAGTTTCATTTAAAAGTGCTACTAATGCTTTTGCTAAGTGTTTCATGTCAAAAGAAGAAGAGTCCACTCTTTGGCATCGGAGGCTAGCACATGCTAACATGAAGAACATCCGAAAGTTGGCCACCAAGGGACTAGTTCGAGGCTTACCAAGCATCAAGTATGGAAAAGATAAACTTTGTGATGCATGTCAAATGGGTAAGCAAACTAAATCTGCACATAAAGGTAAAAGCACTGTAAGTACTTCCAATGCTTTAGATTTACTTCACATGGATCTATTTGATTGTAGTACTATCATATCATTGAATGGAAGTAGATATTGCTTTGTGATTATTGATGATTTTACTAGATACACATGGACATACTTTTTGAAACATAAGGACCAAACCTTAGATGTGTTCATTTCTTTTTGTAGAAGGGTAGAAAATGAAAAATCATTAACAATTAAGACAATTAGAAGTGATCATGGAGGTGAATTCTAAAATCAAAGGTTTTTAGAATTTTGTCATGATAAGGGTTATAAGCATGAGTTCTCTACTCCTAGAACACCACAACAAAATGGTGTGGTAGAGAGGAAGAACCGTGTTCTTCAAGAGGCTGCACGAAGCATGCTTAATGAGTACTCACTCCCGAGTTACTTATGGGCTGAAGCTGTAAATACAGCTTGCTATGTGCAAAATCGAGTTCTCATCCATAGGTTTTTAGGAAAGACTCCCCATGAACTTTGGTTTGGGAAACCACCTACGGTTAAACACTTTAGGGTGTTTGGTTGTAAGGTGATCATCCTAAACACCAAGGATCACCTTGGAAAGTTCACGGCAAAGGCTGATGAAGGGATACTAGTCGGGTACTCCCTCGTTAGTAAAGCCTACCGAGTCTACAACAAGAAAACTAGATTAGTTGAAGAGTCTTCTGATGTGGTTTTTGAAGAAATTCCGAAATCAATTGACCAATCAGAAAATGTAGAACGAGTTCAACTTGAACTTAGGAGACTAAGTTTGAAAGAAACTCCAAGTGTTGTTGATGGTGATGAGTCTGATGACGGTGAGCTTAGACAACCCATTGATCAGCCGGATCCTGAGGCTGAACTTGTGTCTAGTGAACCTATTCAAGAAGCACCACCAACGCCAAGGCAAACTAGAGTAGCCTCTAGTCATCCCCAAGACCAAATTGTTGGAGACATCCATCAAGGGGTTAGGACTAGATCATTCTTCCGGAATGAGGCTAATGAAGTTGCTCTAATTTCCGAAATTGAACCTAGAAAAATTGATGAAGCATTAAATGATCCCGATTGGATTATCGCGATGCAAGATGAACTAGGTCAATTTGAAAGGAGTCAAGTTTGGGACTTAGTCCCTAGACCTAAGTGGACAACCATTATTGGAACCAAATGGGTCTTCAAGAACAAATTGAACCACAAGGGAGAAATCATTAGAAATAAGGCACGCTTAGTAGCCAAGGGCTACAGTCAAGTTGAAGGCCTTGATTATGATGAGACTTATGCTCCCGTGGCACGATTAGAGTCCATCCGATTGATGCTTGCATTTGCAGCACATCATGGCTTCAAAATATTTCAAATGGATGTCAAATCGGCCTTCCTAAATGGTTTGATTAGGGAAGAGGTCTATGTCGAACAACCTCCGGGGTTTGAGAGTACCGAATATCCAAACCACGTGTTCAAGCTCAAAAAGGCACTTTATGGCCTTAAACAAGCACCCCGGGCTTGGTATGAGCGGTTGTCGACATTCTTGATTGAAAAGGGCTTCGTTAGAGGTCAAATAGACCCTACACTATTTCTACGAAGAGATGGTGACAATATATTTGTAGCCCAAGTATATGTCGATGACATAATTTGTGGCTTAAACAATAAGGGCTATTTAAGTGAGTTTATTGGACACATGGAGAGTGAGTTTGAAATTAGTCTTGTGGGAGAGTTGACTTTCTTCCTTGGACTTGAAATCAAGCAAACTCGCGATGGTATCCATGTGCACCAATCAAAGTATACACAAGAAATGCTTCGAAAATTCAATATGAGTGATTCGAAAGAGGTAACCACTCCCATGGCTACTAACACAAGATTAGACAATGATGAGAGTGGTAAACCCGTTGATCTAACTCAATATCGAAGCATGATAGGTAGTTTGCTATACCTCACAGCCAGCCGACCAGATATACTATTTGCTGTAGGTATGTGCGCTAGGTATCAAGTATATGCCAAGGAATCTCACTTAATTGCTGTTAAGTGAATTTTGAGATATCTCAAGGGCACAATTGGTGTAGGTCTTTGGTATCCCCGTACCGAATCTTTTGATTTGATTGGCTATACGGATTCCGACTACGCTGGATGTAAGTTGGACCGGAAAAGCACTAGTGGGGGCTGCCAATTCTTAGGATCGTCCTTAGTAAGTTGGTCGAGTCGGAAGCAACATTGTGTTGCTCTTTCCACTACCGAGGCAGAATATATCGCCATGGGAGAGAGTGTATCACAATTGTTGTGGATGATTCACACCTTAGAGGACTATGGATTGAGTTACAAGGGTGTGCAAGTGTTATGTGATAACATTAGCACAATTAACTTAACCAAGAATCCGGTCCATCATTCTAGGACAAAACATATTGAAGTAAGACACCACTTCATTAGGGATCATGTAGCTAGGGGGAACATCATACTCTCACATGTAGAGTCAAAGTCAAACCTAGCTGACATTTTCACTAAACCACTTCCCGAAAAT